>OZ019971.1:15958248-16025310 GCA_963970395.1 Ephialtes manifestator
CCTGATTCACGCAGATTCACGGTTTTTTTATCTCATCCGGCATGTCGAAGCCTGCTTCGCAAAACATGCATCGCGTTCCAACGTTTTTGAATGCATGCTCAAAGAAGTTTTAACTAACTATGATTTTACATTCCCATGTACAGAATACGCTTCGCAAATATTGTCGTACGCGATTACGTATTATATACGTCTAAGAATGCGACAGTACGCCCACCAACTCAATCTGCAAATGATCAAAAAATTTGTTGTCAAGAAAAAATTGTCGAAATTGACGAACCAATCCCAGACAACACGAAAGGACCCATTTGTTGAAAACTATCGCTCTACTCCTGACCGTCCATTTATAAGCTTACGATGTCCAAACAAGCATTCGTTGTTGAATGCTAGTATTAGAACAATAGTAGAGCCCAATATTAGAATACTCTAAACTGTCAAGTCTCAATCACCTACAAGCAACCTAGTGCTAGGCAGCATGTAGGGAGCATTATGTGATATACATTTATCTCGCATTGTGTGAACTTACTTAGGCGCTGAGAATGACTAATAACTTTCACTTCATTATAAATAATATTACAATTAATTATTAATTTCAGGGCACTATATAGTAATATTAACAATAATATTTTGTTAATATTGCAAAAAAAAAAAAAACGAATCGTCTTCGGAGACAGTTTTTCGTAACACTATTCGAGAAGTGATGCACGCGGGATTTGATCCCAAGACCTACGGGACCTACCTATTTACCTAACTACCTAACCGAGTACGCTAAGCACTAGACCAAACTGACTATGTGGATATCTCATACTGTAATTCCATAATAGTTCATTTTACGATAACAGTATAAGGGAGTGATGTGAGAGGGTGATATATGGAACCAATATTCTAAGGTGATTCTGCCAAAAACTTCGAATTGAAGATGGCCAACCTTATAAGACATCTGGCACACAAGTGACTTGAACTCAAAACTCGTAAAATCAAAATAGCAGATTTAATTATGCCGGGCAAAAAAGCAAAAACAGACGTGAGTTAGATAAAATTTATTGATTGGGGTTTTTGGTTACGAAATTGATTTAAAAACGTAAAAAAACAAAATGGGGGATTCTGTACGGCGGATCAAAATGCAAAAAATAAGTTGATTTGCATGAAACTCGGTGTTCAGAAGTTTTTAAACTGGTGCAGACTGGTTGCTGCCAGTTCGCTGAAATCTTGAAAGTATGATAAACATATTCTAGAGTAAAAATATATATCTAAATGATAGCAATAGCTAGCGTCACTATATGTAGGAATATACATGTCGACAAATACTAGAAATCGTTAGTATACTAGCAGTGGGTTTGATTTTCTAGTACTAAAATGAGTTCTTATTGGAACTCATCTGCACAACGAAAAATTCGCTGCTCTACGTAGCGATCTACAAGTAACCTAGTTGTAGACGACTTTTAGTAGTTCACGGATATATTGCATAATGGAACCTACGCACACATGCAACACTAGTTGTTGACAGCTAATAGTGAGCTAGTCCTAGGTTACTTAATGGAAACCTTCGGGTTGTTCGTCTACAATAAGGATAGCACTGAAGACTTCTATACCTAGATAACAAGAAGGTCGTAAATAGTACATATTTCTTGATTATCATTTTCATGCATCCTAATAGGGAGTATTTCGTACGCTACAATGAAACATTTGTGAAGTACACCCATTTGGGACCTAGTTCTATGCTTCTACATGACCGCTACACTAAAAGTTTCCATCTTCGTGTTGTCTGGGAATAAAACTTTACTCTCAGCGCTATATTCGTTTTCTTTTCTTCACCATGCCGAATTTCACTATCGTCAATATGCAGATCATTCTGAACTAAAGATGTTTTAAATGAAGCGAATCTTATAAGAAAAAGGAAAAGTCACAACTGTCCTTACGACTATGAATAATTTAATTTATTTTTTGAGTTATCCTCTTTGTAGTTGGTATCAAGTATTTTTTTTTTGCATATTTCGCTACTTCGCTACCAACAACTGTAAATAATAGGACTAGGCTGATCGGCAAGCGCATGCGCCGCGTCTGACAAAAGAGAACGACAGCAACTGTTTCTATCTCTGTCGCACACGCACTCGTGTACCCGTGGCGCACCTTGCGGCTTAATTCGGAATTACTGAGCGTTGACAGTAAACGGGCCTACCCCCACTACCTTCGTTTCCAGACCTGTATGTAAGACCGTGACTACGACAAAGGCAGCCATTAAAGTCACTGGTGATACGTGACTCTGCAGCGGCCATTGCAGAACAGCGAAAGCGACAGTTCAAAATGCGCGCCATATGCGGCGACTTTGCAGCGGCACCCTCAACAGACTGTAGTTGGCTCTGAAACAGCCGTCGCCGACAAATCGGAAGACTCGAAAAGCGGCTTCAGTCTTTCGAGTTCGATGTGCCATGTCTTTTTTAAGAGAGGATTAAACAACGGATAGAATTCAAACTCGGTAACTTCGTTCTATACTCTCGGCGTCACCTCGTGTCGGTAGACGACGCGCAAAATAAATATCTCTTGGGTTAATACTAAAGAAAAGAAAACAAAAGGAAAAGAAAATAAAACGTTCTGCCTCGATGGCTTGATTAAAGAAAATTGAATTAAACGAATGATTGCAACTATGGCTCAGAGGTAATAAGAAGAATAAACACTTTGTATATCGTCTCGTCAATATGGCGTCCCTTGCACCGCACGTGAGCCGTTACGCTACTTTCTCGCTCGTGTTCCGTGTTATGCGGCGTTCTTGCTCTCGGACGTGAGTCGCACCCTCTCGTATTCGCGGCTAGGCGACGACTCCCGAATCTCGTGTCGTCGTCGTCCTTCTCGTCTCGCGCCTGCGCGTAGCGATCGGCATCGCGTATCGCGGCGCTCGTCTCGCCAGGCAGTCTCGGATGTGATCGTTAATATGTTACTATCATGTGACATATTTTCGTTGCAGTTGCACAACAAAAGCTATGAAACCGCAACGCAACGTGCAAGTAACAATTGGGACGTCACTTTTGTGACAGGAAGGCAATGTTGCAGTTATGTAACGTGGCAACATTGCAAGAACGTTGCAGGGGAATGTAACATTTATGTAACATGCATATTACAGTGGTTATGTAACATCGTAAACATGCACGATATGTAACTGTTACATGCCGTAGTTACGTTACACTTATATAACGAAAGTGTGTAACTGTAATGCAACATGTATGTAACAATTGTAATGTAACTGTGGCGATAGTCCGATCATGTTATAGTTATGTAACGTGGCAGCGTTGCAAGAACGTTACGTATTCATACAGAATGATATGTCCGCTAGGTGGCTAACGACTCAAAAGTTTCTCGCAAGCGGTTCTTGATCCTAGCGTGTATAAGACTTAGCGACTTTGCAGCTCAAGATAAACAGTGGGAGATACCCATGGTCTTACATACATGTCGAAAAACTGCAGTAGTGGGGGATGCATCACGTAGTGTCAACAGATTCTTTAGTTCTTCTATCCCCCGCAACAGTCGCGACGGTCACTGGATGTTGTTTTGACAGTGTGAAAAAAATGGGTTTTAACCTATATGCAAAGTGACAAAAATGACAAAACCGTGCATTGTCCCGAAATGTAAAACCGGTAATAAAAATCTGCACGATCGGTTTTTAAAGTACCCAACGACGAAGAAAGGCGAAAAAAGTGGGCAACCGTAATTCCGGGGATCAGTAATTTAAAACCGACCCAATTTGTTTGCGAAAGGCATTTCCTTGCGGATTACATAACCAGAAAGTACGTTAAGCATGATAACAACGGAAAACTAATTGCCGAAGTACGTATATTTATCTGTAACTCTATAAACATGCTCTCTACGGCATTTCGGATTATGAATGGCTCTATTCTCTTTTTTAAGCGTATATATAATAAATATTTTATAAACTTTGGATGAGGAATTATTAACTTATTCATTCTATGTAGGTTCCTTTAAAACGCCCTTACTTAACGACTGATGCAGTGCCGACGATATTTTTAACGGAAGGTACGAAGTCAAAGCAAATATTATATACGGAAAGTCATTAATGGTCAATTATCCAAGAATTCAGCATGTCGTTATTTTAATGACCGTAGATGATGAATCGAGTTTGGCTATTCAGGCAAGATTGGTGGGAGAAGAGCAAAAATTTAGGAATCTAAATAATTTGGTGACCATAGAGTCCCAAAACGATGTAGTATCCCTGGATTCCGAAAATGACACAGTGATCATGAAGTCCCAATACGAAGCAGTGACTCTGGAGTCCCAAAACGATGCAGTGACTGTGGGCTCCCGAAATGATGAGTCCATGGAAGTCAGTACTGATGCTATGGGAGAAGCGACCACACTGCACAATAATAATGGCGGTATACATCGTTAAATATTAGTCTTGTAGATAAGGTGAAAAAGTTATTGCCATTTCCATGACCTCCATTAGCTGAAATTTTTTTTAATTTGCAGCACCAACACGCAAGTTTCAAGTCCTCTCTACTGGTTGTGAGTGTTACTTCGAACTGCTTGTAATTTTATATAAATATTGAATGTAACATCACTGTAGCCTCACGACCTTCATATTTTTGTTTTACTCCATTTTAATTAAGTTTAGTTTGAATTTAGTTTGAATTTAGTTTGAATTCAAATTTGCTGTTATTACGCTTATGCATTCTTAAGCACTTTTGTTAAATGAATAATTTTCTGTAGGTGTCGGCGGCGGGGACACTTCAATTTCGTTACCCAAAACATGGAGCGTCAGTAAATCGGTAGTGAAATGTGGAACGGAGATTACGTTTTGTCGTATCGGTACCTCGGCTGAAAACGAGATGAAGAGTCTGAGCATAAAAAAGTTTTTCGTGATCGAAAATTGGACTGGCTGCGTACAGTATTACGTACATGGAAAACAAGTTTACCCTAAGAACACTCCATTACCGAATAGTGTTCACGATGTGTCGTCTCTACTAGCCATATTGGCAACGTTCGAGAAAATGCGCATATGCCAAGGAGCTGGATCCGCAGATTCATTTTTAATTTAAAACCACGCGTTTCAAGACAACTCAGGCTCGTGGCACCACAATCAATGCTCGTTGCTAACAAAAAAAAGAAAATGTAACAATTGCAAAACTTTCAAGAACACGCTATGGAAAAGAAAAAATCGAGCCCTTAATCAATTAAAACCGAAAAGAGTTTCGTGTCCCTCCAATCCTCTTGATCAAATCAAATTGAACGCGTTAAAAAAGAAACTGAAAGCTCAAAGAGAAAAATCGACGTCTCCAAAGGGTCAACGATATTCGGAGGATTGGCTCATGTTGTGTATGTTACTAAACATCAGATCTCCAACGGACTACGAATTCTTACGGAAAAATAACATTGTTCCTCTTCCGTGTACGAGAACCGTTCCAAACTATTTCTCGATCATCAATCACAAATGTGGATTCAATCCCAGTTTTGCGCAGCTACTACGTAAACATCTGGCGACCAAAGAGCCTATGCAACGCCATGGCGTGATACTCTTGGACGATATAAGCCTTCGCAAATCCATTAACGTTAATTCACAAGATTTAACTTGTAGTGGACTGACTGATTTTGGTGATGATGGTCCGAGATCAAATGACATCGGTGACCAAGCGACACATGGGTTAACATTTATGTTTCAACCTTTAGCTGACACATATACACAACCGATCGGAGTATTCGCATCAAAAAATTCTGTGAAAGGTGAAGAGCTCGCAAAACTAGTCCTTAAAGCTATAGTTTATCTCGAAAATTGCGGTGCCACAATCCATGGGGTCATATCGGATGGCGCTAAAACGAACACGAAGATGGGAATGTTGTTAGGAGTGAGTGGTTCGCTGGATTCCACGAAAACGTGGTTTTCTCATCCGTTGGATGAAACTCGGCGCGTTTTCGTATTCTCTGATATATGTCATCTCATCAGATGTGTTCGTAATCACTTATATAATAAGCGAAAACTGCGGGTCAGTACAATAATGAAATATTTGTTGTAATTATTGTTGTTACTTAATTTGTATAAGCATGTCTAATTTATCTTAAGTATTTTTAACTGTTACAGTTAAGCGTTAACAGGGATTTTATTGAGTGGCGCTATTACGAGCATTTGTTCGATGAAGATACCAAGCTTTTAGGAAATGCTCGAGCATGTCCCAAAATCTCTAGAACGCATGTGCAACCTGACAATACAGCAAAAATGAGAGTCCGCCTTGCCACACAAGAATGTACTAATTTTTAATAAATTTATTTCGACAATGTTATTTATTTTTTGCTCTTTTACTTCTTTTTTTACTCCATTTTTTTTACTCGACTCAGATTTTCAGTAATTCGGTGGCAAACGGCTTGACATTTTATTCGCGTCAGAAATTGAAGAGGTTCCAAGGCTGTGAAGAAACCGCAACGTTTTCCAAAACAATCAATGACATGTTTGATGCACTAAATAGGAAAGTACCTAATCAAGGATTGACTTTAGATTCTCAAGATTACAAGGTGAAAGTCCGCTTCTGTCATTTTCATTTTCATTCATAAAATTTCACTCAAATTGTTTTATTTTTTATTAATTTTTTAATGAAAGTTCAATTTGCTCCTTAATGAGGAAGATAATCTTTTCACGAAATCTTTGTTGACATAATTAGACGCTGGAGTCTTCACTGAAATGGCTCAACGAATGGGAGAGCGTGAAAATACGAGGCGAGATAACGTGCAACGAGTTTTTGACCTCAGAAACATCACAGGGACTTAGACTCTCTCTACAATCAACGATGAAACTTTGTGAAGACCTGATCAAGAATTACGGATTCAAATATTTGCTCACTGGCAAAGTGAATCAGGACAATTTAGAGGTTTCCTATAATTAATATCTTCTCGTCCATTTGTTTTCATCGAGCGTGGTAACCTAAAGTTAATGACAAAAAGGGGAGCGTGGGCTTCTTACCGGTTTTTAAAAAATCTTGGTTTCGAGGATTCTGCCGCGTGTTTGAATATTCGCTCTATTCCCTATTTGCCCCTTAGCCATTGATACGATGTAATTATCGATGTGATGTCGTCATTTTTTAATTTTCAATATGCTTGTAGAAATTTTTTAGAACCATTCGCCAAGCTGCCGGAGCGAATGATCATCCCAATTGCTCGACATTCCTCCAACTATATAAGATACTGTCGGTATACAGTATCATTAAGCCTCCTAAGTGTGGCAATTGCACAGTTACAGATTCACACTCCCCTAAAATCTTAGTCACTTTAAGTGAACTTAAAGACATTTACGGTAAAAAAACTTCAACACTTATCGAACGTCGACAGCAGTTGAAAGAGAAGTTGGATCAAATTGTCCGCAACGAAGAGTGGGAGGCTGATGATATTATTGAGAGTGATCATGATTACACCTTTGCACCGATGCTGGATTGCGTAATTTACTACGTAACAGGTTTCTATGCATATATCTTCATTAAGTAATTGAGTCAAAATTAAGTCATACTGTAACTTGAAATTAATTCCCTATCCGTAAACAGAGGCCAATATTCCATGCTAACTTCAGTAAAAACAATTTCAATAATTTACACAACAATTCAATTTGAGTGTTTTGTAAATCGAATGAACTGTTTTTACTGAAATATCACTGTACTAATACTGTTTAACGGCTATTGCAGGATATCTATGCAGGCAAGTTCTGCGACAATATAATTCATGTTCGAAGTGCCAAAATACCCTTCTAACAGTTAATAAAAATCCTACACCCTCATCCCTGCTAGTCGATATACGATCACGTGGAGGCTTGATTCATTCCAATTCGAAATTCTTCAAATTAATCCAATTTGTTGAAACTTGCTTTGCAAAACATTCTTCGTCATCTGAAGTCTTTGATTTAACTATGGAAGAGGTTCTAACATGTTACGATTTCAGTCTTCCTTGTAGTGATCACGCTTCTAATATTCTTTCTTACGCGATATGCTATTATATTCGGTTAAGAATGCGGCAGTTTACGCACCAAGAGAATCAGAAGCTCAAAAAAAATTTGTACCTCAGAAGAAATTGTCTAAGTTGACATCTCAATAAAGGTCGAGTTTATTAAAAATGAAAGAAAGTCTACAATACATTTTTCCCGTCGACGATAAAATATCCTCAAAAATTCTTGTACACACCCTAGCTATAATCTAAGATAGAGATCTAATAGTGCGTACACAAAAGGTCTTTGATACTAATTGAAATTACAACAAAATGAAAGCAAGACATTATGTTTACGGTTGTGGCAGATTATCCATTATTTTTTATTATCATTCATTTAAAACTACATCCATCTCTTTTCGACAACTGACGTGCACAGGCGCGTCCAACATCCTACGATCACAGCGACAAGCACGGACTTGAGGCGAACTATTCAAAACGTTAACAGCTAGTGAGTTACCCCCACTACTGGAAAAGTGAACAAGTTTCTCGACCTGTATGTAAGACCGTGGAGATACCCTTCGGAGGTGCCCTAACTGATTGGTATTATTCGCCAATAGCTTATTCTACTTTTAATTGTAGCAGCTATTTTTTTACCTTCTGAGGGTAGAGATTTCGCAAACCGTGAAGCTTTTTTGTGGACTTCCAGTCTATAAAAGAACCTCACATGAAGTTACCTTTCGAAGTTGCGGTTTCATAACTTTTACGTTACTTGTTTTACATCAGTAACATTACGCAACATGCTTGTAACTTTCGGTTACATTGCTGTTACGTTGCGGTTACATTTTGCAACACACTAGCAGCATTATGAAAATGTAACGGTTATGTTATGCAAGTGATGTAACATATGTAGATTACTTGTTACATAGCAGTAAAATTACGCAACGTGCGGGCAACATAACTGAAATGTAACGGTTACGTAACGAATGTTACATAACATGGTAACATTTTTGAGTGGGAAATAATAACTTACATGTAACTTACATGTAACTTACATGTAACTTACATGTAACTTACAGGTGATGTTACTTGTTACATTGGGTTATATTGCTGTAACATTACCGTGTTTACTGGGTATGTACCAAATTATCGAACAAAGTCAAATATGAAATTAAAAGAGCAAAATAACCCGTTAAATTAAGCGCAAAAACAATTGTTTTTCAAAATTTACGGTAGTTTTGACAGTGGTTTTCGTTCTATAATTGCAAGTGCAATCGTTTTGACAATCGTTACGACCGATTATTGATTTTTTTTGCAAAAAACCTCCCAATTGTTTGACACGGTGGTTTTAATGGTAAATCATCTAAAAGCCACGGTGGTCAATATTGCTAACAGAGTACTAATTAAATATAACCTACCGACAGTAGTGGGCGCGCGGTCGGTGTGTGGTTTCGGCGGTCCCCAAAGTTAAGCAGCATTATTTGCGGCCATAACTTGGATGGGTGACCGCTTAGCCGTGCACTGGTTTGCGCGCCAACTGCTGAGCGGGAGGCAGTTTTTCTGAGTTTCTAATGTATTCTTATACAATAGAAACTCAGTAAAAATAAAGCCGTCTGTATCGGCCAGGTTTTCCGCAGTTTCCCTGTGCCCTCGCGCAAATGCGATACAGTAGTGCATTAGGATGAGTGGCTGCGGACAACTCTCTAGGGGGGGTCTCTATGAAGTGAACGGGGAAAGAGGTGTCTTTGATGGAACGGATGATGGAGAGGGGCAACGTAAAAGCCTGAAGAAGGCATACGGAAAGAAACAAATTTTAAAAAAATATATATGTAAGCGTCCGAATTAATTAAGCGTTATTAAGCGCAGTAAGGTGGTCAGCCTGACTTAAAAGAGTTGTTACGCGCATGTGCGAAATGAGTTCGAGAATGTTCGGGTCGCACACCCGAGTGTGCGCATTAGAATTATCAGTGATACGTAGGTAGCGAGAGAGGTCGGAGCCTCGTACGCTAATGGTCGTCGCCATTAACGTGTAAATTAGTAAAACAAGACTGATTAAATATAGTTAATAATAATTACGACAATATCGGGTTAGTTCTCCGGATAGATTGTATTTAGCTTTACGATCGAGCAGGCCCGCTCAACAAATATAGTCTGTACTGAGAAAAGGAACGCGATAAGATATATATAATAAAATATTCGATCTCTGAAAATAAACCGTGTTCGGCTCCTTATACCTTCGACGAATATCCCGAGACATCGACCCCTGACTCTACACACGCTTATACTTCAGAAGTGGGATTCGAAGAGTTGAATACGTTAACGAGTTAGTGGAGTGAATATTTTTGATATTTAATGATAATGTTTTGCGAGAAAATTGGAACTGTTTGGTGACGTGCACGTGGCGTGAGCTCGTACGTTAGGCGGACATTTTGAACTTTTCGAAGAGAGTGATAGTGCATTATGTCGGTTCCGAATTTTCCTTCATTTCGTCGCGGAGTGAATCAAGAACAATTGCATTCAACGAGATTTACTGGTCCTCCGCCAAGTTTGAGTTTTTACCCGCAATCCGGTTTTATTCCTGGGTCGGGAGTGCATTCGACTACCATGATGCCACGTTTTCCGGTTGAACCGCGCTTCGGTGGCCAGCCAATCGCGAATCAGTTACAGTATATTCCCGTGGCAGGTGCGACTCCTCGACCGTTAGTGAATATGAATCTTCCTAATGCATCGCGTAGATTAATTAACGATTTTGAACAAATTCCGTGTGGTGATAACAACGAACAAAGGCAACATCAACGAGAAAATACGAGCGAAGTGGAGTAAGCGGATCTGGTAAAGTTTCAAGTGGAAGTTCGCGAGTAACCGTGTGACGCCCGTTCATGGCTCGATAAATCGAGTGCTCGATGTAATGACTCAGTTACTACAGCAGAACGCGACAATGCTGCAGTCACAAGCGAGGGCGAGTGCGCAACCCCCTACGAGTTTCCATGTAATGCCGGATCTTACGAAATCGATCGGTGATTTTACTGTTACCAGCCAATACCACTCGTTTTTAGTATGAGTTGAACAGACTCTGGTTGGTCCGTTTACTTTTGCTGCCTAGCGAATAGAAATTCGTGTCTGAGGAGCGGGAAAATAATTATGAATTTAAACTACTCAATCGCTCAATTAAAACACAATTTAATTTAAACACTTTTAGTTTTAATAACTACTTCGATATTACAAAACACTTTTACAAAAATACACTAAATTTCATATTGTACCGCATATTTCAGCACATTAACTTTTATTTAATTTAATACACAGATATTATTTAAAACACAGAATTTATAAACACTTTTGTAAGAACATTCTACCGTACTTCGATGCGCGACACGAAGTACCAAATTCCGGAGCGATGTTAAAAGCGCGAACGTTGTCATGAGACTATCTCTTCGACGCCGTGACTCTTCGAAACTCAATTTCCTCCCCTAGAGATACAGTATTTCTATGATTGGTTAGAAGTTAAGAAGTGGGGTTTTTAAGTAAGGGTAGATGACGCGCGTGGGCCCAAGCGACTGAGGGTCGCACGGTCCCAGCGCGGGTACCGCGAGAAGGCCTGGAAGACTCAAGGGCCAGCGTCCTTCGTGACATGAAACAGAAGGGTCTTCGCGACTCGCTACGGACCTCCGGTGGTAGTAAAACATTTGGCGACCAGCTTCCATCAGCGTGTGGTCGAGTACCGAGGTCCGTGGATTGAAGATTTCTTTGTGAAAAACTCGAAGAGATTTATAGCTGTTCTGGCTAACGTTAAATTTGAGATAAGTCGTGTTCAAGAGAGGCACTTCTTTAATCCTCCTTTTAGTTTTTGAGTCACGTCGTTTTGAAGATACTCGCATTTTCGTTTTTACAATACCTACACGTGTGCTGCAGAACTCCTTATCCTTATGCTGGTACTATTACATTACAATATTCGATTTATACAATAGCTAGATATCTTCTGAAGGTAGATGTATTCCTTCCTCTGGAACTCTTCAGATTATTAATGTTCTTGGCATTCGCCCAAGCTCTCGGGGAAACCAGAGTAAAACCCGAGAGAGAACATATTCTTAATTAATAGTATGTACACAAATATACAAGTAATTATCAATAACTATATTCTAATACATATTATTTAATCCGTAGGTCTGTGTCAGAGTAACGGGCTGCTCGTAAACGGTTGAATTGATATTTCAAATATTGCGCCAATGCTGGCAGATACGTGCCGAGCGTGCGCTCGTCACATTACGGGACGTGAGACGCCATCAGAAGCGAAACGTTGGATCAAACACGTAGAAGCCACTGCATTTATTCACACGTGGCCAGAACCACTTTTGTACCAGACTGCGGCGACTCATTTGACACATGCTGCTCGTTCGTGGTTTTTGGCAAGAAATGAGACTTTTATGAGCTGGGAAGATTTTCGTGTTGCATTTTTGGCTGCGTTCGCTCCTGAGGTTAATAAATCACAACAGTGGGACAATTTGAAAAATCGGCGACAACGAGACAATGAGCGCCTTCAAGACTATTTCTATGACAAAGTGCGACTGAGTACTTTATTAAATTTACAGTTCGAAGAAATTCGTGAGCAAGTGGCAACCGGTCTAAATAATCGTGATATGGCGGTACATGCTTTGGCGACTGAATACCGAAGCATTGAAAGTCTTTTTCATGGACTGGTGCGATTTGAGAGAACGATCAAATCGTATGATTATTCTAAGAATCGAAAGGTAAATAACGTGACTTCGAACAAAGTGAAAAAAAGTGCGGAAAATACAGCGAGTGACGATTCCATGAACACAAAAGACTCTTCTACTGCACAGAAGACCGTGATAAAATGTTTTAATTGTTCTAAAACAGGACATTATTCGCGCAAATGTCCCGAGCCCCGCAAAGTTGCTGAGTGTAAGCGGTGCGGTGAGACTGGGCATTATGCTAAAAATTGTACAAAGCCGTTGCCCTTGGACAAAGGTGAAATCAGAGTGGTATCGACAGCTACGAAAGCTCACACAGGTAGTGCGAGTGAAAATAACAGCGACAGACGAGGAGAGACCACTTCTACTGACAAGTTAGCAAATAGAACCTTGCACATTGCTTCCTCATTATTTTTCGCTTTTTACAAAGCTCCCTCTGTGAGGAAGCAGTATGTTATTCAATTTTGGCTTCCTCATAGAGGAAGCTTTGTAAAAAGCGAAAAATAATGAGGAAGCAATGTGCAAGGTTCTACTTTGCATCTTTTTTTTTATACCTTGTGTCTCTTTTGCAGAGGTGTTTTATACAGCTATAAATCATCTCTGCAAACACCGTTACATCTAATTTTGTTTAGATACAAATTTTTGTCGTACTTTCTCAACTTTTCCGGAAGTTATAGCGAAAATCTACATTTTTTTTTTAATGAAAAATGGTGTAAAATCCGAACGACTTTACCGATCATCACCAAATTTGGTACATGGCATTTCTGAATGTTATTTTTCGTCTGTACAACATTTCTGTTCATTTGTTGAAATTCGACGTAATTTAGATCAAAATCTATTTTTTTCGAAAAATTCAAAATTCTATAAAATCCGAACCGCTTTACCGATTTCGTCGAAATTCAATACCATACAACATTGAACGTATCTTCAGTTATGAAGAACTATTTAGCCAAATCGGCGAACTTTTACGAAAGTTAGAGCGACCACGCCCTTTTTTCAACAAATTAAAATCAACATAAAATCTTAATGACTTCACATATTTTGGCAAAAATCACAACATTCAAAGAGGGGCAGCTACTCTACTTGCGTGCCAAATTTGAGCCGGATCGCTCGAACGGTTACCGAGTGAGAGGAGATTGAATTTTCGAAGCCCAGCACACACACACACACACACACACACACACACACACACACACACACACACACACACATACATACATACGGACATTTTTTCTAAACCACTTTTCTCGACGTTTTAGGTGATTCTAAGCATACTGACATGAAAATCTCGAAAAAAAAAATTTCATGAAAACAAAGCTTCCTCTATGAGGAAGCAATATCTAAAAAAAGTGAGAATTAACGGAACTACAATGTCGGCGATGATAGATACGGGAAGCTCGGATTGTACAATTAAAGCTACCGCTGTTTTGTGTCTACGTCTACCCGTTAACTATTTACCTAGCGTTTTGTTGGGATTTGGAAAACCCGATACCGAAAATCTCGTTTCTTCGTGTGGAGTGGTGCAAGCAACAATCGAAGTCGATGGAGTTGAAGCCGATAATGTGCTGATTCGAATCGTTCCTGATGACGTACAAACAACTGACCTGTTGATCGGTCGTACCTTCACTGATCTCGAGCACGTTGCTTACGTTAAGGTGAATAATCAGCTAATATTTCTGGAAAATTCGACGCTCGAATTGTCCAAGATCACACCAGACCGTGAGGAAAACAATGACTGCCGACCTGTTGTGGAACAAGAAACTGTGCTGCCTCCAGCGTCAATCAACTGCGTGTCTGTGATATACGAAAATTTAAGTTTATCTCTGCCAATGATGAACTTCAAATCGGAAGCTCAACGACTACATCGGGGAGAATTCATCGACTCAAATGTGATGTCAATGCAACAACCACCTCTACTCCAGCGGCGGTGCTCTTCGATAAGCGAGGAACTAATCAATGTCGACGAGACTGTTTCCCCAACACAACGAGAACAATTGAGCGAACTCCTGAACAATATTCGAGATTGTATTGCGCAGAATATTTCGGAGATTGGTAAAACTAGTTTATTGTCCATGGATATTCAGGTAAAACCAGGTAGTGTGCCTGTTTGTGTGAAACCTTATCGATCAAATAATCAAGAGCGCAATAAAATCAAGAAAATTGTTAATGAATGGAAGGAAGCAGGTATTGTTAGAGAAACGTCATCACCATATGTAAGTCCAGTACTTTTGGTTACAAAAAAACGGTGAAAGTCGTCTTGTAGTTGATTATCGGAAACTTAATGCTCAGACCGTAAGAATTAATTTTCCTCTCCCTAATATTGATGAGTATCTTGAAGTTTTGCACGGAGCGAGAATTTTTACGACACTGGATCTTGCACATGGCTATTTACAACTACCGTTAACAGAAACTGCTAGTCCGAAAACTACTTTCATTGCGCCTGACACTACTGGAGAATTTACACGCGCAATGTTTGGGCTAATGAATGCTCTTTTTTACTTTTCTAAAATGATGGAAATGGCACTTGGACCTTTGCGAAATAAATTTTTACTTTTCTATCCCGATGACATTTTGATTTTTACGCACGTTTTGGGACTTATTGATACGCTGACCAAATATGTTGTGTTTGAACCTGTAAGTAACATGAGCGCCGCGCAGACGATTAAGAAGCTGGAAAAGTTTGTAAGCCAGTTCGGGGCGCCGACTAGAATTATCAGTGATCGAGGTACTAGCTTTACTGCAAAAGCTTTTGAAGAATTTTGTTTCCGACACGGTATAAAACACACGTTGAATTCTAGTCGACACCCCCAAGCTAATGGGTTAATAGAGCGAATGAATCGTACCTTATTACCTGCTCTCATAATACGTACAGAACAGGGCGAACGACGCGACTGGGAAAAAGAGGTTAAAATGATAGAGAGGGATGTGAACTCGACGGTTAGTAAATCCACAGGTAAAACTCCCTTCGAAAGTTTGTATGGTTATCAACCGCGATTCGAGGATGGACGAGTGAGAGAAATGACTGAGAGCTGCGAGGTTTATCGAGATCCCTGTGCTATACGTGAAGAAATCCGTGAAAAGATCGGTAAAAATCAATTAAAAAGCAAGGAGTATTACGATAAGCGCCGAAATACAAATGTAAAGTTCTCTGTAGGTGATATAGTTTATTGGAAAGTTGACCATGTTGCTACAGGAGAGAGTACCAAGTTGCAGGCTCGCTATAAAGGACCTTTTGTCATAACTAAAACATTGACGAGTGATACTTATATAATCACGAGACTAACAAACACTAGAAAAACGCATAGGCCTCTAACGGCGCACGCTTCTCAATTGAAATTAGGGCGTGGCCGTGATCAGTACTCTCGCCTTGAAACGGCACAAAATGATATTAACGAAACATGTGATAATGAGGAAAATGAAATTTTAGTTGAATCTAATGTAGAAAGGGAATCATCAGATCAAAAAGAAAATGAACATGATGATTCAAGTACAAAAAGTGTTCCTCTGGAACGTCTAGTCCTAGACCGTCCTCGACGAAAATGTAAACTACCTGGTTACTTACGTGACTATAACTTAGAATAAATGACCAAAAGAACGTGTAGCGTTTGTAAATTATGTTTAAAAAAAAGCAAAAGAAAAATGTATTTAAAACAAAGATAAGGATAAATATCTGTAAAACATTTTAAAAAAGCTGTATCATTCCAGTGGGACCTGGAAAATAAACTCAGGATGGTCGAGTGTAAGCGTCCGAATTAATTAAGCGTTATTAAGCACAGTAAGGTGGTCAACTTGACTTAAAAGAGTTGTTACGCGCATGTGCGCGTGCAACGCATGTGTGCGTGCAACGCAGTTGTGCGCGCATGTGCATCTCAAATGAGTTCGAGAATGTTCGGGTCGCACACCCGAGTGTGCGCATTAGAATTATCAGTGATACGCAGGTAGCGAGAGAGGTCGTAGCCTCGGGCGCTAATGGTCGTCGCCATTAAAGTGTAAATTAGTAAAACAAGACTGATTAAATATAGTTAATAATAATTACGATAATATCGGGTTAGTTCTCCGGATAGATTGTATTTAGCTTTACGATCGAGCAGGCCCGCTCAACAAATACAGTTTGTACTGAGAAAAGGAACGCGATAAGATATATATATAATAAAATATTCGATCTCTGCAAATAAAACGTGTTCGGCTCCTTATACCTTCGACGAATATTCCGAGACATCGACCCCTGACTCTACACACGCTTATATATATATATATATAACCTTCATTTTAGACAAAAGTATCATGAAACAGCAAGCAGCGTTTATTATCGATAACTTTTTAATTTCAATAGGAAAATTACGGAAGTACTATATTATTTGCTGTGTCTGCTCATTCCTTATCATTGGACGCTTCCAAGTACGCTACCTGTCGCTGTGAGATCAAGAAATGAATGTACTCATCCCTTATAACAACGTGCAGAATGAAGGGTCTATTTATGAACGATGATAGCCGAGCGAACATTCGCAGCGTCTTTACGACCGTATCATTACCGATGTACGTACTACTCGAGACCCTTCATCAAACGCTCTTTATTAATCGATTATGCAGGAAGAAAAAAATAGTGCTCTAGGTCGTGAAATAATCATTGATAAGCTTTGCACAGAGACAAAAGCTTCCGACAGCTTCTGTTCGTGACTATAGGGGCCAATACAAGATGACATAATCGTATCTCGTCATGCCAAAAGCACAGAAAGTACAACAGCTTCATATTTCGGAATTGAATTAAGTGAGTTTAGTTATCACTTACCGGTGATCACATTGAGAGTACCAAAAGAAACTTCATCACATGTAATATTTATCAGGAGCCCTCTATCGTCTTTTCTCATCTCCATTTATAAAACACAAAAAATGACGGAATCGAAAGTTAGTCGACAGTCACACAAAAAACATAAATTTACCGCTTTAAAACATTGTTATTGACTTTTCACATCTACGTGAAGCAGTTTGTTTGTACATCCGCAATATTTATCGTTAGCACTTTTGGATGATGTGAAACTACTCGGTTGCTAACAAAAACTGTAATCCGAATTTCTCTGCTCCGGTTGATTGTCCAGATGAAAGCCGAGAACGCCCTCCATCGAAGAATTCTGCAGGGCGACGTTCTCGTCTTTTATTTTTTAAATCAACCGTCGCGAAGAAATTTGAGATCGCAAAAATAGTTCTGTCTCCCCCGGCGGAAAAATTTCTACAACTTTCTACGCCGAAACTCCACTATTTTAAAAACTTTCTACTTCGAATAATTCGGCGGAAACTACAACTTACTATGCGAAAACAACTTAAAACTATTTATAGCAAACTACGCCACTTCCACAATTTTCCATGAAAAAATGCGAGATTTGGACCATGGTTGCAGATTGTTGTAGTTACTACTCCACTATTTCTAAAACTTTCTACTTCGAATAATTCCACGGAAACTACAACTTAGTATGCGAAAACAACTTAAAATTATAACTTTTTATAGCAAACTACGCCACTTCCACAACTTTCCAGGAAAACATGCGAGATTTGGAACATGGTTGTAGAATTGTTGTAGTTTCTACAACATCTCCCGCTAATTCCGAGCTTATACAATAATGAAAAACTACAACTTTCTATGAAAATTTGCAAATTTGTCGAAGTTACTACACTAACTACAACTAACGACGGTAATGTACATCCGATAGGGACTAATACAGTTGTAAATTTTCGTAATAAGTTGTGGTTACTACGACTTTCTACAACCAACTACAACTTATTACGAAAATTTAGAGCCGATAAGGGCCAAAACGGTTGTAAACTTTCGTAATAAGTTACAGTTACTACAACGTTTAATAACTAACTACAACTTATTACGGACATTTTGAACCGATAGAATTACTCTTATTACTTTTACAACTTTTAAAAAAGTTTATAACAGATGTAGAAAGTTGTTATTTCTACGACTACAACTAACTACTTTTTTTGTTGTATTAAGTTCTAGTTACTCTAGCAGGTTGAACTTCGCCTGGAATTGACGCTGTTCACGGAGGAATCACGGTGAAAATCACTCGTGAGTTTCGACACCGAAAATCGCGGTCGTATCACGACGGAAATCACGATCCGCAAGCTCAAAAGCTTAAACGGTATAAGAGGGGTCCGTGATTTCCGCCGTGATACGACCGTGAATTTCGGTATCAAAACCCACGCGTGATTTTCACCGTGATCCGACCGTGGTCCGAACTGCTAGGGTAGTTGGTAAAAGTTATAGTTTCAACGAAAAACTACTACTATTACTTTTCAATTTTTTTACAAGCATGATGCAGATGTAGAAAGTAATACTTTCTCATAGAAAGTTGTTATATCTACAACAAACTACCATTAACTACTTTCTCGTTGTAATAATTGTAGTTAGTTGCAAAAAGTTGTAGTTTCTTGTAGAAAAATTCTACTACTTTTTGCAAAATGAAGAAATTGTAGAAATCTCGTACTTAGTTGTAGAAATTTGTAATTGGTTGCTGAAACGGCGTAGAAAGTTGTAGATTTTTTTCCGCCAGGGTTTCTTCCACTTATACACGTTTCAGATCACCTTAAGGGGATGCTGCAGTAGATTTTTTTACCGACTTTGGTCGGTAAAAAAGTTCGGTTTCGTAGTTTACAAACTACGTTGTTAAGGGGAAGCTGGAGTCGAGTGTAGAAGCATGTTTTTACCGACCGAAGTCGGTAAAAACAGGCTTTTTCGTAGTTTTGATTATTCTTCGTTAATACGCTACAGATATGCTTCAAATTATACACGATTGTAGTATCAACATAAACAAGTGGACGTACATTCGAATATTGGGTGAATACGTACAATGAATGAAAATATTCGTATATTACTAAGCCTGCCAAAATCAAAATGGCCGTCAATGTTTGACAATTCCACCTGTTTGGTGTGATATAAATGATTGTGGAATTCACATACGTAAAAACGAAATGTACGGCCATTCTTTAGTGGTCTTTGAATATTCCACGAGCGTCGGAAAGTCAATTACACAAAAGGAATCTTCTTCTTTTTCTGTTTGTGGTTGGCTCCGGTTATCCACTCTGAAGTAGATTTGCACCATACGGCCACGTTCAATAATCTTCCAGATGGCGTTGCTTGAAAGCGCGCGTAAAAGGGGTGATTCGATTTAATTTGAAAGTTGAGAAAAAAGAGAGCAAGCGATTAGAAGGATAGTTTGCAGTCGTTAATGAAGGACATTATGGGGGCTATGATACGAGAGGACGGAGAGGCAATGAGAGATTCGATATTGTGGGGCGGGTATATTCTGGCAGAAATAAGAGATTTGACAAGGGATGGACGGCGGTGTTCAAAGCGGGGGCAGGACCAAAAAACGTGGTTGAGATCTTCCCAATGAAAACCACAAGGGCAGACTGGGACATCAATTAGATTTTTCCTAAAAAGACTACCCGCCAAGTTGTAGTGGTTAGAGCGCATTCTGCAAAAAAGAACAATCGTCTTTCTACTTTTGATATTTAGTTTAGAGTACCAAGGAAACGCTGAATCGTTAAAGAAGAGTTTGAAGAAAAGCGTGCCCTTGTGCGCGCTTTGTTGAAGTAGAGAACGGTTTGTGGAAGAATGGCATCTTTCTCGGGCGATGGAGTAGAGCTCGGAGACTGGAAGTTTTATTTCAAAAGGCGTGCCGATATCGATCGCCGCCTTTGCCAACGCGTCTACTTTTTCATTCCCAAAGATTCCAGAGTGGCCGGGAATCCAAATTAGATTTGTAAATAGGTTACGATTTGTAATTTCAGAAAGAGATTCTAGAATAGCGAGAATAATAGGAGAGCAGTGGCTAGGAACTGAAGGTGCACGAAGAGCCAATATCGAGCTAAGCGAGTCTGAGAAAATGTGAGAGTTCTGAATGTTTTCTTTTAGGATGAATTCAAGGATGAAGTAAATGGCAAGCGCTTCCGCTGTGAAGACGGATGCAAAAGATGGAATTTGAAATTGAAATATAATGGAGCGAGATGGGCAGTAGATCGCAAAGCCCACATGAGCGCCACCTTTGGTCTTCGATGCGTCAGTGTAGAAGGCATATGAATTTGTTAGTTTGCCATTAAAAGTAGTCGAAAAGGTTTCATTTGCATCCTTCGAATCTTGTATTACCCTCCCTAAGGTGATGTCAATATTTACGTTCGAAACTGAGTGTGAAGCGGGTAGATAATAGATCGGGGGAAAGGGGAAAGAAGCAACTTTATCTCTAAAGGGACTAAATTTATCAAAAGCCTTGATGAGAGGTAGATTGTGTAGAGACAGATAATTATTGTTTTGAAGAAGAGACTGTTGAAGGGAAGGAATGGACGTGAGTAAGTTATGATTATCTCTGGAGAATGTTTTCAGCAGGAATTTATCCGCCAAAGCTTGTATACGAAATTTGAGAATTGGCTCCTTAGCTTCTGCCAGAACTGTATTGTTCGGGGTGGAGTTTCTCAATCCTAAGGCCAGTCTAAGCGCTCTCCGCTGAATAATTTCAATGTCTTTAAAGAGAGAAAATTCGTAAATAGGAAGAACTTAAACTCCATATTCTATTGAACTGCGAATGAGGGCTCTGTATATCATTATAAGAGTGTTGGGGTCGGCACCCCACCAAGTTGAAGTGAGGCATTTTATGATGTTAAGCAGTTTTTTGCATTTCGAAGAGAGAGATTTAACATGCAAAGACCAGTTTAAACGATAGTCAAGCGTAATTCCAAGAAACCTTGCTTCAAGAGAGCCAGAGACGCGAGAGGCGCCAATGACAACCGAGGGTTGGAGAGGATCAAAACGTTTACGCGAAAAAACGACTAGCTTGGATTTAGTAGGTTCGATTGATAAGCCCCTGTTGGTAAGGTAGATTGAGATATTATCTAGACTGTTTTGAACAGAATTTAGGCAACCTTGTATGTTATTTGATCTAGAGAATATAACTACGTCGTCGGCAAATTGGAGACATGAACTAGATGGGTCTAAATGATGATCCAATTGGTTCGTGTAGATGATATATAAGAGCGGACTAAGTATACATCCCTGTGGGACTCCCTTCACCGAAGCGTAGGGACCTTCAACGTTACCCGCGATTTTGAAAAAGATTTTTCTAGAAGCAGTTAAATTGAAGATGAATTTACAGAAAGGCCACGGAACCCCTAGGTCTCTAAGGTCGTGGGCAAGAATGCTGGGGTCTACATTATCGAAAGCACTGGAGATATCAAGGAAAATGCACGCTGTGAACTCGTTGTTGGTGAAACCAGAGTAAATTTCTGTTGTAAGAATTGCCAAATTATCCGTACAAGATCTACTCTTGCGGAAACCAAATTGCGTAGAAGTTAAGATTTGGTTAGTTTCCAACCATTGAATTAGGCGTGTGTGAATGAGACGTTCCATGAGTTTCAGGAAACACGAGGCAAGCGATATAGGGTGGAATTTTCCAGCTGTGGATTTCGGTATAAAGAAAACAAGGAATTCACTCCATGCTTTCGGGAACAGACCCTCTTTGAAAATATCATTAAAGGTATCAAGTAGGATAAGGTAAGAAGATTCAGGGAGATGGGAGATAATTATGTAATCAATTTTATCTAAACCTGGCGCAGATTTGTGTTTGCTTAAGTGAATTGCAGCTTTGAGTTCTGACAATGTGAAGGGCTTAGTGAGGTCACCATTTGAAAAGAACATAAGAGGAAAATCGGGGTTGTGATTTGGTGGTATAGGAGGACAGAAATTTGGAATAAGTTCTCGCATTTTTTCCGCAGAGTTAACGTTATTTTGGTTGGAGTTATCAGCGAGATTTCTGTGTTTAAAACATTTAATCTTTGACCAGACATATTTGACCGAGGTACGAAAATTAATCGTTTCTGTAAATTTTTTCCACGAGTTCCTTTTTGCTTTTTTAAAGGTCTTTTTTGCCAGCGCTTCAAGTCTTTTAGCATTTAATAAATTCTCTAGGTTGCCCTGACGTCTGAACGCAGCCCAGGCTTCCTTGCGTGCACTATTTGCATCGTCACAATTTTTGTCCCACCAGATGGCAGGTTTGGATTTAAGACGACGGAGTCGGCGTGGATTGTGAGGCAGAGGTGGTTTTGAAAATTCGATCGCTTCAATAATTGCGTTTATCAAGTTTTCGTATTGTGTAAGAGGCTCTACGTGACGAATCTCAGGTGTTTTAGAGTCCAGATAAGAACTGAAGTTTTCCCAGTCAACGTTTTTGAGGGAAAAACGATGAGAATTTGAGGGAAGAATTGTAAAAGAAATGCCGAGACAGATAGAAATAGGATAATGATCACTGGTGAGAGAGTCAGGTTCAACGTTCCAAGTGACAAGTGGTAAGAGGTTAGATGACACGAGAGTAAGGTCGATTGCTGAAACGTTGCGCCCCGGGGGTTTCTTGAGAGTAGGAGAACCGTCATTGATACACGCCAGGTCATAGTCAACCAGTAAGTCAGACAAGATAGAACCGTGTGTGCGATTGACTGGGCAGCCCCAGGAGGTGTGATGAGCATTGAAGTCACCAGCTATGAAGATATTATTAGTGGTATCTAACGAGTCGAAAAAACTTTTCCAAGTTGATTTAGGAATGTTAACAGAGGGACTTCTATATAAAGATACTATTATGAGGGGACCTAAAGAAGTTGTTATTGTTATAGATACGGTTTCCAATTGGTTTGGGCAGTGGAAGGTGGTTGTGACCTCAGTGTAAGCAATATCTTTTTTAATGCAGATGGCTACGCCCCCACCGCGATTAAAATCTCTATTTTTCATTACCATGTTAAAGCCATTTAAAGTGGGTATAAAAGGATGCTGAATCCAAGTTTCTGAGAGAATAATTATATCGTACGAATCAGCAATCTTCATTAGTGGGCCTTGTTTGTTGGCCAGACTTTGGCAATTCCATTGCAAAATGTTTAAAATTTTAGGCGCAGCTATTTTAAGCTACATTTTGAGGGCTGACTGACGAAGTTTGAGAAAGGAGGCTTAAAATCGATCTTAATGTATTAATATCCGGTGTGAGTTGGTCTGATAAACCTAAAGCAGAAAGAGCTGGATTTAATTGTTCGATAAGTAGGCTAAGGATTGTAGGGATGACGTTGGAAGCATCAGGCAACCTAACTGTGGAAGGTCTAGGAGGTATCATTGGCGGAGTTTAGTTGTAGGTAAAGAAGAGACTATTTTGGCCTTCGGAAGGTGAGGGTGCGCGGCCGTTTGGCGCAAGAAGGAGATTTGCATGGGCTGCACGGGTGGCCAAACTGAGGGAACCGTCTCCTGTTTACGATTAGTATTCGGGGTTTGTGGGGCAGACGGATGTTGGTAAAATCCACGAGCCGGCGTTTGCGATGGACTAGGCATCGGTAGGGATTGAGCATAATGCATGTGATGCTGCTGCTGTTGTTGGCTAAGAAGAGAGTTGGACGACTGCTGAGTAGGAGACATGACGATTTGGCTATAAGAGGCTGGGAAGAAAGAGGATTTTTGAGTCGTTGGTTGAGTCATAGGGTGAGAGGAACGAGAAGAAACCGGCAGAGATGTCAAAATGTGAATTTGTATTAACTAAAGTGGGTGGGTTGCAACTAGAAAGAAGGCTCCTTGCCTCCTTATACGAAATGTTCCGTTCCGCAGCCAGCGTTCTTACAGTCTTCTCATATACGAACTTGGGACATGCTTTGTCGGTTGGAAGATGTGGACCTTTACAGTTTGCACACTGGGGTGCTCTGTTTAGGTTTGGACAATCCTCGTTCTCGTTGTGTGCACGAAATCCACATCTGATGCATTTTGGGCTACTTTTGCATTGGCTTTTAATGTGACCGTGGATGTAACAGCCAAAGCCCATTTTGACAGGTACGCACCTGTCCAGGGATTGACAGGATGGCTGACCATGTAGAGCTTGACATCCTGAAGGTGAACTCTACCCTCAAAGCCTAATCGGACCGATTGAGTCGGAACAAGAGTTGATTGGCCTTCAATTGTAGTTTCGCGATTCTGTCTTTGTGCTGAAATAATAGGAACCTGAGAGGTCATATTAGCAAGCAGTTCTTCCATTGATATGTCAAGTGGGATATTTCTGACAAGCCCTTCACAGGATATACTTGCGTTTGGTATGTATGCTGTCAGGTTACGTATAACCAGCTCATGGTTCAAAACAAATTTATTTGCCAGCTCGGGTGATGAGAAAACTGCAGTGGCTCGATGCTTGCCTGAGCTAAAAACGTCTTTTACCTGGTTTTGTAGATAGATGGTGAGAAGCCATTTCCCTACTTGTGTGGCGTTAAGTCTAGGTGTCGTGCTCGATGTATTCTTGACTTGAATAATGACAACGTAAGGACCTAGGGCTTTAGGAGAGTAACGATTGTTGTTTCTTCTTGATATGTCAGTTTCTTCAGCTGGAACCACAGAAGGAGAAGGTCCTTCAGTAGAAGAGTGTTTGGTTTTCTTTTCAGCCTCCTTGGCCGTTGAACTTGATTCGTCGCGATCTCGTTTTTTTGAGGTTGGATCCATTTCTTTGATGTCTTCAGGTAAAATTCCAAACTTATTGGTAAGAAGCGGGTCAGCTTGGGACAATAGCGCCTCGTCCGAGATATCTTCATCGTTAAACGTGTTTTCTGACGTTCCTCCTCCTCCCGGGTCACCCGTCCCAACACCATCCATGGCCCGCACAGCGAGATAGCCGCTGTGGGGCGAGGTGATTGAGGTTATGAAGAGCCGGGTGTGGTAAAAACAAAATAAAAGGGTGTAGCGCCAATAGTTTTGTGCTTCAACGTCAATGCGTTAATTACGCGAGTAATTAGGAATAGGACTGTATGATTTTTATGCGATTATGATAACTTTAGCGCACAAAACGAAAAGAGGAAACTTCAATCACAAACAAAAGGAATCTACGCAAAACCGAAACTACGATCACGTAGTCTGTTTGCGATCCCCGCGATGATCCAGGCTTAGTAATATCGTAGTGTGAAGGCAACACTAATTTCTTTTTTAACTTGGCGTCGAGTCGCTACCGCGACTCTTCCCTAGCAAGTCGTGCCACCGATAAACAACCGCAAAAACGACTGACGTCGTTTTGTGCAAAAATGTTACGGCAAATCACTGCAAAACGACCGATATTATTTCATACTCGATCGGTTGTTTTCCGGCTAGTTAACGAAAAAACGACTGCAAAACGACCGACCTTATTTCACGTTCGATCAGTCGTTTTACGTTTAACGACTGTAAAACGACCGATCTTTTATCAATTTTCAAAAAAAAAAAAAAAAAAAAAAAAAAATTGCTTCGCTGGTAGGTCTCGAACTTGCAACCTTCGGTTTACCAGTCGAGTACTCTGCCTACTCGGCTACTCAGTTCGTTGAAGTGTGTTCAACACACGTTCCTCATAAGCTACCATACGTTTTGGCGAATAACTTATATGGAACATGAGTTTAACATATATTAACGAACTGAGTGGCCGAGCAGGCAGAGCACTCGGTTAGTAATCCGAAGGTTGCGGGTTCGAGACCTATAGATGTGACTAATTTTTTTTTTTCTCCAAATGCGATATTTCAGGAGCACGCACATATTTTCTTGGTCCGCGCATTTATTAATTTAATAATATTTAATTAATATTAAAAAATGAAAAAAGATCGGTCGTTTTGCAGTCGTTTTTCGGTCATTAAACGTAAAACGACTGATCAAGCATGAAATAAGGTCGGTCGTTTTGCAGTCGTTTTTTCGTCAACTAGCCGGAAAACGACCGATCGAGTATGAAATAATATCGGTCGTTTTGCAGTGATTTGCCGTAACATTTTTGCACAAAACGACGTCAGTCGTTTTTTGGTGAACTAGGGGTTAATTGCGGTAAAATTGCGGTGACACGACTTGCTAGGGTTGATACGAATATTTTCATTTATTGTACGTAT
Source organism: Ephialtes manifestator (assembly GCA_963970395.1). NCBI lineage: Eukaryota > Metazoa > Arthropoda > Insecta > Hymenoptera > Ichneumonidae > Ephialtes > Ephialtes manifestator. The sequence goes on from OZ019971.1 coordinate 15,984,762, forward strand.
TCACCAAATATTCGAATGTACGTCCACTTGTTTATGTTGATACTACAATCGTGTATAATTTGAAGCATATCTGTAGCGCATTAACGAAGAATAAGCAAAACTACGAAAAAGTCTGTTTTTACCGACTTCGGTCGGTAAAAACATGCTTCTACACTCGACTCCAGCTTCCCCTTAATATATTACAAATATGTTTCAAATTGGACAGGGTTATAATATCAACATAGGCGCATCGGCGTCCGCTCGAATTTTTAAAGAAAACACTTGAAAAATAAAGAAAATCGTAATTTTGTAAACCTACCGAAAACCAATATGGCCGATCGAACTGTCAACACCACCTATTTCGTCCTATATAAACATTTCTAGACATCACATTTAAAAAAAGAGCGTTGACGCCGATTCTATGAGGTTCTCCGCATTTTTTAAGACTGTTGGATTGGCGATAGCACAAAAGAAGCGCACGTAGTTTGTAAACTACGTCTACGCAGTTTTATCACGATCAGAGTAGGTCAAGACGAGCGTGAATGAAGTTTCCCCATTAGACACAAGTGGCGCCGACGTAGTCTGTTTACTTTTGGAAAAGGTCCGAGCCTTTGCAATCCGAACGTATAATCCACTAAACTTACGGTGAAAAGGTGAGAAGAACAACATAGCTGTCAAAATTGCGGCAGAAAAAATCGAAAATAAGGAGCAAGAAACTGCAAATTCTGCACCCCGAGGGGTGTGTTTTTTGTCACGGGTGACAGGCAAAGCGAAAAGTTGCCAGGCAGATCGTGGAGAAGCAGAATTATAGTGGAGAGGACAAATAAAATCGGAGCGACGAGGCGAGAGGTTAGGAGGCAGACGACAGCGCGGCAACAGGAGACGGTAGAAGAAGGTGAGGAGAGAAGAAAAACTGCACGCGCCAGTGGGGAGCCACGGGTACGCTGCCGCAGGCGGAGCAGAAGCAGAGAGCGCGCCGACGGCGAGAAGCTGGAAACCCTTAAGCAGTGGGAAGAGCTGAGCGGTGTCGGTACAACAGCGCCGCAAGCGGAGCATGGAAAACCGACCCGGGGATAACGGGAGAACAGCGCAAAAGGAATGTGAGACATCGACCAGTAAGAAAGGCGAGATCTGGTTCACACCACTGCAGGAAGAGACGAAGAGTAGGAGAGGAAGGCTGACGAGCGCAGAAAGATTCACGAGGGAAAGAGCAAACTCGGAAGGATCACCGATCGCGCAGTAGAAGAGGAAGTGGGACGAAGTGGAACACGACGCGGGGACGGCGGAGCAGTTCAAGAAAAGCACACTAACACTGCGATCGCCACCGAAAGTGACGGAGAGGCAGAGGCAGGACGAAGAGGACGAGAAGAAGAGGGACAACGAAGAAGAAAAGAAGAGCGACGAGATGGAAGAAATGTTTAGGAAAATGATGGAGGAAATGAAGGAGGGTATTTTAAGAGAGGTTAGGAAAGTAGGAGCTCAGGGTATAGAAGATAGAAAGGAGATTAAGCAAGAAATAAAGCAGGAGATAGGGAATTTGAAAATCGAGTTGGAAAAAAGTAGAAGAGAGGGGCAGGAAGAGAGAAAAATATTAGAAGAGAGGATCGAAGCATTAGAACGGGAAAAAGAACAAAACAACCGGCTAGATAGGGAAAGGTGGGAACGAGAAAAGATGGAAATAGCGAGGAAAGTAGCGGAAGAAACAAAAAAAGCGTTCGAAGAAGGTAAGCTGAGGGAGTTCAAGATAGCAGGTGCGTCTAGCGAAGAGAGAAAAGAGAGCAGGGAAACCGTAAAGAGAGTAAAAGAACCAGAAAACACAATAGAGTGGAAGGATAGAAAGGAAAGAAGAAACAACGTAAAGTCGCTAAAAATAAGAAATAGCAGGCAGGCAAAACAGGAGGTAGCGAATTTCCTGAAGGATGTGGTCGGGGCACAGCTGAACATCGAGTAAATAGAAGAGTTAAAAGGTAAAGGGATAAGTATGTACCTGGCAAAGTTTAAGGATTTCGAAGACAAAAGAGCGGTGATGAGTAGAAAAAAGGAATTAAAAAGGAACAACCCGTTCATCGACGAAGACCTAACAAGAAAGGAAAGGGATATACAAGGATTATTTCTGGAGAAAATGAAAGCGGAACGGGAAGGAGGGAAAAAAGCAAGGATCGAGTATATGAAACTATGGGTAGAAGATAAGGAATACAGATGGAACGAAGTAACGGAAAGACTGGAAGAAAAGAAAAATTTCCGGGAAGAGCGAAGAAAGGCGTAAGCAAAGAAGAGAAGGAAGAAGAGCGTCAAGAAGAAAGTAAGAAGAGTAAAGAACGAGAAAAAGAAGCGAATGATGTAGAAGAAACGGAGAAAGAAATTGAGATCGTTTTCTGGAACGTAGCAGGATTGAAAAAGAAAGACGCAGAATTCTGGAAGTATCTGGAGAAATACGAGGTAATATGCATGGTCAAGACATGGCTGTTAGAAGAGGAATGGCAAGAGTGGAAAGAAAAGTTGCCAACCGGGTACAGATGGAAACCGGGTCAAGCGGCGAAGAAGGAAAAGAAGAAGGGGCGAGGAATAGGAGGGTTCATAACGGGAGTAAGAGAAGAAATTGTGGAAATAGAAACGAAAACGGAAATTGAAGGTCTACAAGAGCGAAGGATAATCGTGAAAGGAGAGAAATGGAGAATATGGGGAGTGTACGATAAGGGGAAGGAATTCAAGAGGATGTGCTAAGAAATCGAGGAAACGCAGGAAGAGATTCTACTGATCGGCGGAGACATGAACGCGAGAATCGGGAACAAAGGAAGAAAGGTATGGGATTACGAGGAGGGCGAAAATCAGAGAGCAACGAGAGACAAAACGATAAACAAAGAAGGTATGGAGTTAATGCAGAAGATAGAAGAACGGAGATGTACGGTGCTCAATGGAAACAAGACGGGAGATGAAAAAGGGGAATGGACATACGAGAAGGCTGGAAAGCGATCAATAATTGATTAAGGTAAACGCCCCAATAGCCTGCCATCTTAGAGAACAGGAAACTGTAAAGTTATATTTCTTATACTAAAATGACCGTTCTATAATTGTAACCATAACTAATACAAAGCTTAGCTTTTCTACTTTTCGAAAAGCATCCATTGATTCATGTCAGGGGTATAGTTTTTTGTTAAAGTTAGGAAACAATTGAGAAAGTCGATGGACTAGTACCCGGCCACCGATTTCAGGTAATGTCTACATACCCGACCAAACATGCCCCTATACGCAACCACCCGCCGATACGAGGCTATGCGATTCGTTGAAACTTCATTTTATTTCTTAAATTACACGCAACGTTTGGGATAATTTATGATAAATAATAACCAATAAAAAGGCTCACCGTAACGTGCAACCGGCATCAACTTGCCATAGAGGTTATATTCGCTGAGTTTGTGTTGGCCGGGAATAGGCCGCGGTTGGATATCGGTACAGCATAATGCGGATGCGCCCTAATAACCAACCATGGAAATTGACGACTTAGCAGTGGTTTTTTGCAAATTTTAATGGAAGATTTATAAAGTCTATTTATTCGCGAATACCACAAGCCACGAATTATTGTGGAAATCGTGAAAATAACAGCGCCATAAGCTTAACAACGTTACGCCAATTCTTAACGAACTGGCTAAAAGATATGCGCCGATCCTCTGAGCGGCGTCTGCAGTGCACGATATCTTTAAAAAACGTCAACAAAAAAATTAATGACTATTTTTATTATTGGCCGATGCAGACATAAAGAATTGCAAAAATGGTAGCACTATTTATTTATTTATTTCATATTCATAATTTCTTAATTTTAGTCAATATTTGTGTCAGTGGTTGGAGACTGGTACATGGTTGGGTACCGGGGCGTTTACCTTACGGAATGGTGAACATTGAAGCATGGGAGAGGGTAGAAAAGTTCGAGATAGGCAACAGAATCGACTCAAACCATTAACCGATAACGGTGAAAATAGCAGGAAATATTGTGATAAAAGAGAAAAAGAAGAAAAAGGAAAGGTACAAGTATGGACGGAAGAAGCATGCGAGAAGTTTAAAAATAAAGTGAGTAGAATCGAATGGCAAGAAGGAAGTGTCGACGCAGAGTGGAGAGAAACTGGAGGCCGTGGAGGTGCGGGAACGAAAAGAACCGAAAAAATCGACAAGTAAGCCATGGTGGGACAGTGTATGCTGGGAAGCGAAAAAAGACGTGATGAAATCGTTGAGACAACGAAAGTTGGGCAAAACAACGGAGGAAAAGGTCAAAGAAATAAGAAGAGGATACAAGGAGCTGTGCGACAGAAAAATCGATGAATGGAAGACAAAGGAAGAGGAATTACTGGATTCAATAAAGACGGAGAAAGAGGCATGGGAATACGTGAACAGAGAAAGGAAAAGAAGGATCGGAGTGAGCAAGGCAATAACGGAGGAGCAATGGAGAAGTCATTTCATTAACCTGCTAGAAGGGGGAGAGAGCAGGAGATGGGACGAAAACGCGACAAGGAGAAGAAGAGAAGAAGACATGGAAGAAGTGAGACAGGAGGAAGTGGAGTAACAAGTAAGAAGAACGAAATCGAAAAAAGCGACAGGCGGGGACGGACTAAGAAATGAAGTATGGAAAAACGGAGGGCAGAAGGCGATAAGCAAAATAACAAGAGTAGTGCAAAGAGTGTGGAGAGGGGAAGGATATCCGGAAGGATGGAATGAAGGAGTTATAACGCCAATATGGAAGAAAGGAAACAAAGACGATGTGAAAAACTACAGAGGAGTGACTTTATCAAACACGGGCTATAAAATTTACGCAAACATACTGAACGAGAGGATCGTGGAGGACGGAGAGGAAAAGGGTGTTTGGAACGAGACACAAGCGGGATTCAGAAAAGAAAGGGGAACCATGGATAACATCAGCATATTGAAACATGTAGTGGGTAGGAGAATAGAGCAAGGGAAAGAGGTATACGGTTTCTTCATTGATTTGAGAGCGGAATTTGACAACATAGACAGAGAGGAACTTTGGAAGACGATGAGATCGAAAGGGATCAAAGAAGGGCTGGTGGAAAGAGCGAAGGAAACATACGGAGAAACAAAATGCAAAGTAAAAATCGGAAACAAGGAAACGGAGGAATTCTGGACGAGCAAAGGAGTGAGGCAGGGGTGCCCACTGAGTCCAACACTATTCAACATCTATCTGGCAGACTTGGGGGAGCAGTTGGGCAAAGGAGTGGGCGGAGTGAGCATAGGAGGAAGAAGAATATGGTCTTTGGAGTATGCGGACGACGTGGTGATCCTCGCGGAAGGAGAAGAAGCGATGAAAGAGACAATGAAGAGACTGCAAAAGTACCTGAACGAAAAGAAACTCGAGCTGAGCCTGGAGAAATCGAAGATGGTAGCCTTCAGAAAGGGAGGAGGGAAGCGGAAGAAGGTGCAATGGAAATGGAAAAAAGGAGTTATAGAAGACGTAGAGGAATTCAACTACCTAGGATATGTGGTGACTAGTAACAACGGAGATAGAAAACACGTAAAAGAAAGGATGAAGAAAGCGCAAGTGGCGATGAGGAAAATATGGGGAATCGGAGAGCGAAAATTCAAAGGAGACGTACAGTGGAGGATGAAACTCTTTGATTCGATAGTAGGGGGAATACTTTCGTATGGAGCCGAAATATGGGGGTGGAAAGAGTGGGAAGAGATCGAGAAAATCGAGAAAAAATACATTCGCTGGATACTCGGAGTGGACAGAAATACGGCAGGATATATTGTCAAGGAAGAACTGAAGAGAAAGGAGAGAAGCGAGAGGATGGCAGAGAGGGCTCTAAAATGGGAGAGTGAAATTAGAAGAGGAGAAAAGGGATCGCTGCTGCAAGAATGCGAAGAAGAGAGGATGAGAGACGAGGAAGCAGGAGTGATGGCAGAAAGAAGTAAAAGAAGGAAAGAATTTATGATGAAGTGCGGGGGGAAGAAGAAGAAGCAAGAAGATGGAGGGAAAACGAAGAGGAATGGATAACGCAGCTACGAAGAAGAAATGAAGAAAAGAACAGAAGAGAAAGAATAGATAAAATTCAACAATCGAAGAGTAATGCAAGATACAAGGAGATACGGGTGGAGCAAGTTCCAGAGTACATCAGAGAAGGGAGAAAAAGAGGCGGAGAATGGATACGAGGAATCGCAAGGGTGAGATGTGGTAATGAAGAAGACGTAAATAAATATTGGATTGGAGTGGAAAAGACCGGATGCAAACTATGCGAACTGGGAGTAGGTCCCCTAGAGCATGCGGCGAAGGAATGTGATGGTATGTGGAGATGGGAAGGAGAAGTGAACGAAATAGCAGGGAAAAAGGGCGAAGGATATAGATGGATTAAATAAAGGATAGAGAGAAAGAGAGAAGCGGCAGGAGAAAACAAGAATCAGGCATAGGTAGAGTAGGATAATCTAGAGATATATAAGAATTAAAAAAGGTAGAATAGGATAGGTGAGATAAACATAAGAGCTAAGAAATGTAGAATAGGATAGAGGAGATTTATAGAAGAGATTATGGGTGATTTCGCCAATTATTGACAAGCGCATGAACCTCACCTCCTCGGAATCGGCTACAACTTCGCACATGTTGTGTATTAGTAAAAAACGGCTGCCTTGAATTTTTTCAGATTTTTTCGGGGCCTCGTTTACTATGACTTACGCCCATGAAGTTTTTGAGTTTCTAGAAATGTTCACTTGTAATAGCTTCATTGGAGGCTTAACAATGCCCTAAAACGAAAAAAATCATGCATCATCTTTCATGTAAAAAAGTCTCAGCTTTCAGAAAAAAATACTGTTTTTGCGATAACTATCTGATAACGTACTCAAAATTGCAAAAAAATATTTAAAATGAGTTTTAGAAGGTCGGGCTCAATCGCGATTTCAAAATTCATATTTTTTTTGGAAAGCTGAGACTTTTTTACATAAAATATGTGAGTTCCAGAGTGGGATCTCGAAAACCCCATGATCAATGCCGGTAGGAAGAAAAATAAAATCTGAACTCATTTTTTTTCGTATATTCCGACTACTTCCAAGGCAGAAGTTTACTCAATCGTAGCTCCTACGTTTAACATCGATATTATGAAGAATGTCTTTTCAGTGCTTTTCACTTTGGAAGCGAATGACTCGTCCATTTTTTCACGAACGGAGGTTTTTTTCCATTATCAAAATTCAGAATATAATTGGGGACTGCTCTCATACACGGAGAAAAATGATTACTAATAATTCAGGTTGCCACAGGAATTTTTACTAATATGCCATTAATAATTCCGTTTATTCCTGCAATTTTTCAGGAATAAACCTGTAACTTCACAGGAATAAACGGGATTATTACTGGAATATCAGTAAAAATTCCGGTGGCAACCTGAATTATTAGTAATCATTTTTCTCCGTGTATGAGAGCAGTCCCCAATTATATTCTGAATTTTGATAATGGAAAAAAACCTCCGTTCGTGAAAAAATGGACGAGTCATTCGCTTCCAAAGTGAAAAGCACTGAAAAGACATTCTTCATAATATTGATGTTAAACGTAGGAGCTACGATTGAGTAAACTTCTGCCTTGGAAGTAGTCGGAATATACGAAAAAAAATGAGTTCAGATTTTATTTTTCTTCCTACCGGCATTGATCATGGGGTTTTCGAGATCCCACTCTGGAACTCACATATTTTATGTAAAAAAGTCTCAGCTTTCCAAAAAAAATATGAATTTTGAAATCGCGATTGAGCCCGACCTTCTAAAACTCATTTTAAATATTTTTTTGCAATTTTGAGTACGTTATCGCATAGTTATCGCAAAAAAAGTATTTTTTTCTGAAAGCTAAGACTTTTTTACATGAAAGATGATGCATGATTTTTTTCGTTTTAGGGCATTGTTAAGCCTCCAATGAAGCTATTACAAGTGAACATTTCTAGAAACTCAAAAACTTCATGGGCGTAAGTCATAGTAAACGAGGCCCCGAAAAAATCTGAAAAAATTCAAGGCAGCCGTTTTTTACTAATACACAACATGTGCGAAGTTGTAGCCGATTCCGAGGAGGTGAGGTTCATGCGCTTGTCAATAATTGGTGAAATCACCCTTATATGTGAGATTAAACTATATATGTATTGAGACGATATCAAAGTGCCACGACCAACAAAAGTGAGAAGTACATCGAGAAAACCGCCAAACGCGACCTCCAGGAACATCCAGCAACATGAAACCGCCACACGCGGTCTCCGGGAACTTCCAGCAACATAAAACCGCCACACGCGGCCTCCAGGAACTTCAAATCTACCGCCGCGACGACGCCGACATCTACCAGGAACCAAATGGACAAATAAAGCGACCGACATTACCGGCCGTCTTAGGAGGGAGTCCAGGGAGATGCCGTCCAGCACCGGCGCTACACGACAACAAGAGTGGGGCGAGATGACCCCACCAGCGACCAAGATTGCATCAGCCCGGATTTCGGGTATAAAAGGGGCTGCGGAGCAGCCAAAATCACCATTCGTCAGCTCCCTTACGGAGCACACAGCCCTAGCGAAAGCTCTGATGGTCTGCTGCCTTAAAATAGGTTTCTATTAGTCTCTGACTACGAAACTCTGCTTGAAATTCCTAAAGATTTCCTTACTCCAGCATCGGGCAACTGCTAGTGGAGACGCTAGCGACCGCTCCTGTCTGGTCACCAATACCTCACCATAAATTAGTTTTCTCCTTATTAAAAATAGAATCATTTTCCTTTTCCGAACTCCAGCATCGGGCAACTGCTAGTGGAGACGCTAGCGACCGCTCCTGTCTGGGTTACCTTTTCCTTTAAAAATACTGGTTAACAAACCATTTGGTCCATGCCATATTTGATATTTAACTATTGTAATAAACAAAAGCAGCAGATCTTCAATGAGCTCTTAGCATTAAAATCTTCCTTTGGTCACGTCCAGCGGGACAAATAAGAATAAAATAAAAGATAAGAGGGTTGTATTTTGCAAATAATTTTGGTTTATTGAATAAAGTAAGAATTTTCTATTTTTATAATAATCTTCTTCTGATCCACCTGTCCCAAGAACTCACGACGTTTCACACACACGGCGTATCCGACCGAATTGGCGGGGCGCAAAAAGTGTGAACGTTACAGTATATATGAGATTAAGCTAAGAAATGTACAAAAAAAGGGATGTCACCGAAGTCATGTAATGCCCAAGGGCGATCATTAATAAACTACTACTACTACGTAGAATCCACTATATATGGATTTGGCTTGTGTAGTCGACATTCTGATGGTTTTGAAATATTCAGAAATCATCACAGAATTGACGGCCGGTCTGATTTTTCATATCTAACTTCCAGAAACTATTATATCTTACAGCAAAGGTCTGTTGACAAATGGTGTGCGGCCATTTTGCTTTCGGTATCTTTTACCAAAGAAAGCAGACTACTCAGCGCCACCTGCGTCCTAATCGGCAAACTTACCGACCAAAGTCGGTATCAAAATCTACTCCAGCATCCCTTTAACGTGATGTGTTAGTGCTCGGTCGGTAAAAAAAACTGTAAAGCGTTGTTCTTGGTCACAATTGATGTTTCAGGCAAAACACGAAAAGTACTAATTGCAGACTGCCAAGACGCAGTCAGTACTTCTCGACTTTTATTCGAAAAATCAACCGTGGTGAAGAATAATCCTTCGAGAAGATTCAGCTATCTCACTCGCACTTATGGAGATCTGAGAGAGACAGACGATATGTAACACATCACCTTAAGGTGATGTGCTATACCGACTGAGTCGCCGTGAGTGCGAGAGAGAATCCGCCATTGGTAGTCGCAGTGGAGCGAGAGAGAACGACAAAATCGTGTAGCACATCACGTTAAGATGATGTGCTACTACTCGGTCGGTAACAAAAACTGTAAAGCGTTGTTCTTGGTCACAATTGATGTTTCAGGCAAAAGACGAGAAGTACTAACTATGTCGTGGCACTCTGCAGTCAGTACTTCTCGGCTTTTACTCGAAAAATCAACTGTGGCGATGAATAGCGCTTCGGGAAGATTCAGCTATCTCACTCGCACTTATGGCGATCTGAGAGAGACCGACGATATGTAGCACATCACCTTAACGGAAACGCAAAATGTTTTAACACAATGATGATGGAACAATTTCTTCTAGTAGGGGATAAAGAGTAAACAAGTGAAAAATTGTACAGTCAAGTGCAGCTGAATGAATTTCAGTCCTCACAATTTTTCCAATTACAAAAAAGCGACGCAAACTATAAGTTATTAAGAGACGCGGTAGCGTCTCGAGACAAGTACATTTACGCCAGATACTGACGACGACCGATCTTACCGACCGAGATATCGAGATGCGACAAGACTCTTATACCCCACATAGCACCGAAATATTTCTAAAACATTCTCGAAATATTCCTTTGCAATGATGCAATATTGCGAAAATATTGTGACAGATGTTTAAAACATTTCTAAAATATTGTAGAAATCTTGCAATGTCCGCTCAAAACGTTGCAAATATAATATTTCAATAATATTACAGAGCAATATTGTGTTAATATTACATTTTTTGCCCAAGGCTAATTCGTAAGAAATTCTACCGTTTTTAATATAATTTTTGGATTGCGAGTTTTTAAGCAGTACCATTGGATGTCCTCGATAATAATATTATTTATTGAAAAAAAAAAAAAAAAAAAAAAATCCCGTCCAGGAATCGAACTCACAACCTCACCTATGTAGTACATCCACGTCGAATTAACGATGGGTAATTTTAAAAAGCGATCCTGTTTCAAAAATATATAACAATATTAGAGTTTCATTAACTAAATTTGTTCCAGAGGGGAATGCGGTTGAAAGAAACGTAAATTCTCGCTTCAAAGACTTACATCTACCTACCTATCAAACCTATTTAACGACTTAATGTCTATCACGCTAACCACTAGACTATCGATTACTTGTACAAACGTTATACTTTTATTGCCCATGTGTTCTGTCAACAAAGACTGATGAATTAAAAAATAAAGATTGAGCAACCTTTTAGAAGATTTCTGGTGCATAACAATCTTGTAAAAAAAATCGATTCATACCGTGCCGCGTTTTCCAATCAATTCTAATGAGGCTTCCAATTTCTGTCAGAATTTGTCCCCATTTCCAAATAATTATATGACGACTTCCCGATTGAATTTCAGTTTTTTCAAATCGAATGATACTCAATTGAACGAGGCAAATTTCTTTTTATCAACAAATTCAACTTTTTAAAACTAGTTTAGAAATTTCCACTTGAAACGTATTGGAATGTTGCAAAAAAGTTTCATTGTAATATTTGCAAAATCTAATCTGGAACCTTTTATTCGAAACTTTGTGAAATATTGTTGAAGAAATTGGATTGTTCGTTTCACAGGTAATGTTCAGAAATATTTAAAAAATGATTGGCAATTGTTTTACCTTTAACAATATTTCTGAACTTTAAGTTGACAATATTGCAATTAAATATTTGTGAATATTCGATTGGAAGCTTATGGTAATATTCCTGTGTAATGAAATATTCGAAATATTCCTGCAATATTTAGGCAATATTATGTGCTATGTGGGACTCGAAGCAACTTGTTTTCGGGCACTCTCAAAAACTTTTCTTGTATTCTTTAAATAGGTAGCAAACACGTATGCTTTTTAGGGACACGTAAATTATGTTTTTTTACGGTCTGTTGATTGCCACCAAAATGAAATCTATAGGAAGCCGCGCATGAAAGATATCCTTGTTTCTTTTTTTTTTTTAATCACGTCAGAATAGACGTTCAGTGACCGTCGTCATCGCATACAACATGGCGACGTCCACTGGCGAACTAACGGACGCCGCCATGTTGCAAGCAGCCGTCGCTATAACAGACGACGACGTGCATCTAACTTCACGGCAGTCACGCTCCCTCTTTCTTTCTCTCTCACTGTATGTAGCTTCTCTTTTCGCACATCGGTTATCGCGAACGATTTTCGCAAAATTTGGTACTCGGGGGTTTTTGAGATCGCTGATTACGAATCGGGCCGCGAAATTAAAAAAAAATTGCGAATCCAATATAGCACATCAAAATACAATAATTAACTTCATTCTTATGAAAACCGGTATAAGGAGGTTTTCGAAGTCGCTGATTACGAATCTGTCTTGAAAATGTATAAATTCAAAGTCGCGAATCCAATATGTCGGATGAAAGTTCAAAATTGATTTAAGTCGAATGAAAATCGGTCAATCAAGGGTTTAATTAGGATAAATGGAATGAGACATGAACAACTAAACGGAATGGACAACTAAAAATCTAAAGCCTCAAAAGTGTATACTCGTACTTCGTGATTTACAATTTGACGATAATATGGAAAAGCTAGTATGAAATCTACAAGAAGACTTTTTGCAAAAAGTAGACAAATCCCCCAAAAAAACACCTTTGGTGTATAAGAATCTGAGACAAGTACATTTACATCAACAGTTGTATCTATTCTTGCAAAAAGTCATGAAATGATCAATTACAAAAGTAAAAATATTAATATTAGTAGCAATAAAGATTATGACATGATAACACAAAGTTGCATGAGTCCGTTTATAAAAATTACTTGTCCGGCGGTTCTACGTAGCGAATTAATTAACTAAATACATTAGCTAAATACACACGATTAACCGTTTCGTCGACTGCCGACACCAATAGCCGATCCTATGGCCGGGCAAGTAATTTTTATAAACGGACTCATGCTACTTTGTGTTATCATGTCATAATCTTTATTGCTACTAATATTAATATTTTTACTTTTGTAATTGATTATTTCATAACTTTTTGCAAGAATAGATACAAATGTTGATGTAAATGTACTTGTCTCAGATTGTTATACACCGAAGGTGTTTTTTTGGGTTTCCCGGTTACAGAAGATAAATTTTTTGTAAACCCATGTATCGATACCAATAAAAGATTTTAAACACTTTTATACACTTTTGACAGCTACGCTAAGCAGATTCTTTGCGAAATGCTACATCGAAATTTTTTTTATGTCATACCCGTGCGCGAAATCGCACTTCGCACACTGGTAGCATAACATTTTGTTCGGAACTCGTACGAGAAACTTTTTCTCAACTCGTGTGATTGCAGCACGAGCCTTCGGCCTTCGGCTCGAGCTGCAAACTCACACCTCGTTGAAAAAAGTTTCGTCGCACTTGTATCGAAAACTACTATTGCGATGGGCTTGCCGTCACCTGCCCGAAAGACAAATCCGTCCTCCGATAATTCGCGCGAAAAATACGAGTGTCACTAGGACCCTCCGGGCGAAATCTCGGAACACGAAAAGATCACAATCCACCGAGTCTAGCGACACGACGGACCGTCGAATCGATTGCAAACGAGTCTAATGTTATAGGCACTGATATATATAGGCACGATGTTGATCGGTATGATGGACACTCCACCGTCAGACACACAGATCTAATGGTCAGTTGGCCGGTACGCAAAGCACACAAAAGGCAAATCCACCGAAATACACATTAGGGCTGTTGAAAAAAACATAATTTCTTTATAATGTTTTTGCGAAAGCTGGGCGTTGTGCGATGATAATAAGTACTGCCGCATGAAGGCCAAAATTCATTATTAACGGCGATTTTTGGAATTTTTTTTTTGTCGTCTTAAAGCGCTCATGGAGATTGTGGTTGCTTTCGATAGACTATCAAATTGTGTAAAGCCAGAAACATGTTCGATAATATTTAGTACTGCCGCATCGACATTCAAGTTAACAAAATAAAAAATGAAATCCTATAAAACATTGAAATATTCATCTGCTCATCGACTATTTCGCGCGTTTTCAAATGAAAAAATGGCTCATGAAATGGGAGTCCTGTATGATCAAATTTAGTACTGCTGCATCGATATCGCAGTTTCCCAAAATTCGAAAATCGCTTATCATCATCATGATTATGATCATACATAACTCTCGTTTCAAGAGCCATTTTTTCGCCATTTCAACGAGCCGAATATTTCAATGTTTTAAAGGATTTAATTTTTTGTTTTTGTTAACTTCAGTGTCGATGCGGCAGTACTAAACATTATCGAACCTGTTTCTGCCTTTACCCAATATCATAGTCTATCGAAAGGAACCATAATCTCCTTGAGCGCTTCACCACGCCAAAAAAAAAATTTCTAAAAATCGCCGCTTTTCATGAATTTTGGCCTTGATGCGGAAGTATTTAATATCATCGCACAACTCCCAGCTTTCGCAAAAACATTTTTCTTGTGATAATCAATACAGCATTTCAGGAGCAACCGATTATAAGAAAATTATGTTTTTTTGAACAGCCCTAATACACATACGTCTAAATTAGTTTTCATGACCGCCGAGGAATGACACTACCGACTGTAGGACGAGGACGAAAAAAAATTTGAGAGTATGCATGATGTTAATTACATGATGTTAATTTTGAGTGAATGGGAAAGTCAGATATGTATAGAGAGACCTCTGACAATTCTGTTAATCTCATTAGAGGTATTTAAGGGGGCCGCGTGAACTGAGTCCATATTATTTTCATGAAAATTATCAACATTAAATTGTGTTGCAATTTACAAGGATTTTAAAAATGAAACAATTTCTCAAGCAGAATATTTTCTTTGCAGCTTTGTACCAAAGTTTTAAGCCTCCATTACTTTATAAAATGAACATTTATAATATAATTTCAAGATTATCATAACATAATAATATCTTGTAGTGATTATACAACAAATAACTAATGTGATTGTAAAAAAGAAAAATATTTAAAATAAAATTTCCGTTAAATTGAATAAAAATCTCTTTTTCTTGTTTCTTTTTCTTTTTTCGTGAAATTACTTATCAGCGTCTTGCTGATAGTATTTAATCTTCCTCGTCCTACAGTCGGTAGCGTCATTCCTCGGCGGTCATGAAAACTAATTTAAGACGTATGTGTATTTCGGTGGATTTGCCTTTTGTGTGCTTTGCGTAACGGCCAACTGACCATTAGATCTGTGTGTCTGACGGTGGAGTGTCCATCGTACCGATCAACATCGCAGTGCCTATAACATTAGACTCGTTTGCAATCTATTCGACGGTCCGACGTGTCGCTAGGCTTGGTGGATTGTGATCTTTTCGTGTTCTGAGATTTCGCACGGAGGGTCCTAGTGACACTCGTATTTTTCGCGCGATTTATCGGAGGACGGGTTTGCCTTTCGGGCAGGTGACGGCAAGCCTTGCGATGCAACAAGTGAACATTATCTACAGCTGCTTAGAACTGGATTCACGTTCGATGTAAAGGCCGAAATACAGATGGCGCTGTAGTCGTCGCAGTTGACACGTATGGTTGACTATCCTGACTTGGTAACGCACGTTTCATGATCGCAGAATGAAATTTCCCATGTGGACAAACACACATGGTTCTATTTACTTCAAAAAATAAATTCATATTTTTTCAATGTTTATCACATGATAGACGAAGATGTCGCGATTAATTGTTAAAAATTTACCCAAAAGTGTAAGTAACGTGCAATGTGACTGGGCTTACTTCAAAATTTATTATATTATTATTTACAGCTACTAACCTACAGTTTTTAACTCTCAGGTCACAGATACAAAACTAAAAGTGCTTTTTAGTGAAAAAGGTGTCGTAACCGATGTACAGCTCAAGTACACTAAGGATGGTATATTTAGACGTTTTGGTTTTGTTGGCTTTAAAACCGAGGATCAAGCCAAAGCCGCTATTGAATACTTTGACAAAAGTTGCATTGACACCTCAAAAATCTCTGTCGAGGCCTGTGCTGGTTTAGGTAATTTTATTGTTACTTTTCTTAGAGCTTACATCAAATTACATTATTTTATGGAAAAATTATAGGTAATGCGTCAAAACCCAAGGCATGGAGCAAATATGCTGTAGATAGTTCAGCTCATGAAAAACTATTAAAGAAGGATGAAGTTGTAAAGGAAACTAAGGGAGCACCAGTAAAAGAGAAAACAAAAAGGGAGAAAAAGAAGGAAAAGAAGGAAAAAGAGAATGCCAAGATCGTAGAGGCTTTGGCCAAGGTTTGGATATTTCATATTCCATAAATATTTTGGACATATTGATTTTATAGAATATTTATATAATATTGATTTTATTTTCATGTGAAATATTTACAAATTATTTTTATTGAAAAAAAAATTAAATATACCAACTGACTAATTAAAAAATAGTGTCATGGAACTCAGATTCAGTTTCTTCCACACATTTCAACGAATTCTTGACAAATGCTAACTGATAAAAACATTTTACTAAAAACAGCACAAAGATGATCCACTTTTTAGTGAATTTCTGGAAAGTCATGCCGGTGCAAAAGCTAAAATGGTTTGGGACAATGATACAGCAAAGTCAACTGAAAACTTAGAAAATGCTGAATTTGACGATTCTAAGGAGATAGACGATGTCAAGAATTCTGAGGATGAAGCTGATTCACTGTCTGAAGATGATGATGATGAAGAAACGGAAAAAATTGAGAAAATTGCAAATAAAAAATTGTCTGACCTCGAGTACATGGAATTGTTAAAGAAAAGAAAAGAAGCAGCAAAGGTAAAAAAAGCTGCAGATAAAACGGCTCGGGGTCCCATCAAGTTTTTCACCGTTAAAATTAAAGGATTAGGATATAATCACAAAAAGAAACACCTAAAACAATTCTTTCATCCGCTTAAAGCAAAGTCGATACGAGTACCGCAGAAAATAAAGGGAATCGCTTACGTCGGTTTCAAGTCAGAGAGGCACATGAATCAGGCGTTAAATAAGAACAAAAGTTTTCTAGGTACGCACGATCATTTTATTATCGAATAATTAACAATCTTAAGGCCCGTATAGATAAGTTGCAAAATATCTTGCGATAATTAAAAATAATCGCCCGTTTAGTCTCAGGAACAATAATTAATTTCTCAATCATTTATGTTAATTTGTAATTAATTCGAAATATTATGTCTAGAGGGGAAACGATTATTAGTCACGAAATATGAGAACAAAGACAAAAGTGAAGCTGCGAATGAAACTGAAAAGAGTAACGCGAATCCAAGATGGAAAAAGCAAGAAGATGCTCTTCAGAATGAGGAAAGTATCGCAGAGTCTGGTAGGATGTTCATCAGAAATCTTTCATATACGACAACAGAAGATGACATTAGGAGTCTTTTTGAAAACTATGGTAAGTCTTTGTACTTCCAATGCTTGACGTTTTATTGCCATGTTTATCTGGTTTGTCATTACTATATTCAAAAGTGGATTTTAGGTCCGTTATCTGAGGTAAATTTACCGATTGACAAGACGACGAGGAAACCGAAAGGTTTTGGCACCGTAACTTTTATGATGCCGGAACATGCGGCTAAGGCGTACTCCGAATTGGACGGTTCGATTCTAGATGGTAGGATGCTTCATTTACTACCTGGAAAAGCTAAACCGTCGGCGACGGAACTGCTCGAACAAGGTAAGAATAATTTCATGTTTAACAAGATGATTTTGCAAATACTTGAAGTTTCAGCAGTTTTGCGGATAAAAATTATGCGTTTTTCGACTTCAACGTGGTAAGCTTATAGCTCGTCGGAAATTAGGATCGGTTGCATTTTGATTTTATCACAGATTTTTAAGTCGAAACATTCTCTTTGCTTCGGCGGACTCTTTCTAAAGACAAAAGAAAATTGAAAATCTTGAAAAAAAAACTTTTTAGACGGGAATGAATAAGCGATATTATCTTTATAGAGGGCCTCAATTATAAGCAGAAGAAAGAGCTAGAGAAAAAAGTTACTGCTGGCTCTTCGCA
This sequence comes from Ephialtes manifestator, assembly GCA_963970395.1. Classification (NCBI taxonomy): domain Eukaryota; kingdom Metazoa; phylum Arthropoda; class Insecta; order Hymenoptera; family Ichneumonidae; genus Ephialtes; species Ephialtes manifestator. Next base: position 16,002,515 of record OZ019971.1, read on the forward strand.
TAATTGGAACACACTGTTTCTCGGTCAGAATGCTGTCGTTGACGCAATAGCATCCGCTTACAATACGACAAAAGACAAGGTATGTGTTTACGAGGAATTTTTTTTTTTAAACACAATGAGTAGAGTTTTTTATTATCATATATTATCGATTATAGGTTTTGGAAGATGGCGGTAAAGGCACGAGCGTCGCTGTGCGACTGGCCCTGGGAGAAACGCAATTGGTTCAAGACACGAGACGATTCTTAGAGGAAAATGGTGTACGATTAGATGCATTTAATCAGGTAATTACGAAGGTAACAAAAATTTAATCATTTTTCGATCACGATTTATTTTCGAACATTTTCGAAACGGGCTTTTCAGGCGCCAGACAAAAGATCGAAGAATGTAATACTTGCGAAGAATCTTCCAGCGCAGACCCAAGTTAGAGAAATTAGAGAAAAATTTGCACCATTCGGCGAATTAGGCCGTGTGGTAATGCCACCATCAGGAATTACAGGTAAGATCTTACTGAATTTATCATATTCACTGAATGGAAATAGATCGGTAAAAAAAAAAACAATAAATCATATCTGCCAAATTTGGATCTTTTTAACCGCATTTATCGATGAATCTCAAAGACTAAATAGGCAATTTAAGAAATTTGATACTAAAAAATGTCTTAAAGTATATTTAAAGTATATTTAAACAGAAAGTTAAGGGAATAGTCCCAAAAAAAACTGCATCATCAATAATTTCGACAACAATTGTAAAAAAAAATAATAATTCGGCGAGTTTTTTACTGGTTGGGGCCACTATAAGAATCGTCCCATTTTCAAGTGCTTATGATCCCCAAATTGATATGCGCACCAAATATCATAGAATGGTTTTGAACCTATACTTTTTCTATCTGAGAAGAATATACTTTCAGATTTTTAGCATTAAAATCTTGTTATGTGTCGAGACAACGCTGGAAAATATAAGAAAGCATTGCCATTTCACCAGTTTTGACTGTCTATGCACTGTAACGGTTGGACCAACCGTTTGGGGAAGTGTGTAGGATGGTAGTGCGGATGCTTTGCCGAAGTATCGAAGAGAGAAAAGATATGGTGATCACCGGGAATCAAACCCGGAATAATCTATTCCTAAGCCAGAGCGCTAACCACTGCGCTGATGTCACCTATGCTTTTCTCTCATTCGAATCGTCTTCTTATATGCAATGCAGGGCCGACACAGCACAGATTTTGGCTATGCTTAAAAATTGAGTTCTTCAATATTCATTGCACTTGAAACATTTTTTAAGGCGTGTTTAATCGTTCAAAATCGTTTTCTTACGAAAAAAAAACAAAACTTTCTACACAAAAATGTATTTCTTTAAAGCACAGATGTCATCTGTGAACCTAACTAACCTGTTTTGACATTCGTTTACTTCGTTTTGTACTTTTTCGTAGCAGCTTTCTTTGTCACAAATAGTCATACACTAATATTAATGTTTTACCCTGCACACTTTTATTTTTATTTTTATCGGAGCTTTTTCCGAAAGTAGATGTTGGCATTGCATAATGATGGGAATCTCCAGCATGAAAGATGTTTCGCCATTTTATCTTTTTTTTTACTATACATTTTTGGCCATATTTTTCTTAGCGTGTTTTAGTTTTCTTTTGGTTCTTTTTTATGAATATATGAATTGTTTGTGTAATAATTAACGAAACATTAATGACTATATTATCATGGCCATATCTAGGGCAACACGCTTAGTTGTGGCCTTCGTTGTTTTTATAAACGTATAGCTTTATTTCAGACTTTTAGTCCAGTCATGCCTATTAAGATTGATACGCGCAAAGCTGCATGCAATTCGCCAACTATATAACCCGAAAATGTATCTAGAGCTTCCATCAAAATCTTGTCGAATTACGCAAATAGTTGATAATTTGGTGAATCAGCTAATGATATTTTAATGGAAGTGTCTATTGGGTCCACACCGTAGAATCACAGTATACCGTGACCCAACGCACGGTATAATTACATTCTTCGAGTAATTATACGGTGCACGGAAAAATGTACGCACGGTCTCGAGGAGGTAACTCAAATACCGTACACGGTTTAGTAGCACGGTATCATCCTAAAAAAATTGACACGGTCTCGACGTGATAACCGCGATGCCGTGCTCACAGGTTGAAATTGCCATAGGTTTAAGTGAGTGTCATTTCATTCATGTAGAGAATTAAGAATACCATTTATTAATTATTCTGTTGATAATCGTATTTATTCCAATTGGGTTCTCTACTCGGTTTACATAACATTGCTAATGATTAGAGCGCATATAAATTTATAAATAAACTTTTTTTCTTTTTTGTAAAATACCCCATATTTGCAAATTTATAGCAACTTTAAAATGCAGTTGGTTGATTAATTATTTTAACGCGCCGGAAACGCCCGACTTTGCACGAACCGATCAGCGACGTCACGGTGTTGTTGCCGAACCCGTATAATAGGCATAATACGTACAGCGGCTTGATTTTTATTTAATTTGACGGTGTTTTAATAATAGTTTTATAAAAATGAATACGACGACAAGTTATCGGTGGGTGGAGGACAAAATAGCGAATGGCTAAAGTGGAGAATTTCAAAATAAGGAACGTCTAAATATAGAATGGTCATTATTATGAAATTCGCTATTTCAGCCATTCGCCATCTTGACCATTCGCTATTTTCATTGCATTTTAATAAGATGGGGGTCAAAATAGCGAATGGCTGAAATAGTGAATTTTATAATGGTGGCCAATCTAGATTCAGACCTTCCTTATTACGAAATTCGCTATTTTTACCCCCACCCCAGATGTCCAGATAAACCGACAAAATCAAATTACTTTTGTTGTTGTTACAAACACGATGCTCAGGACACATGGTACCTACATTTTATTATGCATGTCCCCAAATTTTCATTTCTTTTGATTCATACATAACCTATTTTGCGTGATCGTCGTACGATTCTCGTGATGACCTGTAATAATAGTTCATAATTTTGTATATCACTTTTGTTATCCGTTTATTATATTTAATTATTGGGACGAGTAGCGAATAACAATCAAGTGATTTTTCACTAATAAATTTACTTATATTGCGGCTTTTGCGTTTCTAACCTCGGCAGTACTTGTCACTTTGTTTTACGAACTCAAACACCATAAACATATCAATTTTTGGTAGGTTTCGCGAATCTGTTTTCAGCCTGCTTCTAGCTGATTTGCCTTATTTGACATGATTTTTTTGCCAGAAATTTTATTTTAACGTCGTTAGAAAACGACTGTGAAATAACCGTTCGGATCACGGGTTCGGATAGTGCGGTAACAGAACAACACCGTGACGTCACACGCTCGGGCACCAATAGCGTTGCGTTTTCATCAATTTGAATTTTCATAAATGATATTTTTTTAAAATGATCTATTTAACCAATCGTATCTTTATCAATCGGTTTCATAAAACGGTTTATTTAATAAAATAATAGAATATGTCGTTTTAAAATTTTAGTAGAGTACCGAATTATAAGAGGACTACGTCTTAACAAATTATAAGACGACTTCAGCCTAATAAATAATTAAAAAATGGGATGTGTATTCTTACGGCCGGTTTTCTAGGTGATTCATATCACTTCACCGTCGGATACATCTATTACAATATTAATAACGTATTTTAATACATACGATTATTAATAGAATACTTAATAAATCGAAAAAGTAGATAACTAATATGATCGTAGAATACCTGCGATTAGGTTGTTAGAGCTGCAACTGTTTGTAATTGTAATTGTATTGTTTGTATTGTAATTGTTATATGACGGTATTCACAGCTCATCCACTGCCGATTTGTCGTAGTTTATACTAAAACAGCTTTCTTTCATGAAATATTTGTTCCGGAATTGTATTCTCTACATGACCGAAACGACGCTCACTTACACCTATGGCAGTTTCAACTTGTCTCTTTTTGATTTGAAATATACCGTCTGCGAAACCGTGCACGACATCACGGTTATCACGTCGAGACCGTGTCAATTTTTTTAGGACGACGTTGTGCTGGAAAATCGTGTACGGTATTTCCATTACCTCCTCTAGACCGTGTGTAAATCTTTCTGAGGCATCTAAAACCGTGCACGGTATCACGGCATGTTCCGATTTGAAATGCCAATACCATATACCGTAGGAACCTATTCCGTGCACGGTATAATTGCTCAAAGAATGTAATAATACCGTGCGTTGGGTCACGGGTATACCGTTTGTCGGTTCACGGTATACCGTGATTCTGTGGTGTGGTCCCAATAGACACTTGCAATTTTAATTATTGCCACAGTATTTTTGATAATGAAGACGAACTGACGTCAATATGACGATAAATGTTCCCAAAATAAACAACGTTATGAAAAAGCATGATTAAATGCAGGCACATAATCACAATAGCCACGGGAAACGTATTTAAGGTAGTTAATTCACGTCGTAGCGGTGGTGTTTGGTGCAGTGGTGCGTGGGACAGAACAGGATTATCCGTAACAAATACATGCGCCACTCGTGCCCTACCTGATTTCGCTTTAACTTCTAATATCTCAAAAACTGAACGGTAAACCGTTCTCAAATTTTTTGACCATATTCGTGGTATGGCCCCATAAAATATTCTAGTTATGTTTTTATTTCTGAAATGTCAAGAAGATTTTAGAACGGAAAACCTCTCGTTTTTGCATGTTCAGTATAGGAGATACATGTAAATTATGCCAACTTCAAGTGTAAATATCTCAACTTATGGACGGTAAATCTAATTGAAATTGCACAGATGTTTAGATAACATGTCCAATAGTATGTGCGCCAAGTTTTAATAAATTCTTTAATAAAGCTATTCCGTGATGGTACTACTTTATGTGCGGGGGTTGACCACAACCAGAACAGTGGTCACAACCGGTACTTCTATCCTACAAATCAGCTGCATTCCTAATAACTTCCAGGGACTTATTTAAAAATAAAGTTTCCGATTTGTAGATAATTTATTCATGCGCATTAAAATAAACATTTTACGTTACAACGACAGCCCTCATGGAATTCCTGGAGCCATCGGAAGCACGAAAGGCGTTTATGAAGCTGGCTTACACTAAATTCAAGAATTTGCCTCTCTATCTGGAATGGGCGCCGGATAACACATTTACTGCGGTAGCTAAGAAGCCAGATGAGACAACTTCACAAAAACAAGCAAGGGATCGTAACAAATCAAATGTTATCGAGAATAAGGAAAATGAAGTTAGACCTATAGACGTGAAGGACGATGATGATGAGGAAGATGAGGACGACGAGCCTGAGCCCGACACAACGCTCTTTGTTAAAAATTTAAATTTCACTACCACCGAAGAATCGCTTAAAAAGGTAACCATTTTAGAAATTTCATTGGGATTCCAACGATTTCAAAAAATTATGCGTCAGGCTAATTTTTTTTCTATTATTTATTCTCCCAGCATAATATATTTTCATTGGTTTTCAGTATTTCTCAAAATGCGGTAAACTGAATTACGCGACAGTCGCTACGAAAAAAGATCCTAATAATCCAGGACAGAAACTTTCGATGGGTTATGGCTTTGTTAGATACAAATTAAAATCGGATGCCGATCGTGCTCTAAAAGAATTGCAGATGACTGTGTTGGAAGAAAAGACTCTGGAACTTAAGAGATCGGAACGTACTTTGGGGTTCGTAATTACTTAATCACTCCTTAATATTCTTATATAAATCCTGAAATTTTGCCCCATCTATATTATATATCTAAATATTTTTGTTTAGAACCGACGTGCTAACCACAAAAAAGACGTCGAAAGTAACGACGCAAACGGGGACGAAAATAATGGTAAAGAATATTCCGTTCCAAGCGAATGTCAATGAAATATCAGAATTGTTCATGTAAGTAAAGGAAATTAATAGTTTATAGCGAAAAATCTGATCTAAAAATTATTACTGAAATGGAATGAATTTCAGGGCATTTGGAGAGCTTAAAGCTGTGAGGCTACCCAAGAAATTAGTGGGTGTCGAGAAACACAAGGGTTTCGGCTTCGTCGAATATTACACCAAGAGCGAAGCCAAGGTAAACACTATTAACGATCATCATTTATAAGATTTAATTTCTGTTTTCATAAAATTGTTCGTTCAACCATTCTGAAACGACTTATGGGTAATATTTTAGTATTTTATGTGTAAAACGAATCTCATTTAAAAAACCACGAAAGATCACATTTGGAGGGATTCTTTCCGAGGGAGATTTTTTATTCTAAGATCTTTTCCCAGGGATCTTTCGGCCTGCCGTATACAACATCCTTAATATATAAAAAATTATTCCTGGACACGCGGAACAACTTTGGGCAACGTTACTAATATCCATCGTTGTTATTTCCAGCGAGCGTTTAAGGCCCTGTGCCAAAGTACGCATTTGTACGGTCGACGATTAGTGCTGGAGTGGGCCCAGGCCGAGGAGGATGTGGATGACATTAGAAAGCGAACTGCAAAACATTTTCACCAAGGTAGCCGCGAATTCCAATCACCTACGCGCGAACAAGCGTCTCATTTGCTATTCAAAATCACCGGCGCCTGTATTTATCTCCTTTTATGTTTTTGCATTTCAGAAGACTCGGGCAATAAAAGAAGTAAAAAGGCGACTCTCGATCCTGAGAGTGTAGGACTGGCTGCAGAATAAATATTAGCTTCCTCGCGTCAATTACCATTGACAGAAAAGTCCACTCGATACACTGATACTTTATTTAATTACCTAAATGTTTTACTCTATAATGTAAATAGATCCATGTGTCGTGGGATATCAAGTGAATTCGATATATAAAATTTACATGAAAAGCTAACCTGTGTTCTCAATTTTTGTCCTCTAAGAGACAAAAAAGTGAAAATGATAGTTTTCGTAAACTTTTCAAATGGTAAAACAATTCTGAATTGAAGTAAAAATCGAGTCAAAAGTGGAAAAGAAAATGTAACTAACATTTTTTAAATTAAAAAAAAATCCCGCGAATTATATATACAGAAAAGAAATTATAAATACTTCTAAAAAAAATAATTCTTTGATTTGAATAAAAAGAATTAATACGAAATAATAGATATTCTTGAATTAGCGATAGTATATTCATAGAAAAACCACTCACTAGTGAACGGAATAATTTTTCATATATTCAGTAGTAATACCCCAAGAGCTTCAAAATTATCGGGTATTTCCCGATAACTTCGTTACATACAAACAAGAGTGTCAAGTTGTGCAGGTTAAAAAATCCCGAGCGCTTGCGCGAGAGATTTTTCTGCAAAACTTGACACGATTGTTTGTATGCAGGGAAGTTTGAGCGAAAAACACGATTAATTTTGAAGCTTCAGGGGTATTTGTCGGATTATTTTTTCGATCGGAATTTCGGCTCATTCTTCAGATCACGTTCCAGTTCTCGTTAGAAGTTTGACAGATGTGAAGAATTCTCAGGTTAAAAGTGGTTCAGAAATTGTTTTTATTGCTTAGCAACTTGTTAGAAAATATCCGAAAAATATCCGAAATAAAATCGCCTAGGTTCTCCCACATGAGGCCAAATGCGTCGTTCCTATTGGCTGAAATTCCGATGGGAAAAATAATCACTTGTAATATCACAAGAGCTTTGAAATTATCGGATATTCCCTGACAGGTTCGTTGCAAACAAATGAACGAGTCAAGTTGTCCAGGTTAAAAAATCACGAGCGCGTAGCGCGAGTGATTTTTCTGGAAAACTTGACGAGTTTATTTGTTTGCAGGGAACCTGGAGGGAAATATCAGATTAATTTCGAAGCTCGAGTGGTATTCGGGGGATTATTTTTTCTATTCAAATTGCGACAAATGGAATTGCACCATGAGACAAAAATTATCATTTTGAGAAGGAAATTTCATAATCAGAACAAAAACCTTTTAATTCATGTTTAAAGTATTGCAGTTAAATACACAATTGTTATAGACATTTGTATATTGATTCCAGACTGAGGTTTTCGATTTAATCGTATTAACAGGGACATTTTCCTTTACTTTTTCATCAATAGTTTGCAAGGATTCAACTCCATATCAAATAAAAATCCTTTGACTGCCACAATAAAATTCAATCGGTCAGTTTGACAGATGGTTGACGCGGCTAAATGATTTTTTGTTTTATATATATAACCAACACGCAAAATTATCAAAAAATTATCAGTATAATACCGTATAGCTTGCCCCACGTGACGTCGAATGGTGCAATTCCATTGGTCGAAATTTGGATGGGAAAAATAATCAGAGTTATTTTTTTCTGGTTCAAGAGTTCATCCTTCATAAATTTTTCACCACTGTGTATTAGCACTTGATAAACAGCCAACAACTTTCCGATCGATCTCTGTTACTTTAAGCTTCGCATCACGTTTCCCAACTTTTTCTTCGATCGTTCATTCTCTCGAAAATGACTCGAGGCGAGCAACCTCTGATAATGGCATGTAACTGGGGTTCGACTCCCTCGGATTTCTCAGAGTGGACGGTAAGCGTGTTTATGCCCATGTGCCTGACTGGACTGCAGCCTACGTACGAGCTCTAACTCACTCGTTTAAATATTTATAAGTTAATACGGGATTGACCAGATGCAATCAGTTTATACATTGCCGGCGATTTGATTCAGTAATAATAAGTTGGAGAATTTGTGTTGAATGAACTCAAAGATCTCGTGCTACGGTAGCTCTTATTACCACAATCATATTATGGGTGTTCCCCTCGCTGAAAACTATTGTTATCTTCAAACGTAATTTTAATATACTTTTACTATTATAAAGCGAGCTTTCTAATTTATTTTTTTTTCATTTTAATTATATTAATGTTGAAGCGGCCTGTTCAAAGATGGGACAATACTCTAACAAATAAATAATTACTAGGTATTAAACATTGCGAAAATGCAGATAATGTAACTGCAATGTACAGCAATTATTTGTACGTGAAATAATTACCCAATCGACAATTGGCACGTTGGTCACTCGGATATTCGACAGCTGAACAAATAATCAACGAATGGAAATCCGATGCAAGAAACTTTGCCCGTCTGAAATCTCTTGCTAAGAGCTTAAATAATTAATAAAAAATAACTTCCGTGTTTCTATGAAACCCATTTATTAAAAATCGGCATATTGCTATTGTCAAAAAAATCGGCATCCATATTATTTAAAAATCGGCATTCATATTATTTAACAAATCGACATGTTAAAGCCTTGTTAGTCATAGATCGATATATATATATATAAGATCCATCTCTGCCTTAATCCACATGGTATTTTCCGGAATTTAATCGGATACTGTATGGGTGGGTGCTTAACACCTGCACTTGCATTCTGTACGACACGCGTGAACGCGACGGCGATCTTGCGTATATGATGAACCGGCCGGCTTCTTTGCGCGGTGTCGCGACAGCAAAGGGAAGAAATGTCTACCTTTCACCTCCCCCGCCACCGCAAATAGCGCGGTTAGCTCCGAGGGTCCATCGCGAAGGAATGGAGAACGTGCCCGTTCCGGTTGGTGGGGCTATGGAGGTGGAGTTGTACCTCGCGATGGACACCCATGAAAGTAACAGTGCTGTGCAGCACCTTCGAGAACACGAAGGGGATCGGCTCCCGGCTCAGTTAAACATATACTCCGTAGTAACACTCGTGAACGCGACTGCCCAGGTTCTTCGACTCGACTCTCTTCTTTCGTTATTCTCATCGCGAACAATTACAAAAAAAAAAACTAATATTTCAATAGAACTCGAATTTGAAAAAAACTGTACTGTACGATAAATAAGGCACTCAAACTGTCCCTTTTACTATCAATTTAACGGGGTCGACGATATATACGACAATATATAGTGAGGTGAACGTACTGAGTGACCTTTTTGCACGGGTCAGGATGTGTGCACCCTGAAAGGTCAGGCTTACCGCTACAGGCTGTTCGCAGTTTCGTTAGTTGGAGAGAGAACGCTACTCTTTCTACCAAACGTCTCCAACAATGGATTGGGTAAGAATTGTTATATTATTATTAAATAAACATTAGTAGTTACATCCGAATCTTATACCTTTGGATTGCTTTTACATTGAAATCTGTATTCAATTATTTTTATCGTGGATTTTAGTAACTACCTTACGGCGGCATATTTCGTAGAAAAACTGTGACAACAATTTTTATTTTACTTTTTGTGATCGCACAATTGATAATAATTATATAAATGTACGGTATATATTTAAATGCCATTTTATTAACACAATTTTTTAGAACGTTACAGAAATTATTATTCAAACGCATTATTTAAAATAATATTTAAACGAATTATATTATGTAGTTCATTTAAATGGGAATAGAAATTTGCAGTTTATTAATTACTTTTTTTACAATACGTGGAATACTTTGATCAAAGTCACGATTAAAAATATTCTACTTTCTTAATAATTCTGAGAAGAAAAAAAATGACAGAAGAGTCGAAAATCGAGGTCCAGTAGAGAATCAAATGTGTAAGTGGAGCCTCGAGATTGTGGCTTATGAGGTTGAAGAGAGCGAGTTTGATGGTTTTACTTTTCGTGATGGGAGCGAGGCTGCACGCGATGCAACGGATACGTGCAACGGTAGAATAGTTCGGTTAGCGGATGAAACTTTCTGCGCAGCCTTGAAAGAAATAGTACGAGATAGTGTAACGGACTTGTCTCGTTAGGCTTGCCAATGTTTTTTTTCGTTTGACCTTGCAGCGTTGTAACGAAATCGAAAGGACATTTCGAAGAAAATCTTGACAATAATAAACCCTGGGACGGTTTCTTTGAAGAGAGAACCTCGGTCTCTCTGAAGGATCGCAAGTGAATCGAGGGAAATATCACGTAACACGATTTTATAACACCGGTACCCTCTTCATTTGGAGAGACTCGCCTATTATAGTATCAAACCGTAGCTAGGCTTTATTGTAAGCGAGAGGCTAACCTCTCTTATATTATTTCCGGTGTTAAAACACGAGTTTGAGGTATGTTGAGTGTTGCTGCTGCGCTGCTGCTTCTGTTCGGGGTTTGAAGAAGGAGCGTAGGAGTGCGTCAATAATTCGAGTGCAAAACTCATATGCAACGTCCGACTTTACAACATTTTGCTTCCTCATAGCGGAAGCTTTGTTTTCTGGAAAAAAATGGCTATAACATCGAGAAAAGTGGTTTAGAAAAAAGTTGCGAACTATAACTTTGCATGTTGCTTCCTCATTAATTTTCATTTTTCATAAAGCCACCTCTATGAGTAAGCTTATTTATTAATATTGGCTTCCTCATAGAGGATGCTTTGTAAAAAATGAAAATGAATGAGGATATAATGTGCAAAGTTCGACTTTGCAAGATTTTCATTACCTAGTTCATACATAGTTTCATACATAGTTCTTGAAGAATTCAAAACCACGTAAAATCCAAACTGCTTTACCGATCATGACCAAATTTGATAGGCAACAGCGCTGAATGTTATTATTCATCCGTAGAAAATTTCAGTTGATTTGGTGAGATCTGACGTGAGTTAGAGCAAAACGAATATTTTTTTAACAATTAAAAATCCCATCAAAATAGAACTTTTTTACAAATTCGTTCCAAATTCAATACCGATTCACCTTTAACATAGCTTTATTCGTAAAAAATTATTTACCTCAATACCGCAAAATTCAAGGATGTTAGAGAGCGTACGGACATTTTTCGAAAATTGCAAAATCAAATAAAATTTGAACATATTTTTTTATTTTTTTGAAAATTACCACAAACAAAGCCGTCGAATTGCTTCACATGTTTGCTAAAGTCCAGCCCGATTGTTAAAGCAGTTTTCGAAATTTCTAAGTATGAATTTTGAGTGACGGCTAAACCCACACACACGGAAATACATCCATACATTTTTTTTAAACCACGTTTCACGACGTTGTAGACCATTTTGAGTAATCTGACATTAAATAAATCGAAAAAAATGCGCACGATAACAAAACTTTCTCCATTAGGATGCAAAACGAATCGGAATGCACGAATTTTTCATGGAATGAAAATATTACGAAATTGAATTTAGTAAATATCGACAAAGAAGTTCGACCTATATCAAATTTTGAATTTTTGGGAAATTGACATTATCGTTCCAAATGAAGTCAACAACGACAAATGCGGTTCAAATTTTCTACAGGTATGAACTAATATTCAACAATGTTAGATATCAAATTTGGTAAAGATGAATAAAAGATTTTGAATTTTGCAGCAATTTTAATTTTACGACTACATACCACTTTTGCTTTTTACGCATCTAACATCCCGGACATTGCGTCTATAACTGTACACCCCAACATTTTTTAACAGCTTTTTTTTCGATGTTTTGGACAATTTTGAATAATTTGATATGAAAATCGGGAAAAAACAACATTTTCACGATACCAAAGCTATGGCAGAAAAATTGAAGAGAAAAGTAAAAATAGTAATTTTGGTAAACTTTTCAAGTGAAAATAATTCTAGAAATGTAATTAATATTTTGAAAAAGAATATTAAGGCTCCTTATCGCCCGTGCGAAAGCGCCAATTTGAGGTATGCTAAGTGCTGAATGTTGATGCTATGCTGCTGCTTCTCTTCGGGATTTGAAGAAGGAGTTAGAGAGTGTGGCAATAATTCGATTGCAAAACTGACGCGAGGCCGTACAACGAGCCGGGAGCGCGTCCGCTTCCCGCGATCCTCGAAAGCAACTCGAATAGCCTAGGGTCGTCGTTCGAAAACCGAGGGTTCTGAAAGCGCTCGCATGACTTCACATATGCTCCTGATGCGTGTATAACATTATATTGTATATATCCCCGTAATTTATTATTATTCTCTCTCTCCGCAGACCGATTCTCTTGTTCTATAATACGGGTACAAGTATAAATGAATAATTATAATTATTCAATGCGCCGATATGCACGCCTCATCTATTTTCTGGGAATTTATATGAAACAAAGCTTCCGGCGCTTTCCCATAAGAAAGCTTGTCATAGTCATTGACACGCTATGTTTTTCATGACGGAATGATGTCATATAATTTATCTTTTTTTCTTTGTTTTCTTAATAATAAGTAAATTGATTTGGTATTGATGAAAACACGAAATTCGGACGGAGTCAAAAATATAAAAATGGTAATATGCAAAGAAATATTGCTTTTGCATAAATATCAACAAATTTGTCACGGATTGTTATGTATCATTGCTGAATCTATTTCTCAAAAGTTGCTCTATGATTTTACCACGTAGCTTTTCCAAACTGTTGACCGAAGTATTGGGAAAATACTAACTATTATTTAAGCAGCGAGACATCCCGAGTCGTCATTTTTTACCCTTCTTTTAACCTAAAATGACTGCGACCTACTGGCGTAGTCTGGAGAGTGAAAGAAGGTAGTCTGCAGGGTGAAAGGAGGGTATCGCACATAGATTAGCATTTAAATTTCAGCCTACCAGACTCCCCAAATGGCAGAAAGTAGACATCTCGACTTTACGGAGGGTCACGGAGGGTGTAGCAGACCCTAAAAAACCTTCATAGAACCTACCATAGAATCTCCCAGACCCCCTGTTGAGCCTACCGCTGAATCTCCCAGACCATCCGCTGAGCCTATCACAGAAACCCTCATACCCTTCGTTGACCCTGTGAAAGTTCCTTCCACATACACTATTACGTCCTCCGTTAACCCAAACATCAATGGAAGTATAATTATTTATATTATCAATATAAGAAACAAATTCAGAAAGACAAAAGCGTTTATTAAACTTTTTATAATGCCATAGATATAGTATATTTTTATTTAATAACAATATTTTAATATACATTTTTATTCGATAGGAAAAACAATCTGTATTTAAGACATATAACATTTGAAGGTGTGTGAAATACCAACAAAGTCAAAAAATTGTTTCCTATTTTTTTAGAAACTACCCATGTGCGGTTTTAGAACTGGGCGGACGTTGGCGCGACGACGATCGCCTGCGTTACAAAGTCGGCCCGACTCTGTTCGCGAACGTCGGTCCAGCAGCCAATTAACGCCGGCATGATAACATCGGACCAACGTTACACCTAAGCGTCGGGCCGCAATCGGTTTTCGAGTCGGGCCAGGGTCAGAACGACAATGCCGGCCGACGTGGGAACGTCGGCGCGACATTGTAGCGACATTTGAAACGACGTTGGCCCAGTACTGGGTGTCGACGCTGAGCCGCCATCGAATAAAAAATATTAAAAATTAATTTAAAAAAAATAATTATCGATCTGCGCAGCCGTCTAATGCTTTTTAATCATTCTAACCTGTTTTTTAATGAATTTTTCACCACTATTTTTTGGACATCCTAGAATAAATTTTTCCGGCGGTGGTGGGACTCGAACCTGCAACCTTGGGATTAGTAGTCCACGGTCTTACCCACTCGGTTATCCACATCTTGGAAAATTTAGTGTCGAATTGCGTATATAAATCACTCGTCTGTATTACTTCATTAATACCGTATTCACTCTTAATGGTGTTATGATGGTATAACAGTTTTTAGAAGTTTATTGCAAAAATAAAACAATAGTGAAAAATAATGAAAATTATTTAACTCAATAAATTGCCCATGTGCGGGTAGCCAACGTTTCGAGTACGGCCGACGATTGGCTGAATCAAGGCAACTCGTCGGTAGCCAACTATCGGAGTTCGACGATGACCCAGAGTTGGCGAAACGTTCGAGCGATGCTTGGCTGGCAGGCGGCGTCGAATCGACAGCCAACGATCGGAACACGACACTCGGCGGTATGTCGGCAGCAAGTCGGCAGCCGACGATCGGAACCCGACTACTGCCCAGCATTGATCGAACCTTCAATCCTTAACTGTACCGACATTGGGCTCCGTAGCTGGCAGGACGATGGTCCCCACAGTTCTGGTGACGTTGGCTGCCAACAACCGTAATTACGGTTAACGCGCCAGCGTCGGCAAAATGTTGGCTGCCAACGTCACCAGAACTGTGGGGACCATTGTGGTGCCAGCTACGGAGCCCAATGTCGGCACAGTTAAGGATTGAAGGTTCGATCGACGCTGGGCAGTAGTCGGGTTTCGATCGTCGGCTGCCGACTTGCTGCCGACATACCGCCGAGTGTCGCGTTCCGATCTTTGGCTGTCGATTCGACGCCGCCTGCCAGCCAAGCATCGCTCGAACGTTTCGCCAACTCTGGGTCATCGTCGAACTCCGATTGTTGGCTACCGATGAGTTGCCTTGATTCAGCCAATCGTCGGCCGTACTCGGAACGTTGGCTACCCGCACATGGGTATTAATATTGCTTCTTTAAAATTAAAGACAAAATAAAATTAGATCCAGATACATCTATATTTTCTTGCCTGTGAATCTGATCGATTTTAGTCCGAAATCTGAATCGTTTAAGAAAGTAGGGGAAAAAATAAAGAAAAAATAGAAATAAAAAGAGATTATTGGCTCGAAGCCTCAAGAAAGTTATAGCTTTGTCAGTACAATCACAGTACAAATACATGTGAGGAAAGTACAATAATGAATAAGAAACTTTTTCTGGATTTATCGTAACGAGTGAATTGGTTTGCATTGCTCAAAATATATTACTCACACCAATAAGATGCTGAACTCTTAGTGAGTTTTCATCAGGGCACGTTTTTTTTTTCTATGTTTGTAGCTTACGCAGGGTTATCTGAATTTCAATAGGTTACATAGGCTCAACGGGGGTTCTATACCTCATTTAGGGTGAGTAGGTCGTAGGAGGGTCTATGGATAGGGCGAGTAGGCCGTTGGAGGCTCTACACGGAGTGAGGAAGACTCTACGGCGGGTGGCAAATAACGGTTGAACCTCCAAGCAGGGTCACTGTCGGCTGTACGGAGGGTTAAACCGGCGTCGGCTTTTGCCTCGTCAAAGGATTTGGGATTTCGGGAGGGCTAACCGAGGGTTAAAATTTTGACTCGGGATTCCCTTCGTAAACAAATTGCTGTAATTTGTTAATTAACAAAAATGTTTGGTGATCGCATAGAGCATCTTTCAAGTAACAAAATGATCGGCGACGCATTGAAATATAAAAAAATCACGGATTGTTCTTTGAAAAAACTGAACGAAAATAACATGGAAATTGGCTTGGTCGGTTAAAGTTATAGCAAAGTTATCGCTACTGCTATTTATTTGGGTTAAGCGTGTTGTTATACGATTGAACAGTTATAAAAATAAAGTAGTAATTTAAATGGTAAGGAACGCACCTTAATAATAACCATTATCAAGTCGTCAGACGTATTTATCTTTACCAATAAGATCCACGAAAGGACATTTCCTTTATTGGTGCTCTGTTAAATACAGAAGATCATAAAAACCGCCGCGAGCATCCACCTTATTATATATGGGTCATTCCATACCAAGTGGGTCATTCATTTGCCATCACGCCAATTTTTCTGTAATTTGTAAGCATAATAATGGAAATTCTGTGGAATTTTGAGAAAAATCGGAATGGTCTGTCTCAACGAAAAAAAAATGATTACTTCATTTTGTCAAAAAATGGCGGAAATTTTTTTCAAGCGGCAATGAAAATTTTTTAATTAAAAAGTACATTCAAAAACTTTCATTTCATACAGGAATACATTTTTTGTACAATCGGTAACTTAGACTATACAGCGAATTGAAAAAAAAATCAAATTTAAAGAATCATTATTAAAGTTTGGGCAAAACATAGGTTTTAAAAGTCAGTAATAATTTATGGATGTTCGTGATACTTTAAACAACTTTTGAAAAAATTATGAAGACTTTTTGCGACCATCCTAAATTTGGGTGGCCCACTTGGTATGGGATGACCCATATGCCTCATCACCTGGACGAACGAAATTCGTGAATTGTGAAAGCGGATGTTTTTTTCGTACAAGGAAATGCCTCGAGAATCGTCGCGATTCTCATCGCTAAAGTAGAAACGACCTTCCCCGGCTCATT
This sequence comes from Ephialtes manifestator, assembly GCA_963970395.1. NCBI lineage: Eukaryota > Metazoa > Arthropoda > Insecta > Hymenoptera > Ichneumonidae > Ephialtes > Ephialtes manifestator. The sequence goes on from OZ019971.1 coordinate 16,019,455, forward strand.
GGCCACGCGAAGCTCGCCCTTCGTGTATGAAGCATTCCACACGGTTCCAAACGGTCAAAAAGTTGACATTCTCGAAAAAATCGATATTTTGTCAGACTACGTAATTATATCGAAAGCATGAGTTTAATTTTTTCAGAATTTTCGGATCACATTTGTTTTTAGTTATACCACATTTTTTATTTAAATCGTGGAATCGAAAAAATGCATATTTTCGTAAAAATATACGTCATATCTTTTCATATATTTTTTTAGATGGTTGGCTGCGTCTTAATTGTCGTAATATTAAATATTTGCACTTAAATATCTGCACTCATTTCAAGATTTGAAATTTCGAATAACTAAAAAAATGCGTTTCAAAAATTACACTGTTAAAAAAATTTACTAGACAATTACAGTAACGGATTGGAAGTTTTTATTCACAGCCTGCACCACAAAATTTTTGTCAATCTCTATCAAGAGTCGCGGTAGCGACTCGACGCCAAGTTAAAAAAGAAATTAATGTTTTAGATATTGTGAAAGTAACGATACTGAAAATGGTTTGAGAAATTTATAAATTTACTGTTACAAAATACTGGGAATGGACATCCTGTTCTTTTTCGCATGCCGTTTGTAAATTTCTGCAGATGTTTATTATAAAATCAATAGCCAGCTACAATGAAAACAATGTTTTCGAATTTGTGAAAGTCGTAGTTGACGGAAAATTTATTATCCACATTCAATACTTTTGTTTCCAAGACACATGAAAATTAACGTCTTGGAAAAATCAATGACGACGTACTTCTAATTTTTACACAGATATAAAAGTCCTATATATGAATTTAACCAATATTAAAAATTTAGCTTAAATTTTACAATTTTGGTCATGTAATAACTAGTTTACTACAGAAGTTTTGTAATTTTCACAGATATACATGAAAATTTAATCTTCACGTAAATTTACGCTACATAAATTTACTCTACTATAGTCAATTTTACAGTGAATGTTATACTAATCATTATTTCATACATTTTGTAAATTTCATATTACGTATCACAATAAATTTACAAACTTTTTTAACAGTGTGTGAAAAAAATGTACACTAATGCTTTCCATATAATTATGTATTCTGATAGAATTTCGATTTTTTTTACAATGCTCAATTTTTTTTACCGATCAAGACCGCGTGGAATACCTCGTATATAAGTTTGTCCGCCTCGGCTTGTTTCATTGGTCTCGGGAATGCGTGAAAGGAAAACGAGAAGCCGCCACCGATACATCCAAACAGCGGACGAAAGTTGTGTGAGCTCCACGCGTTAGCTTTATTATGAAAAATAAAAAGCATCGATGACCGAGGACGGTCAGCTGGTTGACCTTTAGTAGCGGACGCCTCGGGGTGATTATACACAAGTTTCATCTCCTTCGTTTCGTCGATGTTATAGCTTCGATATGTACATACTCTCGCGTTTAACTCGTCGCTTCCCCGTAGTCTTCCTATTTTCTTCACGTCAACATCGCTCGGTCCCGGTGCAAACTATTTATGTACACGAATTATCATTCTCACTTTGAAACCCTGTTCAGTCACTTTTCCTCTCGTCTGGATTTTACACTCGTTGTCGACTTGTTTCACAGTTTCGCTTATCTAGATTATTCTCAGGAACATCGCTAGACCGACATCTTTTTTTTCACAACCATTAAATAATTCACGGGTTGAGAATGGGTCTTCTTTAAAACTCGATTCGTAGAAATTTCGAAAACTTTCGAACCGTTAAATAAGTAGGTAAATATATTTGTAAACTAAAATTGTTTAAATGTCTTTTTGCAATATCGATTAAAATTCCGTATACGATTCGACAATCACTAAATAACTTCAATGACATATTTATACTTCTGATATAATTACGACACTATTAAACTGCTCTTTCGAGGATCAGGTGATGACCACCTTATTTTTATATCGATAAGTTAATAGTAAATTTACAAATAAATGCCTTACACAAAATGGTTAGTCGCCAAAAGCCGACTAACCATTATTCTAATGCATACAATTCGGCCATTTTACCACTAACATCAAAATTACACATAAAAATACTATTTACTCTTGTTCATAAATAAAATTTAATTTTCTAAAGCGGTCGTAAAACTGTAAACTGACCATTTTTTTTGTTATGCTTTTGTATAACTTTTTTTTCAATTGAAAACATAAAATAAAAACTTTGTTTCGAATTGTGCAGCAATTCCAACAATTGTTCAGAATGCTCAGAGTTTAATTCGTTTTTATGTTTGTTTATTGTCATTATTTCTCTATTTTTTAAAACAAAGTTACCGTAACTGCGACAAAGAAGATCAATTAGAGAAGTAGCTGCGTCAATTTTATCGTTCAAGAGAGCGAGAGTGTGAGGCCCCGAGGCAGCAAATTCCTCGGGAAAGTAAAAGTGAGTCCGGCGCATTCGTCGTGACCGGGCGACAAGATTGACCGATCCACGTACTTCCCCATCGATACTGAGAAGTAATGTTACCTCACTTTTAAAAATCACCAACAAAAATTTAAAAAAATAACAAAACGGTCAAAATTATTTGATCATTTCATCACGCTATTCTTGGTAGGAAAGTAAATACCACAGAAGACCTTAAAAATGTATTTATTTCACTCAGTGCGTAGAACGCGGTTTTACGCACGCTTCGCGTACGTCAAACATCGTTTACACACCTCGTGAAATAAAATTTTGTACGATACTCATGCGAAATAGTATATTTCGATACAAGTGCGAAAAAACTTTTTCTGGCGAGTGCGAGTTTGCAGCCCGAGCCGAAGGCGAGGGTTGCAACCACACGAGTTAGAAAAAGGGTTTTGCACGAGTGTCGAACGATATTTTATGTTACGATGTGAGAAAATGCAGTTTAACGCATGCGAAGCGTGCGTAAAATCGCATTTTACGCACAGTGTGACATAAAACGTTTTCTTAACTCGTGTGATTGCAACACTCGGCTCGTGCTGCAAATTCACACTCGTCAGAAAAAGTTTTTTCCCACTCGTATTGTAATGTACTATTTTATGACAAAAATAGCCTGTCTCATTTGGCCCCGACGAAACCAGTGAAAAAAAAATACAAAAGTCATCTAAATACGGTACGATCATACGCTATAACTTTCGAGGCATTGCGTATGGATAAAAAATATGTAATTTTGACTTATTGTCTTAGCGAGAAATAATGTTGCCTCACTTTTAAAACCATCAACATAAATAAAATAAAAAATGTATTTAAATTAGTTGATCATTTCGTCAATGCTATTTTTGGTAGGAAATTAAATGTCTCCGAAGACCGAAAAAAATAACCTGTCGTATTTGGCGCCGACGAAAATAAAGGGAAAAAACCACAAAACTGATCTAAAGAACGATTATGCGCTACAACTTTAGAGGCATTGCAGATAAATGAAAAAATAAATAAATGTTGACATCGTCCGGGGCCTAAGAGCCCGAGATTGTGAATAAGAGAACTAATTCAGGATTATATTGTGGGCTGGAATTTTTCACTGTCTCGTTAAATTCCAGCCACGTACACCAAAAGAGTCCGAGCAACTCTTTATTTCATTTTCTTTTTGTTCACCCTGTCGTACCCAAACGGCCTTGCAGCTCTCGAAACTTGAATATCGGATTGGGTGGTAATAACCTATAGCCTGAGGGCCCGAACCGCTGACATCATGATTATTTTTTTCTATCGATTCTTTATGCCTTTTACTTTTGACAATTTGAATTAAATAAACGAGACAAAATACTCCTAGCTCGTAGAGTATCATCTGCCTATTTAATCCTCGTGCCAAAGCGTGTGTGGGCTTTCGAGTCACGCGATGAATGACTAATATTACCACCATCGAGAGCTGCGCGGAATAAATGAGTTCGGAATTCACTTAAAAATGCCTGAACTTGGAATTTTGTTCAACGGGGAATAAAGTTGACCATTCTGAAAATTTCTCGGTTTCAGTTCGTCACAAAGTGGAAATTATTGGACGGAATATTGTTGAAATAAAAATTATTGTTTCAAATAAATAGAAAAAAAAAGAAATTTTATTTGAGATACTTATCTTAACCAAGTTTATAATTCAAAACGATTTTTAGTATGACCATTATTTTTTCAACCGATTTTTTTAACGAATACATCTTTTTTGCTTCTATTTTTATAATTTCTTTTAATATTGTTACTTACCAAATTTTCAATATTTTTAATGTTCTAATTTTCCATATTTTTAAATTCCTAATTAACAATATTTTTAATATTGTTATTTGAATTATTTTTCTAATATGTTAACAATAAATTCCAACTTGTTGCGACCGCCCTTTCAAACGCCCAAAAAACTAGAAGATATTTCTTGCCTTCTAAAAACCACAAGTCCACATTGACAGTGCATTTCGTAAAAGTTCAGCTGTTAAGGTCACTCGATGGAATTTCAATCTAACGGTACAGTGAGGCTACGGAGAAAGTACGTCATCACCAGTCAATCTCGTCGATCGAGTATTAAAATCGATAGTGACTGTGGCTAATGGCATATTAATACACGGAAAAAAGGCTTGGTTGGAACAACCAAGTGCCTTGGTTATATATGCGCCAGACAATTAATTGGTTAGACCAACCAAGTTATTTGTTAGGCTACCAATTAATTGTCTGGCGCATATATAACCAAGGCACTTGGTTGTTCCAACCAAGCCTTTTTTTCCGTGTATGCGAAGCATCTCTTCTTTCTTAACAGCGTTAATAGAATCATTTTTGTTCAGTTTCACTCTTTGCCTGTTGATCGAATAAATGTTGCGTATTTAATATTATTATTAAAATAGTTTGTCGATGAATATTTATGCAAAGGTCTCGGGGTCAGGGTTATCGGAGTTCAGGCCTGATTCCTGATATAACTTAATGCATCGACTATGCGCAGTTGAGTACAAACGAAGGGAGAAGAAACGGCAAGACAGGAATAAAGAAAGTAACATAATCGAGGCATAGTGTAAACCGGTGCGGTTATACTTATGCATTGGAATATCGAAATGCCAGACGCGTTCGCTCTCCGTGCTCGAGGCGAGCTCGTGCGAGCGAAATAACATTCGCGGGAGAATGCAGTCTGGTTGTTCTGCGGTTGGTGCTATATAGGAACGCTAGTGCATTTATGCAGTTACCTCGACACTCACAACTTTAGGACTTGGGGTTCCATTATACTTGCGATTCTGTCTTTGCTTATTTCATCCTAATTCACACGTCAGCGGAATGCCAGTAATTGCTCATTAGCATTCATCTACACATTATTCCGTTTGAATATATATTCTATTTTACGTTGAATTTACCGTATATTGTGGATAATGACTCGGTTTATGATGCAGCATTTTCTTCAAAAGAATGATTTTATTATGTCATCACATTCACTGGTTCACACTTTCCAATACGACATCTTTTGAATATAGAAATTGTTTGGAATACCAAATAATTCCAAATAACAACCTGGATAATTGAAAGTAATTGAAAAAATTAATCTTCTTACAATATTTTAATGCAATAAAATATTACTAACAGATTTAAACAAAAATATTTTATCAAATTCGAAAAAAAAACTTTTTTTCATAAACGCATTTTTTAATTTTTTACGTATAATTTTTTAAAAGTACTTTTTTATCCTGCTAGTTATCTCGACACCCACACCTTTACGACTCGGGGTACGATTATACTTCTGATTCGGTCATTGCTTATTTCATCCTAATGCACGCGTTAGCGGAACGCCAGTAATTGCTCATTAGCATTCATCTACACATTGTTCCGTTTGAATATATATATTTTTAAAACGTAGAATATATCATATACTGTGGAATTATAATGACACGGTTTATGTTGGAGCATTTG
>OZ019971.1:16025510-16373010 GCA_963970395.1 Ephialtes manifestator
AGGCACGGATGCCGGCCTTGGTCCTCTGGCTTGCTTTGGTATCTCGTCCATAGAAGATGGTGAGTCTGCGATAAATACACACGTTGCATACTTATTATTATTATGTGTTACAAATTACTGAGCCTAGAATTGAGGTCACGAGTACCATAATAATTGTAGCTTTTTTGTGTACTATGCATACTCATTACAATTAAGTCTTTATTGCGTCAGCGAAACCGCGAAACGCTTCAGCCATGAACACCTGTTAGGATATGTGCCTGAAAATCATCCATTCGATACGCTATGATCCCTTTCTTATTTTTTGTAGATGGATAGTTCAGTCCGTATAAGAGAGCATCTAAACTTTCCCACATCTGAATAAATATAATAAACGATGACTAACTAACTTGAAAATCGACTTTACGCTTTTTAGTACAATCAATAAATTAAACATAAAATTGTAATAAAATTACAGTTAAAATAACAAATTTATAGAAATGTGAAAAAAATTATCATATTGCATTAAAAATTAAAAATGAAATAAATAAAATAAAGTATTAATGAAATCGTATAAAAAATTAAAAATTTGCATTTCAATATCTACTATAAATATTCAAAGTAATTTTAAAAAAAGTGAAATCTGTAATCGCTGATTTCTCTATGCTACAAAAATGTCAAATATATCCATCGTTGGAATTTAGACATTTCTGCGACTTATAACGAATCGCGATTTTTTTTTACGTACCTAGGATCGTCGGCCGAATGGTTCACCTGAATTAAATTAAGTCATTCTGGTTCGATGAATATTTATGCATAGGTGTGAAAGTAGCTTCAACTTTCTTAGTAGAGTGAAAAAAGAACGGAAGTTTAAGACTTAAAAAAAAAATGTTACGTACCATTTCCTGGTCCACTATATTTCGTTGGATAATTTATAGCTTGATAACCAGTCTGGCAAATTATTATCTCTGTTGCCACACTTAGTTATTCTGCAACTACTTAACATTTAACTGTGCGAAAAGTTGATCATAGTGACTTTTACCACAACTGAGGAGGTCAAGTCAGTTCAATGTCTTGGTGAATGGTCGAGTAAGGTCGATCCAGTTCAATGTCTTGAAACTTGAACTATTACGTAATCATCAACCCTAAAGTTGCGACCATATTTTAATTGCACTTAAATATTGGAATCACCATTTTTAATAATTCAGCTACTAATATATGGAGCATTATATACCGATCGGACTACCTTTTACCATGACCGTCGTCGATATAGGTGATTATCAATTTAATCATGCACTTCAACGAATGGAGCTCCATAAGAAAACAAATGTATTGCATATTTTGCGCACTAGTGAATTTCTAAAAATTGCTCTAAAAATTGCGTTTAAAAACTTTCGAATATACGTATCTTCTTGCATATGAGTCTTTCAGTTTTTCAAGTCTTCAGTCTTTCAAGTTTTTCATTTTAAAGTATACTTTTATGTCAATTTATTTAAAAAATTCTTCAACTCCTCGGAAGCATTGATTTTTCATTAACAAATATAAAACACTATTTTTCAAAAACTTGGACATTTTGTATTTTTTCTGAAAAAATCTCTGAAGTATCTCTGAAGATACTACTCATAAAGTTGAACATTTTAATCCTCCACGGGGAGTGGGACAATCCTTTTTTCAAATTTGTATGAGAGTTTAAAAGATAAATAAAAAATGAAAACTCTCATAAAAAATTGGAAAAAATTATCTCATTGACAAATTTTTGTCCTAAAGTGGAACAATTTTTTTCCGATTTTTTATGAGAGTTTTCTTTTGTTTATCTATCTTTTGAACTCTCATAAAAATTCGCATAAAGGATTGTCCCACTTTCCGTGTAAGCTTAAAATGTTCGTCTTTATGAGTAGTATTTTAGAGATTTTTTCGGGAAAAATAAAAAATGTCCAGGTTTTTGAAAAATCGATTTTTGTGTTTATTAATTGAAAATCAATGCTTCGGAGAGGTTGAAGTATTTTTTTAATAAAGTTGCATAAAAGTATACTTTAAAGTGAAAAGCTTTTATATACGTTTTTTTACGATACGACTTATATCCTAAAAGATACGTCCATTCAAAAGTTTTTAAACGTAATTGTATGAACAATTTTTATAAACTCACAAGTGCGCGAATTATGCGATGAAAAATTTTAAAGAAAATTGAGCATGCTTCATCCATTTATGTGAATAAATATTAAAAAAGGATGCAAAGTAGAACCTTGCACATTGCTTCCTCATTATTTTTCGCTTCTTACAAAGCTACCTCTATGAGGAAGTATGTTATTCAATTTTTGGCTTCCTCTTAGAGGAAGCTTTGTAAAACGCGAAAAAAATGAGGAAGCAATGTGCAAGGTTCTACTTTGCATCCTTGTTTTAATTAGATAAATATACATGTTGTGGATTCGCTTTTTCTATTTCGTTATTACGTTATTTCGTGATTATTGGAGCGTTTCCGAAAGTGAATGTGATAATGTATATTTTTAAAAATAATTCAACATTCCATAAAATCAAAAATTTCATACCGTTCGTCACTAAATTATACATATATAATGGCTGAATATTGTTTCATTTATATACAAGATTTGAGCTCGCTATCTTAAGTTTTGCAAAAGTTACAGTAGAGTGATAATGTCATTTTTTTTTAAAATTCAAAACACACCCACACCCACACCCACACCCGCACGCACACGCACACGCACACACACACACACACACACACACACACACACACACACACACACACACACACACACACACACACACACACACACACACACACACACACACACACACACACACACACACACACACACACACACACACACACACACACACACACACACACACACACACACACACACACACACACACACACACACACACACACACACACACACACACACACACACACACACACACACACACACACACACACACACACACACACACACACACACACACACACACACACACACACACACACACACACACACACACACACACACACACACACACACACACACACACACACACACACACACACACACACACACACACACACACACACACACACACACACACACACACACACACACACACACACACACACACACACACACACACACACACACACACACACACACACACACACACACACACACACACACACACACACACACACACACACACACACACACACACACACACACACACACACACACACACACACACACACACACACACACACACACACACACACACACACACACACACACACACACACACACACACACACACACACACACACACACACACACACACACACACACACACACACACACACACACACACACACACACACACACACACACACACACACACACACACACACACACACACACACACACACACACACACACACACACACACACACACACACACACACACACACACACACACACACACACACACACACACACACACACACACACACACACACACACACACACACACACACACACACACACACACACACACACACACACACACACACACACACACACACACACACACACACACACACACACACACACACACACACACACACACACACACACACACACACACACACACACACACACACACACACACACACACACACACACACACACACACACACACACACACACACACACACACACACACACACACACACACACACACACACACACACACACACACACACACACACACACACACACACACACACACACACACACACACACACACACACACACACGCACACACGCACACACGCACACACGCACACACGCACACACCCACACACGCACACACACACACACACACACACACACACACACGCACACGCACACGCACACGCACACGCACACGCACACGCACACGCACGCACGCACACACACACACAGACATTTTTTTTAAATCACTTTTCTCGGCGTTTTAGCCCATTCTGAGTGTACTGACATGAAAATCCTGAAAAAAAAATTCTCATGAAAACAAAGCTTCCTCTATGAGGAAGCAAAATAATCAACTATATCAACGACGGTCATGGTAAAAGGTGGTCCGATCGGTGTATAATGCCCCATATACTGTTAAAAAGGATTCTAAATTTACTGTGACAAGTAATATGAAATTTACAAAACTGTTGTATTAAATAATGATTAGTATACACGGAAAGAAATATTTGGATGTCGCAACTACGTTTTCGAGTTGCTGTTCACAATGTCTAAAAAATTAGTTGCCTCAACCATATCGAATAGTAACCTCAACTATTCACAATCGTTGGGACTACTATTCGAATCGTCGGTATTACCATTTGCGTTGTAAGGGAAATAGAATAATCAATTGGTTGTGTCAACTCATTTCTTGGTTATGGCAACTAATATTTTTTTTTCCGTGTAGCATTCACTGTAAAATTAACATTAGTAGAGTAAATTTATGTACACGAAGATTAAATTTTGAAATATTTTTATGAAAATGCAATTACAAGACTTCTGTAGTAATCTAGTTATTAAATGACCAAAGTTGTGAAATTTCAGTTAAGTTCTTAATATTAGTTAACCGATTTGTAAATTCACATACAGAACTTTTATATCTGTATAAAAACTAGTAGTTCATCATCATGGAATTTTTCATGCGTCTTGGCAACAGAAATATTGAATGTGAATAATAAATTTTTTGTAACACATGCATGAACAGCGGTGCTTATCATGGCAGTTTTGCGGGCCGAAAGTGGCAGTTTCATAGCAGTGTTGAACCGATAGGTTGGCGCATGCGCAGTTCGCAATTCCTTCACTTTCGACCCTGCTGTTTCACTTTCGACCCTGCTGTTTCACTTTCACCCTGCTGTTTCACTTTCGACCCTAGGGTGGAAAGTTGGAAACCTCACTTTTCACTGTTCGTCCCGCAAAACTACCATTCAAAGCACCACTATTCATGCACTTGTTACAAAAAGTATGGTGTGCAACACGGGCCAAAATTCGTGTGGCAAACCTCACACTCGTCGCAATCGCCAACTTTCGGCCCTTGTTGCACAATATACTATTCAGTCAACCACAACTGGAATTTCAGAAATTCGAAAACATTGTTTTCATGGTGGCTTTTCATTATATAATAAACATGTGCACGAAATTGACGAACGACATGCAAAAAAAAAATACACAATGTAAATTCCTAGTATTTTGTAACAGTAAATTTACAAAATTTCTCAAATATTTTTCAGTATTGTTTCTTTAAATACCTACTACAGAATGGCAATAAATTTCTGGTACACATTATGAATAAAAACTTCCACTCTGGTACTGTCATTTTCTAGTAATTTTTTTAACAGTGTAAAAATTCTTTTATCCAGAGTAAAAAAAATCCTGTATGGTCTTGCATAACGATCTAAATTTTATAATTTACCCAAAACGATCCCCTGTAATTAATACACGGCATTTTACAGTAAGCATCAGTCGTTGTATGCACATAATGAAAATATATCACTGATTTAAAATCAATTCACTTTGCTACCTAAAAACAAATTCTATAATTTTACTTCAACTTCTAATTCTAATTTTTTTAACCTTTTTATTTAATGTCAGACTTAAAATGATACCATATGTTTTTAGCAAACTCTAAGCGATTTCAATTTATTTTTCAGTAAACAATCATCTTCTATTGCTTTCCCAAACATACAATTAGATTTCGTATATTTTTTATAGTGTCTCGCATCTCAGCGCCAAGTCAGCGTGTTTTCTTAATGTGGTTGCAATTTACGAACTGACAATTTAACGAGAATTTGCCAACCATCGTTTCTCGACGCGCTGCTGAAGACTCGTTGTCGAAACGGCGAGCATTGAACGCAAGAGCGCGAAACGTAGATCCGAGTTGTGCGTGAAACAGAAAAAGAAATCGGGTGGAAATAGGTTGGTTCATGCTCGGTGTGAGAGCTCGTAAAATTCAACAATGAAAGCAACAATGTCTGGATAAACGATATTTAGAGAAAAAAAATTATCACAGAGCGAACTATCGGTCGAGAGTATGATTGGTTTCCGGACCTATTGAGAGAAAGGCTTATTTGAGATTCTTCGAGAGCTCCTAGCTACTGCATTAACAACGTAAACCGACGCTCTGTGTATTTTTAATATCCCGGGAGTGGTCAATTGGAAAATACTTGACTGCCATTCTTGCATTGTAAATCGGTTGGGTCTCCTCAAATCGGCTCGTTACATCTGAATAATTTCATTTCCTATGCAGCTCGATTTTTAGCGGCAACATAAACGGCCTCTGGTGCAACTCAGCACATCGAATACATTCACTATCGGTAAATCCGGTGCGGCTGAATATTTATCTTATCTGAATTATAGATCGGTATCTCCAAAAATGCTCGAACAAAATTTGTTTATTTTTTATTTTGCATCTCTGAATCTCGTTGTCCATTAAATTTAACCCAACCAAAAATTTATATCATAATAATTATGAATGTGCTAAGAACCTTAATTTTGTATAATATAATAATAAATGCAGAAAAATGCGATAAAATCGGAAAAAATAAATTTCAAAGCCGCTCGAGAATTCTACTAAGATTGCATGTATTTCAAAACATACATACAATTTTCTTATTTTTATTTCGCTTCTTCGAATTTCATTGTCCATTTAACTTAATCTAACCGAAAATTCATATTATTAATAGATATGCTAAGAATTTTAATTTTGTATAATAATAATGCAAAAAAATGTGACACTACAAATTTAAAGAAATTCAATTTTTTAAGTGCGAAAGAATTCTAATAAGATTGTATGTATTTAAAAACATCGAAGAATTTATTTCCTAAAATAAAAACAGAAGTAATTCTATCGAATTTGTTAAACTATTTTTCTTGTACAAATTACTATCATCTTTTCGGTATTATTGATATAAAAATTAATGTTTTTGGCATATCCCGCGCAAAAACGGAAGTATAAAAACAGTATTTTTTAAATATTAAAAGGGAAGAATTTAAATATTATTGACCGAAAACCATGGTGATATCAACCTGAATACTAAATGCCATGGAGATATCGACCTGGACACCCAAAAACTAATGATTCGGTCCAATACCGGTTAGGATTATTCAAGTTAATAGATCATACTCAAGGCTTTTAACTTTTTATACGGCTTTCAATACGCTTTTAATACTTTCTTTATATATCTACGGGATATTATTCGATATGTCTTATGTCCATACGCCAGCCTGGGCATACTTAATGATATTAACAAATTGACGAATACAAAGATTGTTGAACAAATCATCCGACAATCTAACTTTTTTTTCCAGTGAAAATGATTTGTCAATTTTTCCGAAAACATGAATATTTTATTTATTTTAGCTTTCTCATAGAGGAAGCTTTGTTTTCATGAAACAAATTTTTTTCGGGATTTTTATGTTCGGACATTTTAAATTGTCCAAAACGTCCAGAAAAGTGATCTAGAAAAAATGTCGATATGTATGTGTGTGTGTGTGTGTACAACTCCGAAAATTCGGAAAATTTACTCTATTTTGTTAAATAGTTGGCTATAAGAGCAGGTGCACTCAATGTTATTTGGTATTGTATTTGGCTCGAATCGGTAAAGTGGTTCAGATTTTATGGAATTTTGAATTTTTCAAAAATTTACATTATCGCTCTATTGTAACTTTTGCAAAACTTGAGATAAGGAGCTCAAATTTTGTATATAAATGAAACAATATTCAGCCATTATATATGTATAATTTAGTGACAAACGGTATGAAATTTGTGACTTTGTGGAATGTTGAATTATTTTTTTAAATATGTATACGTTATCGAATTTACTTTCGGGAACGCTCTAATAATAACGAAATAACGGACTAACGAAATAGAAAAAACGAATTCACAACATCCCAGATAGACAAATGGCGGCACGGTAGAGCCACCGTGTCGTCTAATACCGGCGCGGTATGGCGGCAGGAACGAGTCATGTGCGACGTCATTAAGCAGCTTCATGCCGGCACAGAGTGCTATTATCAGTACCCTCACCGTGCAGTAAAAATACTAGCACATCGGCGAATGAAAGTCCGGTATGGGGAAGGCACGTGCTCAACCGGGCGTGCAAGAGGGCATTCAGCCCGGATGCCCCTGTAACGTCACACTGGCGTCTCGTATACGGTTCTGGAAGCAACGCTGTAACGTCACGTTTTTATGGTAACGAACGAAGCTAGGATATTAATGTAGCATCATTCTGTCAGTCCTTTACAGTTTCGAGGTTTAGCACAGTGATGACACTATGACAGCACAGTCGGACAGAGTTTGTCTAGCCGGTGTGGTTTTGTGTCGGCACACTGATTGCCTATCGTAAGCGCGAAATAAGGCACGATGACGGCAAAGTTACGGCACATATCCATTATAGAAAATGAAGCTGGGATATCAGTGTAGCATCATTCTGCCAGACCGTTACGATTTCGAGGTGAAGGACAGTGATGGCACTATGACAGCACAGTGAGATCGAGTCTGTTTTGCCAGTTTGCCTTTGTGCCGCCACACTGGTTGCCCATAGTCTACTCGGAATAAGGCACGGTGACAACAGGTTTACAGTATGTATAGTCTAAACGTGCAGCCTCCAAAACGCTATTGAGACGGTAATGTGGCTATAGTAAAGGTTGAATCGCTTTCTTATCATAAATTTTCCATATAGTGTAATTATGAATAATAACGAATATTCGTTAAAAATATTAACAGGTGTCAAAATAATTACGCAGAGGTATGTTTTCACTTTTGTGTATTATTAAAAAGTATAAAAACCGATGAACTCTAATAAAGTACAGGTAAGTCTATTTATTTTATCAATGTTTATTTATCAAAAAGTATAAAAAAGAATTAAATTAAATTTCGTTAATTTCTGCCAGAGGTACTGTTCGCGGACGAACAAGCCGACGGTTCCGTTGTTTAGGGGCTTTTAGAGCCCCCGCCATCACGTCGAGGTATTGCTTCCATTTGAGCTGTCCGTACGCCTTGTTCTTAGCGACTGCGGATGTGAAATAAAATCATGTGGTAAGTTTTTAAAAATCTCTATATATAAGCCTAGGGAACATTATCTACCGTTTCAGTTTTTTCCATCCTCGATATATTTCTCATAACAAACAAAATTAAAATGGTGCATAAAATATTTATTGTAAATTGCTTTTTCTTTCCAAACCATTCAGAATTATTTATTTGTTTTTTTGGAAGGGCAAAGTCACATATAAAAAACATGAGACAAGAATTATGAACTTTTGAATGCTATTAAAGCTAGATTTTAATCTCTATTGCTCAAAAAATAATCTTCAAAAAAATTGCATTCCGTTGGTATTTAATATATTGTCATATAGTTTATTTTTATTATTGCTTTATTTCCTTTTCTTTCTTACACTTTACTATATTAACACTACGGATTATTCTTGCCGAATCTGCATACATCCGTATAATCTCGGAACATTTCAAGTTAATCAGATCTATCACGTTAGGCAAAGAAAGTTATTCGACGGTATTACAAAAGAAATCTTTTTTTAGTATCAAAGGCAAGAGAAATGTGGCTATTGTACTCAAAATTCTACTCATACATAAAGTGAATGAAAAATTTAACTCACTATATAGTGCGAAGACGAATCGGGTGCCATCCAATTTGTGAGTACCCGGTTCGCCGTCTTGCATCGTCAAGAATTGCGCCAAACCATCGGTGATGGCCGTCTTTAAAATTATGTTCGCCGTTTCATTTATCATACCATCAGTAAGGCTTCCCAAGTATGTCACCTGTGACAAATACAACAAGTATCCTTAAGAATAAATAAAAATATATGTAGTATTTGCGTAAACAATGACATCCTTTGAAAAGAGTTTCAATAATTCGTAAATCACAGCGTTGAAAGTTGACGAAGGACGAAAAACAGGGAATGGTTGAAACTGACTCAGATGTTAAAATCGCGCAATATTGAATGGATCATGCTGTGTGGACACAGTGTTTTCAACTGCTAATGTATGGAAGACTGCATTCTGCAATCACGGCCGGCTACTATCTACCGCCACCGTGCAGTGACCGTACTGTCTCATGCCTCTGAGTTCAATTCGAATACATTGTTTTCATTTCACGCTATTTGAAAATTAGGGTTGAAGGCGATTGCATTAAAACACAAACCATAAAAAGTTGAGAAAAAATTGTGATGTGTTGAAAGTTCATAAATTGCATAAGAATTGTAAACGATAATCACAACGCCCCAGAAAAAGGTTGTCCGAAAGCTTTATTAATCATAAGAATTGTAAGGTAAAAATGGAAAAACAACGTGAAACATTGAAATTACACAATGAATGAAATAACCGCAATTGTTTGAAATGTCTACAGTATGACTTGTACAAAGTAATAAAGCATTTTTTTAAACTCATGAATAGAAACTCCCGCTTTCCTCAACTGTAGAGTGTGGCGGAACGTGGCCGTTCCGGTACGCCGTTGGGAAATGTCCTACGCATGCGCACATCAGCTACATTCTTCTTTTTCTACACGCATATTTGTTTTTCTAAACGCTGCCGCAACATTTCCTAACGGGCCCGGCGCATTTTTTAACGGCGTGTTGAGGTTAGGGACCCTTTCCGCTCATACTCTACAGTCTCGGAAAGCGATCGTTTCTATTCTTTCGTTAAAAAAAGCACGGTGTGCAACTAGTGCCGGAATTGGCGATTGCAACTCGTGCGATTGCCACCCTCGCTTCGCTCGGGCGGCAACTCTCGCACTCGTCAGAATCGCCAATTTTCGGCACTAGTTGCACAATGTACTATATTGTGGACAGTGCCATGACTGCGTACTCTGGTACAAAGGGAGGGAGGGCAAACGTGCTAAGACGCATGAAAAAAGATTTCCGCGATATGCAATGTCTGCAAACCACTTGCGGATAAACATAAAGTGGCAAAAGTAATTACAATTTATGTACGTAATGTCCACGCTTCCGTATATTATTCAAGGAAGCGAATAATATACTGAATACTACTGTTTTATTCAGTTTTTTAAATCACTTTTTTTACTTACCCACTCATCGTTCGCTGATGGCCGGTCAAAGTTTAGAAAACAATGTTGAATTCTAAAAACGAAAGAAATTTGTAGATTAGAAAACAAATATATTTGTCTATACATAGAGGAAACAAGAAGCGTCTTCTACTATATAACAAAAATGCAAAAACTATGATACAAATTATTAAAACGTCGTTATAACTCTCACCAAATGTGCTTATAAGCCGATCAATAGTGCCGACGTGCACAGCTCCACGATCGCTTCGTGAATGCCCGAAACGCCGATGGCTTCGCCGTTTGCCTAGAGTGGGGGCAACATGCAAAGCAACGGTGGTCGCCTGCGCATGAGTATCGAGTGGGCCTGAAATGTGCCGGCACAGTGTATACCATTGTCCGCAGTGTGCCGACACATCTCAGGCCCACTCGATACTCATGCGCAGGCGACCAGCTATTAGATTGTACGACGATCCTACTGTAGACAGACAGCGAATCCATCGACGTTTCGAGCATTCACCAAGCGACTGTCCACTTCGATACGTTTTACTTTTCTTTTCATTATCAACTTTTAAGTGTACGCCACAAATCGATCGCGTAATCAGAACAAAATTGATCAGCTCATAAACATATTAGGTAAGAATTGTAACGCCGTTTTAATAATTTGTAGTAATCATTGTGCTGTTGCATTTTTGGCCTATAGTAGGAGATGCTTCTCGTTCTTTTTCTATAAACGGATATACTTGTTTCATTATCTATAAATTTCGTTCGTTTTTAGAATTCACCACTCAACTAAAATTAATAATCAATCAACCAAGGATGCCAACAGTCTGTCACATATCGTGAACGTCGGCTAATCTTTAAGGCCAGCATTGTTTCCCACGGTTCGGCTGGGCATTATCGTTTTACGAACAAGACGATCGTCTACGATGAGCGAGTAAGTAAAAAAAAGTGATTAAGAACCAAGAAATGAATAGTAGTATTCAGTATATAATTCCCTTCCTTGAATAATTTACGGAAGCATGCACATCCTGGACATTAATTGTAATTACTTTTACTCATCTTTTTTTTCCCCATTTTCGTTGGAATTATAGAGCTGGGAAAACGGCTCGTCCTTTAATAATCCCAGATAGAAAAATGTCGGCTCAGTGGCGGCATGGTGACTGCCCGAACAGCAGGGCGTGCTGGCAGAAATGCAGTATGTGCGACGAAATTAGGTAGTGTTGTTACGGCACGGCGAGCTGGAATCCGGTACTGTATCGGCATAACTCCGACACAACATGCTAAATCCAGCACTGTACCCACACGGTGGTAGCACTTCGAGATGCTCCACAGCGTACCGGAATTGTGCGGGCATAAAGTAGGATTAAATTATTCCGTTGAATGTTTAAAAAAATTGCTATACTTAGCAAAAGATACGGCAGTTGTATACCGAAATTACAGATTTTTTGGCAAATATGTAGAGGTCCGATAAAAAAATGGAGGTATACCGAAATTCCCTGTATTTTGAATAGAAAAATGGAGGCTTCTAGAGGGTTAAATATAAAACCACTTTAAAAATACAAAAATCATATTTCAAGAGAATTTTTACTTATATATTTACAAACGATGTGACACGGGGGGAAACGGGGGGCGTCAATCTTAAAATTCGTCCGGACTCCGAATAACGTCATTCTAATATACAACATATACAATACGTTTATATAGTGGAAAAGTCAAAAGTTTGATACGATATTCCTATCAGGCATTCTTCATCAACTGAACAACTTTTTTCGGGGTCTCTTGGATTTAAAAAAATCCGTTTCATCTTCCTGCTTGAAAAGCACTTTTATGATTTTATTTGTTTTTTTCACTTCATTTTTCAAGGAGATATATAAAATAGAAGTAAAAAGTTTAAATTTTTGCTCTTCGTGTAATGATGATATAGCCATAATTTTCCTACCACTAAACATATTCTCCAAGATTCGGTGAATTGAACAATATAATATATATTCTTTAAAATCTAAAAGTAAGGAAATGAAGAAATAAAGGTAAAATGTGAAAAATTGAGATAACATTTTTTTTTTAATAATCAAAAATAAGCCCGGACGTAATACCAGTCTTCCTCGAATACTACTATATTTGTAAACAAATATTTACATCGACACCTAAAAGTTTACTTAAAAATGTGTTCTGAAAATAGGATGTACTAATTGAAACTATTAGCAACAAATATGACACAGACACTCGTTTGAATTAAAATCTACAATACTTACCTCATGATTTTCTTTTACAGTCGTACGACGACGAGGATCAAAGTGGAGCTCAAAAAACTGCCAGCAGGTCTCTCATCGAACAGCATCTTTGGCGGAAAATAATATAGAGGCTCCGCTTCCAAGCAACTTTTATTGACGAACCAAGTAAAGCCAACTGTACCGGCTAGGTTTTCCGAAGTTTCCCTGGGCCCTCGCGCAAATGCGGTTCAGTGATAAGTCGGCTGCGGACGCATCATAGAGCCCGTCCCTATCCAATTTAATGAAGCGAATAATTATATAACACAGAATAAATAAATATAAAAAAAACTTATTATATACCTCTGCGTAATTTTTTTGACACCTGTTAATATTTTTAACGAATATTCGTTATTATTCATAATTACACTATGTGAAAAATTTATGATAAAAAGCAATTTGCCCTTCACTAGCCACATTGCCGCATTAATAGTACTTTGGAAAATGCACGTTTAGACTATATATACTGTAAACCTGCCGTAACCGTGTTGTCACCATGCCTTATTCCGGGCAACCAGTGAGGCGGCACAAAGGCATACTGACAAAACAGACTGTGAGGCGGCACAAAGGCATACTGACAAAACAGACTCGATCTCACTGTGCTGTCATAGTGTCATCACTGTGCTTCACCTCGAAATCATAACGGTCTGACAGAATGATGCTACACTGGTATCCCAGCTTCATTTTCTATAATGGATATGTGCCGTAACTCTGTCGTCACCGTGCCTTATTTCGCGCTTACGATAGGCAAACAGAGTGCCGACACAAAACCACACCGGCAAGACAAATTCTGTCCCACTGTGATGTTATAGTGTTATCACTGTGCTAAACCTCGAAACTGTAACGGACTGAAAGAATGATGCTACATTGATATCCTAGCTTCGTTTGTTACCATGGAACCGTGACGTCACAGCGTCGCCTCCGAAATCGTATACGAGTTGCCAGTGTGACGCTACAGGGGCATCCGGGCTGGAGGCCCCTAGCAGATCGAACAACCGTGAAAACAACCGCGAAAACCCAAAAAAAAACCGTGTTTCTAACCCGGTCGGAATGAGCCACAAAACCAACCGATAATTCTTGTCAATCCAACCGAAAAACCAACCGAGCTTTCAAAAGCTCGCAGCTTGTGAATAGGTTGGTCCACGGGTTGTTGAGACTCAAGTCCAACCAGAATACCAACCGGCGCAAGAAGCAGCGACCGGTTGGTCTCTGGGTTGTGCAAACTCAGGTCCAACCGGAATTCCAACCGTCGCAACCACCACCAACCACCGAATTGCAATTGTGACAAGTAGCATCGACTGGTTGGTCTCTGGGTTGTGCAAACCCAGGTCTAACCTGGTATTCTAGCAGTTCAAGCCACACTTAGAATTCGCGGTCCTGAAATTCGTCGTGGCGTGATATTTTTTAATTATCATTGTCGAAATCACGGTCCTGCTGGGAGTGTTTCTATACCCTAACGTATGTTGTAGGCTAGGGTATAACCGACAATAAAAATGATCCACGTCGGTATATGGGCGTAAGGTGACTTACGATAGCCTGTACTTATACATGGAACGGCAAACAATCACTTGCGAGAAACTTTTTGGCTCATTCGCCATCTAGCGGTCTAACTTCGGGTGCACGTGCGTCGGCGATGGTGAAGAGGTGGACCCCCTTCCTTTTGTCACGCGGAAACCCGGCTTAGCTCCGCTAGATGGCGAATGACCCGAAACGTTTCTCGCAAGTGATTGTTCGTCGTTCCATGTATAAGTACAAGCTATCGTAAAACGCCGTTCGCCCATTTATCGACGTGGGTCGTTTTTACTGTTGTTTATACCGTAGCGTAGAATATACGCTAGGGTACAAGAAAATTCCCAGCAGGATCGTGATTTTACCCACGATTACTGAAAGAAATCATGGCACGATGAATTTCAGGACCGTGAATTCTAAGTGTGGCTTGAACTGCTAACAAATCCGGTTGGACCTGGGTTGTGCAAACCCAGGGACCAACCGGTAGCTGCTTTTTGCGCAGGTTTTCGGGTTGGCAAAACCTGGCACAATCCTGAGACCAACCGAGCGATGCTTCTTGCGACGGTTGGAATTCCGGTTGGACTTGTGTCTCAACAACCCGAGAACCAACCTATTCGCAAGCTGCGAGCTTTTGAAAGCACGGTTGGTTTTTCGGTTGGATTGACAAGAATTATCGGTTGGATTTGTGGCTCAATTCGACCGGGTTGGAAATACGGTTTTTTTTGGGTTGTTCGATCTGCTAGGGGCACTCTTGCACACCCGGTTGAGCGCGTGCCTTCCCCTTATCGGATTCTCATTTGCCGATGTGCCATTATTTTCACTACACTGTGAGGGTACTGCATAACAGCACTTTGTGCCGGCATGAAGCTGCTTGATGACGTCACACATGACTCGTATCTGCTGCCACACCGTATTGGTATCAGATAGTACGGTGGCTCTATCGTGCCACCATTTCATGCATTAACGGCACGAATGTCTATCTGGGATGTTCATTTATCTAATTTAAACAAGGATGCAAAGTAGAACCTTGCACATTGCTTCCTCATTATTTTTCGCTTTTTACAAAACTTCCTCTATGAGGAAGACTAAAATGAATAACATCCTTATAGAGGTAGCTTTGTAAAAAACGAAAAATAATGAAGAAGCAATGTGCAAGGTTCTACTTTTTTACTTTCTCATCACATACAAAGTATGTAAGAGAGAAAGTATTGCAATCCAAAAAAAATTCGACCGTCAGATTTTGATGGAAATACATGTTTTGAGTGTCCTAGATTCCAAAAAACACATTTACTCATTTCTGTCTGTCTGTCTGTCTGGTGTCTGTATGTACTGTCCGAAACCACAATAACTTTTGAAAAAATCTATGGACTGAAATGAAATTTTTTGTGTGCCTTCTGCATTCAAATCCTGGTTTTGGTATTGAAATCCAATCCAAAATCTTCACTACTTCTGATACTTTACCTTAAATGCAAAAAAAAATTTAATTTATTTTTGTACCGCAAGCTAATATAAAATATATTATGCTTCAATACATATAAATAGTATTACCAGCAAATAAGCAATGAACAACAAGAAATTTAGTATACTTATAGAAGATTTTGTCTTTTCAATCACTCACATAAGACATCTGAAACTGTTGTAAAAAATGTATATTGCCTGAAATATGTTACTTTCTTGTGTTATTGTGTTACACATTCACTAAAAAAAAGAACTGCAATGATCTTGAGCAGTTTTCAATGAGAACATACTATGAATATTCACACCATATTTTAGATTAAAATTTTAAAAAAGAATGTAAAAATACAAGACAAACACATTTCAGGTTATCATCACTCTTGACGTTAGACTATAAACACTCATGCACTCATCGCATCATAGATTTTTTAATTTATTTTATCACTCGTATAGCATTTTATACCAATTCCAAATGCTGCTCATACACACCATAATATTCGAAACTTTCGAAATATGAAATAAAATCCGACTGTCAAACTATCCCAAGTAGCACAAAGACAAAGGATATCTATTTGGTATATGAAAAGGTATATTAATTTCCGTCCAAATGATATCTTTTTGGACTTGGATATCTTAAGAACGTCTAAAAGATATCCAAATCCAAAAGATATTATTCGGACCGACATTAACATGCCTTTTCGTATACCAAATAGATATCGTTTGTCTTTGTGCTACTTCGGTATCGCAATGCCGACAATAATACCATCGAAACGAAAGAGAGATGTGAAGGCGCGAGCAGGCGCGCGATGTCACGCTCGCTTTCTCGCGCGCGCGAAATACAAATGTATTAACGCGTTCTTGACAATTTATAGCGAATAATGTAGATTACAATTAATGTGCGAAATTCACACATTATTAGTCACTATATCCCGGTAAATTCACGATAAAAATTTCATACCAGTAACAAATATTTACTTTTTCATCACATACAAAGTATGTAAAATAATATTTAAAAAAAATGGAAAACCATAGTTAATCCATTATTTCAATATTTTTTCCAATGTTTTAAGCTATTCAAATATTTACACATCATTTGATAATCAGTACAGGTTGTTATTATTACGAAAATCATAATAATTCTTCAATTAATCAATAAAAATTCTTCAATTAATGTGGATTTACAATTCCACTCAGAACTTATATATTATATATTTTGCATCTTGAATCAAAACAAAAAACAAGCTAATGTAAAAGTTACAATGCTTTAAAACATATAATCAGAATTATTAGCAAATTAACAATAAAAACAAACTAACTTCACGACAGTAACGTGACGCCAGTAGCAATAGAATTTCGTAGCAGACGAAAAAGGGCGAACGTCCAAATAATAAGAGTAGCGCTAGCGTCTCGGTCGTGAGGAGTCTCGTAAGGCATACAAATTTTCTTTTAATACTTGGCGACGAGACGCTACCGCGTCTCTTGAAAATTCTGAAAAGAATCATATGTATTCGGGAAAATTAACTAATCCTTTTCATTCGAAAAAAGGGTTAGGTGGTCAGATGATTTGTTCAACAATTTTTTTATTCATCATTTTGTTAATAACATTTTGGAATTATTATTATTATGCAAAATCGATCTTTTTAGAACGATTTACATACTTGATTTTTTTCCGATCTTTATCCCATCGGGAAGTGTTCGAAATTTTCTCTGATACTCACGTTTGGTGGGACTGTACCTATCAAATATCCTTAATGTTAAATCGTTATCTTAAAAATGCCTGAACAAAATTCTTTGTAGAACTATAGGTAATTGAAATAAAACAAGAATATTTTAATCGCTAGATAAGATCGACTGATAAAAATAACTCGAGCTTCTGTGTGACTTGCAATGTCGAAGGCTGATGAGAGAGTGAAATCGACGCGTCAAGACAAATTATACCGTTGCGACCAAGTCGACACTCGTCCGCCGCTTGTAATCCATAATTGTTAGTTTCGAAATGTGGCGAAACTCCTCTGTACCCATGGGCAATAAATAAAAGCTGGTGCCGAATTCTCCGACGATATTTTATGTACTTTCGAGAGGGTGCCACGATTTTCGCTAAATTTATCGTCTCATCCAGATTTCCTATGGGATAGAAAGCTATTAAAAACTGACGGAATGTCTTAAACTCGTTGGAAAATTGAATCAGGCTTGTAACACTCTATCATTCAATTTAATAAATATTAATCGTGTAATTTCCGTAGTATTAATTTTTCGCAATATTATCTCCAGCTTTCCCAACATTTTCATATTTTTCAATGATCGTCAAAAATGAAACGATTACTGGAATATTACTACAATTTTCTACCGACAGCAGTGAACGCGTGGTCGGTGTGCGGCTTCGGATACTTATTTCGACGCAATTGGATTCATTCAAAACTATAACAACGTCCCCCTATTATACCATTGGAAACGCAACAAGGCTAACAAACGAATGACGCTCAATCCTGTAGACTTCGAATTCCATAAAGATCAGTTCAAATTCTCAACATCTATCCCTTCGAAGGACTTCCTCGACTTCCATAGACTCAAAGTAGACAAATATTGGTGGCTAACCATGGACAACGCAATGATAATAACTCTTATCCACAGAAAAATGGATATCAATAATAATAGATTTATAAGACGACTGTGATACTATAATGGTTAAAACAAACTATGTTCATAAACTAGATACATTTTGCGATCTAGCAACACTTGTAAAAATGTAAATATATCTAGGACAAAAGTAAGTAGCTTTTTTTTAAGTGTTTAAATTCTCCAGTCTCGATATAGTTGTAAGGGTTTTTTACATATGCAGTCAATTTTCCCCCATAACTATAAAGTATCGTCTGGAATGCAATTATATGAACGAGCATTATGCCGATAAAATGATAACTTCGCTCATCCCAAAAATCAATATATACTAGCGAAGTGTCCCTCTTGTACCAGGGCTTGAACCACCGAACTTTCCTAGAATGTAAGGCACATTTTTTTTATACTCTTTGTTTCAGCCTTCATGTACCTTGTACCAATATATGTTCTCCTGTATGAAATATAGTATATTACGCCACTAGGGAGGGAAAGTAGACTATGTCCAACCGCGTGCAAGATTATACACGTGGTAAACACGCGGTTGGGGATAGACTACTTTCACTCCCCAGTGGAGTATACTATTTTTCACCATATCTGCAGCGGAAAGTTCGAATTACGTAAAGCCCGTAGAGCGGGAAGTCGAACTTTCCGCGCAGGTATGGTGAAAACGTGATTTAAAAAAAAGTGTGTGACTTCGGCGGTTCTCAGAGTTAAGTAGCATTATATGCGGCCATAACTTGGATGGGTGACCGCTTAGCCGTGCACCAGTTTGCGCACCAACTGCTGAGCGGGAGGCAGTTTATCTGAGTTTCTAATGTATTCTCATACAGTAGAAACTCAGTAAAAAGAAAAGCCGCAAACATCTATACACCAAAATAAAAGCCGTCTGTATCGGCCAGGTTTTCCGCAGTTTCCCTGTATCATCGTGCAATTGCGATAGAGTAATGCATTAAGATGAGTGACAGGAGACAACACTCTAGGGGGGTCTCTATGCAGGAACGGGGAAAATGGAGAGGAGCAACGTAAAGCCTGAAGAAGGCATACGGAAGAAAGCAATTTTAAAATTTTACTACAATTTTCTTTAGCAAATCTTCACATATACTTAATGCATAGAATTTAATTAAATAGTAAATAATGTAATAATAATTATAAGAAAAATTATTTAACGTAAATTTGTTTTTCAAAAAGTAATGGAGGTTTTGCAACTCTGAATGAAATGTGTACTTTCTGCGGTTGGGACTAGAGGACGCGACTGTGGGCACAGACCGTAAGAGAGCTGACGGAATTAATCAGAGGCATGTGAGACTTCCTCGTAATTATGATGTTTCTACTGTAACATCGCAAACGTCAATCATAAGAGAGAATTTATGTTGATATAACAAACATGAGGAAGCAAATAATCGTGAGAACATTCTGCGTGTGCCGCAGTTACTTTTCTAGTACTCACAAATGAAAATATAGGCAAATATAGGTCATTCACATGTAAACTAATCTGGATAGAAAATAGCCTTATTTAGCAGTTATTTTTAAGATTTAAAAGACTTTTACTTTGACATTTTTATTAAGAATTTGGAAAAACTGCACCGTTGAAAAACAAGCTTTTAGACCACCTAATTTTATTTCTTATATAATCGATGTCCTCATGTTTTTTCAATACATATTGTCATTTATACAATTTTTAATAGTTCTTTAATATTTTTATTTCTTTCCAGAAATAATTACAAAACCTGAAGGTAAGCTATCTCATCGCCGAAAAGCGTATAACCGAAAGTTATAACCCCAAAAAAGCAAAACACGGCATCGGCTAGTTTCAGTTCATATCAAATGGATAGTCCGAATTTCGAACTCAAGAGCAAACTTAAGTTCGAATTCAAGTTCGAACTCAAGAGAAAACACAAGTTCGAATTCAAGTTCGAACTCAAGTTGGAACTTAAGATGAAACTTGGGAAATTTTAGTTCGATCGTAAGTAGATACATAAGTTTGTGACGTCATCCTATAAAAAATGTTCATTCCGGCAATACGAAGTAGGTATAATTCTTTTGGATTAAGCCTCAAACAACGGCCGTTCATAGATCCGATTGAGACTGTATATTCACCCCTTGATTATTTTGGCACGTTTCGCGAATTATAAATATTTTTAGATATACACCTAGCCCTTTTCAAAACTTCACGCGTTGGCAATGTATGTCGTCCTTTGTTTCCCCTTGGAATCAAAGTGATCTATGAACGGCCGGTGTTCGAGGTATAATACAAAATAATTATACCTTTGCTCTTACACTATTAAAAATGCAAGTGAATTTAATATACAAAACGATATGAGATTTACGAAACGGGTATATAAATTCCATATTAATATACTTTTATTATAAATTTAAGAATAGTATAAGAATTCTCCAATACCGGTATTTGAAAATTACAGTACGTGAGTATTGTAATTTTCATTTTAATATACAAATATTGTATTTGTCAATGACGAATGCGGCTGAAAATTAATATACGGTATATGCATCTGAGCTTCATATACGGTATATGAATAAAAGAAAAATGTTCACATTGTGCGAAAAGCCAGTGCGAACCTCGGATTGCCGGAATGAACATTTTTTATAGGGTGAATTCACAAACTTAAGTATCTACTTAGGATCGAACTAAAATTTCTCAAGTTCTATCTTAAGTTCCAACTTGAGTTCGATCTTGAGTTCGAACTTGAATTCGAAGTTCGGACTATCCATTTGATATGAACTGAAACTAGCTGACGCCGTGTTTTGTTTTTTCGGGGTTATAACTTTCGGTTATACGCTTTTCGGCTATAAGATAGCTTACCAACCTGAAATTTAAACATAAGGAGTTGAGAATGATCGATCGGACAGTTTCATGGCAACAGTAAGCCAATTTTCGAATTTAAAAAATTTGTAAGTTTCAGTCTGTTTCAAAAAACGATCGTGAAAAAATTATCCGCCCGATGTGTACCAAAATATTACGGAACATACTTTAAACATTCTAAATAATGTAAGAAAATTCGATTTGTAAGAAATCACATGTCAACGTGTTAAAAAAATCCCGAAAAGGTGCGCATAAAGGATACTTTCCACTCTAAAAATCAACTGCTCGATTCTACCCAGTTAAGGAGGTTCGCCTGTAACTTGTGAGCCAAAAATGTGACTGAAAAAAATGTCAATGCAGCAATCCCGAATTACATGCAATATTAGTATCATGAATTTTGAATGCTACGTATTTACCACATTTCAAGTCTTAATGCTCAACGACTCGGGAGTCGTTGTCAGTCCAAAATCACGAAGTAAACAAAAATTTGAAAATAATTTCCGAAACCTATAAAAACCGGCATTTCGTATTGTCTGAGAATGACAATACGAAAGTCCCAGAATGACTAATAAATTGATAATTTTCATTCGGTAACTCCTAATTGGTAGTAGAACCCTTAAAATGATATGTCAACCTTACAGGAATGTCAGGTTAACTTCCGTAAACGCGTCAGCTGTTGCGGTACGAGTTCAATTTATTCACGATCCGGAATATCAAACAGAACTTCGTAACGATAAAGGGTTGAATATAGACGGCAAAGTCTAAATTATCCATTTTTTACACATTCGCAATGTGTCACACGCATAAATATATAATAGTATCACACGCAAAAAAGGCTTAGTTACATCAACTAAGGCGCTTGGTTATATATGCGTCAACTAAGTTATTGGTTACATCAACTAAATCATCTTGGTTAGTCAATCAATAACTTGGTTGGTGAACAAATAACTTAGTTGGCGCATATATAACCAAGCGCCTTGGTTGTACTAATCAAGCCTTTTTTTGCGTGTGATACTATAGTTTTTCAAAGTCCAAAGTTGGCTTTACATATATGAAAAATCGGTAAATGCTACCTCTGAAACAAATTTTGCCATGTAGGGTATAGTCACCAGTAAATGAACAGTTAAACAGAACGATTTGTTTATCTTGGGTTTATATAAAATGTAATATTTCCACTCTGTCTGCAAAAATTTTAACGGCTGACCAACATGTCGACTTATGCGATCAAAACAATATCATATTTTTATCGGAAAGTATATAAAAACAAATACTATAAGCCAAAAAGGCAAAAACACCAGTGAATGACCGGGTCAATCGAACCTGCACTTTTAGTCAAAAATGGACTTTCGCAACAAAATAATCACAGTAGAGAGCTAAACAATAGACAAATTAAAAATCGAACGTTCAGCCAAAACGTCTGAATTTTTCATGAACTCTCAAAAAGCTAGTCAATTATTGGCGCATTTACCCTACTCAACGCTTTATCCCGTTCTTCTTCATCTTCTTCTTTTGCCTTTGGGCTGGCTCCGGCAGTCGTACTAATGCAAATACGCCATACGGCCAAGTATATTTATCCCAGTCAAAGTGATCAACTTCTAAGTCATATTCCCACGTTACTACTTAGACGGCCAATATCTCACAAACTTTGGGATTGGGTGTATTAAGTGTTCATTTAAATACTCAACAAAAAGTGAAAGCCCTAAGATGGAAGTCGACTAATTGGTGAGCATCCTCAAAAAGGGTTAAAAATAGTGTCATGATTAATTTCTGTCGTAACTAAAGATTCGCCAAACGTCGCCACTTGGCTTCTCAGCCGGTCAGTAATATTTCACCATCTCTCATTCGATCTCTCTCTACCACTACGCAGCGCTGTGCTATAAATCGACAGGTGAAAACGGTTTCGCCCAGCATGCTTGACATTCCAGGACGACCTGGGTCAAGAGCCTGATTCGTTTCGTCGATAGCGCGTTCTATATCCCTATGAGCTTCCAACTGGCGTAGCCGAACGACCTCGAGCAGCAAGACATAGCAACACAACTAAATACGACGCGTCGCTACGGTGAAAGCATTCGATCGTAAGGTCCTCACAGTGCTGCCGACTTACCGCGT
This sequence comes from Ephialtes manifestator, assembly GCA_963970395.1. Lineage (NCBI taxonomy): Eukaryota > Metazoa > Arthropoda > Insecta > Hymenoptera > Ichneumonidae > Ephialtes > Ephialtes manifestator. The sequence goes on from OZ019971.1 coordinate 16,049,332, forward strand.
TCGTTGTACGAGAGAACATGCTGTGCTGCTTACTTGAGTTTCCCTAGTCGTCCAAGCGCGCGTTCGACCGCTATTACGCGGGCAAACACGTATCGGATGTTACACACGAGAGTCAGCTATGCTTAAGAAGGAAAGTTTTTATTGCGGAAATTGAAACTCCAACGACGAGGACGTTACCATTTTTTTCTCTGTTATTTCTCTTCCTTCGTGTCCCTGCTTGCCTCTGGCGATGTGGGCGTTCTGAGCATTATCGACCGTTACTATTGTATTAAAACGGATGCTCATTTATTTTCCTACGACACAAGGATACAGCTGAGAAACCCAACGATGCCTCTTCTGTAACCTTCGGTGTTGGACTATGCACGAGAACTTACGCGAAATAACGAAAGTCCAGCAGCTCACCGGGAGTTTTCAATTTCTCCAGCATAGTTTCACTCCCGGCCATTTACGAACTTTGCTTCGCTCGATATATGCGTGCGAATTGCATATACATTTATATGTACGTGCGTGCGACGCGTAATGAGATAGATATGCATGTGCTTAGCCGCACTTATGCAGATATTCATATAACTATATAAACGCACTGATGGGAGCCTCGTAGTTCTGCTGGAAAACACTGTTTAGGCTGCAAGACTGCTATGCGATAATGACACCACTTTATAGACTACGTAGCTACATTGTTTTTAAATATGTACATTTTCAAGCTATTCCAATCTTGAGAGATACGCAATTGTGCGCTTGTCTCCCATTTTCGAAAGTAAATATAAAACGAACGACAATAATTATATTGCTGATGTAAAAATTATACATGTTTTGATGTGAGAATTTCACGACAGTCACAGTTGGGTCGATTCTACTCACTTAGTTAAAAAAAACGATTGTGAGAAAACTATCTATGCGATATGGATTAAAAAAGTATGGAACATGCTTTATACATTCTAGATTACGTACGAAATGTCGATTTATAAGAAACCAAATAGCGACATGTAGAAAAAAATCATAAAGCGGTCAATGCGCATAAAGGACACTTTTGTTACTGGCAAAATTGACAGGTCTATTCACTGCAGTTAGATATAAATGAATGTAGGTTCCAGTATAAAAAATCCAGGCTTATACTATAACATTGAGTCTCGTAACAGGGAACAAGTGCGTGAAGTGAACAAATAAAAATTAACATTTGTTCAAATTTTGTTAAATTTGAAAATTTAAAAAAAATTTAATTTCGAAAAAATATCAAAATTTCAAAAAACATCAAAATTTTTTAATTTTGAAAAATTTCAGAAAATTTTAAACAAAACTTAAAATTTCAAAAGAAATTATAATTTTGGAAACTACAGTTTGTTTTAAAATCAAATGGCCATAGATTTTCGAGCGAGTGGTATCAAGTTGGCGATGGAATTGCAAAAGAAAATATTAGTGATATTCAGTCTGTCTATGGTAGTCACTCGTAGATCAAACCTGAGCCAAATATCTTTAAAAATGTGAAAGTAAGAGCGTGATAAGTGATTATCTAAAAAAACTCAAATTATCATAATTTGTAACCACTCTTGAAAATTGCATACGCTATCGAGGTAATAAGAATCCAAGTATACACACACACATACACACATTTCGTACAAATCATTTTTCTCGACGTTTTAGAGCATTTTGAGCATCCTGAGATGAAAATCTGGAATAATTTTTTTTATGAAAACATAGCTGGTTACATACAAAATATCGATTTATACTAAATAAAATGGAAAAATATTGAAAAAAAATCGCAGAGATGTAAATGCGGATAAAGGACACTTTTGTTACACCGAGAGAAAAATATAGTACTCATTCCCAGATTCACGCTAAATACGTTAGGGGGCGACGCCTAGTAAATCTTTGTATGTGTCTGGAAAAAATGCCATGTTTCCACTTTGGATCCCGATCACTATACTGGGAATGAGTACTATATTTCTTCTCTCGGTGTATTCGAAAAATCGGCGGTTCGAAGATACTCATTAATATTATGCAAGAAGTGATTTTTTTCTGATGATGTCTGCATTAGATTGAGCATAGTATTTTTCTTTCTTTTTTATTTTGTGACAAAGTTACAGGTCCATATATGGTAATCGTATACCATATTTTGCATGGTATTATTTGCAGGAAGTCGCCAGCGCAAAACTCTGAAGCGCTTAATTTCGCCATTCTGATGCGTAATATATTTTCTCAACTGTAATAAAATGATTTTTAAATCCTTGATAAACAGCAATTCTTTTACCACATAATTTAACCCGCACTTCATATTACTAACAAAATACAATTACTTGATAGTATTTTATTTAAAAAAGAAATAGAATTCTCGATAGTATTTTTCGTTGCCTGTATAAAATTTAGTCGCAGCAGTCAAAAGTCACGAAAGAAATCATGCTGAATTTTTTTGAAGTTGATTGACGTATTTCATGATTAATTGCACCGATTAGCTTCTTTGGAATGTAGTACATTATACATATTGCGGTATACCGGAAAGCCATTAGTACCGCAACCACGAGCATTGAATATTTTATGTGGTTGATGCATTTCAGGCAACGCCGAGCAAAGGATCGTCTGTTACTACACCAATTGGTCGGTCTACAGACCTGGAACGGCCAAGTTCTCACCACAAAACATAAATCCCTACCTTTGCACCCATCTCATCTACGCCTTCGGTGGCTTCACGAAGGACAACACGCTTAAGCCTTTTGACAAGTATCAAGACATCGAGAAAGGTATATATTTTTTTTCACTGTTTCATTCATTTATTCTTTTGTGTATTGGCCGAGACTTACTCTTGAAAACAATAAATAAAAATGACTAAAATATACAAAAAAAAAATAAAATAAATTAATACTTGAAAAATTAATTGCGTATAAATTATAAGTATAAAAAGATTGGAAAAGATGATCAACTTAATTAGCTGATTAATATAAATATGGTTTTACTAACGTGCTAAAAATAACTTTGATCTCAGGCGGATATGCAAAATTCACGGGCCTCAAGACTTACAACAAAAACTTGAAAACGATGTTGGCAATCGGCGGATGGAACGAAGGTTCAAGTCGCTTCTCGCCTATGGTTGCCGATCCAGGAAGAAGAAAGGAATTTGTAAAAAACTCGGTGAAGTTTCTCCGACAAAATCACTTCGACGGTCTCGACCTCGACTGGGAATATCCCGCTTTCAGGGATGGCGGAAAGCCACGTGACAGAAACAATTATGCAGACCTTGTTCAGGTGCTTAACTATTTTAAAACCGTTGTTCAACGCTATATGTATGTTTCTGTAATTTCTCCGATTAACTGTGCAACTGCACACTAAGAATATTGCTCCATCATTTTACGGTTTCATAGACTACAGATTACATCATCAGCAACGGTATGCGCTGCCATTGCTACTGAAACTTTGGTAATAATTGCAGAAATCTGAGTCAGATTTGACCGAACATAATGCGACTTATTTCTGGATATCAATGTGAAATTTCCGCATTTCCTCGAATGTTTCTATCTTGTAATCCTTATCGAAGTTGTTGACCAATATACTCCAAAATATAGTAATTCACTAAATCACCGAACATTTTTTCTTAGTAAAAAAATAATACAAATTTTTATATCTTTAATTGAAGTTTTTGTCCACAAATATCCACAGAAACTTTGTGTTACTTTTCCAAAGAAATTTTGGTCAATTTCCAATTATATATTGCGAGTTGAACCAATTATTGCTTCCTCATAGAGGAAGCTTTGTTTTCATGAAAAAAATTTCTTTCGAGATTTTCATGTCAAAACGTTTAAAATGGTCTGAAACGTCGAGAAAAGTGGTTTAGAAAAATTGTCCGGATGTATGTGTGTGTGTGTGTGACGAAAGGCCAATAATGCATATAACTGTAACTTATAAAGTATTCGGCCGAATCAGCTAAAATTTAAACAACATGTACAGTACGGGCTAATTTTCAATTGGTATAAATTTTACAAAAATTTTTATACGAATTTTGAAATTTTGAAAAAGTACGTAAATGCTCTAGCTCGTACGAATTTTTAGCTATTGGTCTGAAAATTCGCAAAAATTTATTGGTGTTGTTCTGGATTTCGTAAAACGTTAGAAATCATCAATTTCGTAAATAATTTTTATCTTTCGCAAAGCTTCCTCTATGAGGAAGCCAAAAATAAAATAAAGAAACTTCCTCATAGAGGCTGAGTAAAAAGCGAAAAAGAATGAGGAAGCAATGTGCAAAGTAGAATCTTACTTTGCATCCATGTTTTAATACTTTCTATACATTGTTAAAAATATTTTGCAATTTAATACATATAGTATTGGAAGTTCTTTTGCAGATATGGTATATATTAAATTTCATTTAATTTATACCATATTACATATCTATATATTAAATAAAATTTAACGAGTTGTGTTTATAATATAGGTATTGGAAATTTACAACAATTTTTTTGTATTTTAATTAATATTTTTATATTAAATTTAATAAACGCGTGTCCGCAAAAAAACTTCCAACACTTTATATGAATTTTCATACAAAAATTTGTAACAATGTATGTGTAAAACTAGAATTTAACCAAGATTTATCTATTAAATTGAGGGAAAAATGCTGTGATCACTTGTGGATTTGTGGCTTTTTGTTAAAAATGATATTTTTTTACTGTGTGTAACATTTCTAAATTAATTACGTAAAATATTTCACAGGAATTGCGAGAGGAATTCGAGAGGGAATCCTCAAAGACCGGTCGACCGAGGCTGCTGCTATCGATGGCGGTGCCCGCGGGTATCGAATACATTGATAAGGGCTACGACATACCGCGTCTGAACGATTACCTTGATTTCATAAATCTTCTGTCTTACGACTATCACTCGGCCTACGAGCCAGCGGTTAATCATCATTCACCGCTTTATCCGCTCGAAGAGGACAACGAGTACAATTACGACGCTGAATTAACGATCGTGAGTAAAATATTGTTGCATTTTGATCGATTATATCTAATAGTAATTTCTAATTAGATTAACTGAACGATTGTGACTTGCAGGATTATACGATCCAGCATTTACTGAAGAGCGGAGCATCTTCGGAAAAAATTGTACTTGGTATACCGACTTATGGCAGATCTTACACTCTCATAAACGAGGATGCTACTGATCTTGGATCACCAGCTGATGGTCCTGGCGAGGAAGGCGATGCAACGCGAGAAAAAGGATATCTCGCTTATTATGAAGTAATTCGATGAATTAAAATACAATTGTAGGGTTGAAGTACCGGTTGTGGCCACACCCCACACTTAAATACATTTTTCGTGGCTATTGTAATTCTCTGCCTGTTTTTAACCATGATTTTTCATAGCACATAGTATATTTTGCAAACATTTATCGTCGTATTGATGTCAGTTCGTCTTCATTACAAAAAATACAGTATCAATAATTAAAGTGTCATCCGCTGATTCACCAAATTCTCATCTCATTGCGTAGTTCGACAAGATTTTGACGAAAATTCTAGATAATTTTCGGGTTTTATAGTTGGCGAATGCAGCTTTGCACGTATCAATTTTAAAAGGCATCACTGGACTAAAAGTACTAAAAGTCTGAAATAAAGCTACACGTTTATAAAAACAACGATGGCCACAACTGGTGCATGAAATAAGCATGTTTCCTCGGATATGGCCATGTTAATACAATCATTAACTTTTCGTTAATAATTAATTTTCGAAAAAAAATACAGCAAAATAAATGTATAGTAAAAAAGAGATAAAACAGTGGAACATATTTCATGCTGGAGATTCCTATCATTATGCAATTCCAAAATCTACTTTTGGAAAAAGCTCTAATATAAAGAAAAACAAAACTGTAAAGAGTAAAACATTAATGTAGTGTAAGTATAACTGTTTCTAATAACGATGCTATGAAAAAGTGTAAAACAAAGGAGAAAAAAGGATGCAAACCAGAACCTTGCACATTGTTTCCTCATTATATTTCGCTTTTTACAAAGCAACCTCTAAGAGGAAGTACGATAATTGATTTTGGCTTCCTCATAGAGGAAGCTTTGTAAAAAGCGAAATACAATGAGGAAGCAATGTGCGAAGTTCTGCTTTGCATCCTTGTTTTAAATAAATAAATAAGCGCACACTCCCGTTTTGTAAAAATATAATAAAGTCGAACGGTCCGGAAACTCTCTCGAATACTCTATCTTCTCTGTTTTTTTTGTAGAACACGATAGAAACCGGTGTTTTCCGAAATTTCATTGGGAAGCAAGGATATGGATAGTTTATACGACATAAATCGCTACTTTTCGCAATATAGACTGTGCAACTTCGCTATGAAAATATGGTATCGTTCAACATTTTTGGGCTATATCTGACGTATTTTTTTGTTAATCATGAATTTGGTACACGTTTAACTCCCAGCTTGATATTTGATACCAAAATTCGCATAGCAGAAAAAAAACAAAAAAGTTCAAAAAATCAAAATCTCATAAAATTTTAACGTTTCAACCGATCTTAACCAAATTTAATAGGGATCACCAGTGTATGAAAGCTCACACACATACCAATTTTAAGCTTAATATCTCGAAAATTAAAAGAGTTATTGCGTTAACAGACATTTTTGAAAAAATTCAAAACAGCGTAAAAATTTAACGAATATGGGAATTTTAACAAAATCTGGTATGAACGATAAGGATTGTCCCCTCTATCTATGGTGTAAATTTCAGCTCTATATCTCGAGGCGTTATAAAGGTTGACATTTTTTGACCGTGTAAAACACACACACACACACACACACACACACACACACACACACACACACACACACACACACACACGCACACACACACACACGCACGCACGCACGCACGCACGCACGCACGCACGCACGCACGCACGCACGCACCCACGCACGCACGCACGCACGCACGCACGCACGCACGCACGCACGCACGCACGCACGCACGCACGCACGCACGCACGCACGCACGCACGCACGCACGCACGCACGCACGCACGCACGCACGCACGCACGCACGCACGCACGCACGCACGCACGCACGCACGCACGCACGCACGCACGCACGCACGCACGCACGCACGCACGCACGCACGCACGCACGCACGCACGCACGCACGCACGCACGCACGCACGCACGCACGCACGCACGCACGCACGCACGCACGCACGCACGCACGCACGCACGCACGCACGCACGCACGCACGCACGCACGCACGCACGCACGCACGCACGCACGCACGCACGCACGCACGCACGCACGCACGCACGCACGCACGCACGCACGCACACACACACACACACACACACACACACACACACACACACGCACACACGCACACACGCGCACACGCACACACGCGCACACGCGCACACGCACACACACACACACAAATTTTTTATAAATCACTTTTCTCGGAAACAAAAATTTTCACGAAAATAAAGCTTCCTCTATGAGGAAGCAAAATATCAAAAAAGGTTAATTAGGTTCACAAAAGGCATGTGTTATTTAAAGAAATTGGTTCTTTCGTAAAAATATGATTTTGAATGATTAACACGCCTTAAAAAATGTTTCAAGCGCAAAGATTATTGAGGTATTCAATTTTCAAGCATGGCCAAAACCGGCACATTCTTGTGGCCAGAACTGGTGAAATGGCAATGCTCCTACTTTTTTTTCTATTTTCCAGTGTTTTCTCGACACATATGAAGATTTTACTGCTAGAAATCTGAAATTATATTCTTTTCAGATACGAAAAGTATAGGTTCAAAAGCGTTTTATGATATTTGATCCCAATCACTAGTACTTGAAAATGGGAAAATTCTTAAAGTGGCCACAACCGGCACATCGACACTACTCAAGTGACAGATATTAAAAAGGATATCTATTTTTTTATGAAATATTTTGATATATTGAAATCTAATTTGACTCAAATGATGGCCATTAAAAAGGATATCTCGCTTTTTATGAAGTGACTCCCCGAAATAGAATACAATTTTACTAAAATGATGGACAATTACAAACGGTTTTAATTATTGTTTTGTAGATATGTGAAAGTATTGCAAAATCGGAAGACTGGGAGGTAGTGCAACCAAATCCAAACGCCATGGGACCATACGCCTTTAAAGAGAAGCAATGGGTCGGTTACGACGACGAGGATATAGTCAGGGCCAAAGCGCGTTACGTGAACGAGAAGAAACTCGGAGGTATAATGTTCTGGTCGATCGACAACGACGATTTTCGTGGAAAGTGTCACGGTCGGCCTTACCCACTGATCGAAGCGGCGAAAGAAGCGATGCTCGCGGGAAATGAGTGAGTACTGAAAGGAAGAACGTTTTTCCAGACACTGAAGATAGCTCTAATACACTTGACAAAAGTATACTTATTATTTATATTTTTCCAAGGGGAAAGTAGTTTTTTTTTAACTACAATGTAAAAAAGTATATTCCTCTTTCAATTTAGTAATGACTTTCCGAATTTCTCCAAAAAAATGTAACTAATATACATAAAAATATATTTTCGCTTACGAAACGACATTTAAAACACCCTATAAAGTATATTTGAGAATTTTTTCGAAAGTTTTTCGTTCATTGATATTTTATTATTAATTAATCTTATTTATAATACGCCATTTTAAATTTTTGATTTTGGCGTTCCGATTAGTAATCAGAAACCTTAACAATCCCCGAGAAGCAAATTTCAAATAAATGGTACTAGATGGAAAACGGCTCAAAGGGTTAAACAGACATTAAATAGAAAATTATCCAAAACATTTTTTTTTATGTGTAAATGTTTTTTTATTTTTATAGAAGGGTCAGTACCAGACAAAAGACAAAACTTTCCGACAACCGGAAGAAAACTAGAGTTCAAGGAGGACCGAGGAACACGATAGGCAGAAAACTGAGTGCCGGAAACAGACGAACGACAACAACTCAAGCGCCAATTCTAAGAAGAAGAGTAAATTCCTCCAGGTCAAATGCTCGATCGAGCGCCAGATCAAATGTCCGAGGTAATAACAACTCTGAAGAGGAAGAGGAGGAGGACAACGAGGAAGAAGCGAACGCCGTGAAAGTTGTGGAAAAACCGAAACCCAGAATCCGAAGCAAAAGCCCATCGAAAAATCGTGTGTCTAGTGGAGGAAGAAGAAAGCAACAACAAAATTCTCGGCAAACTGAAGAAACTGATTTATCAAATGAGGAAACATTGAGCAATAGCTTTACGACTCCTGAGCCTCCAACGACTCCCGATCCCGGAAGTGGTGAGACATTAATTGAAAACTTACATTTATTTATATAATTCTCGAACAAAAAATGTGTTATTATTATTTTTGTTTATTAGATTTCAAGTGCCAAGATGAAGGCTTCTTCTCACATCCTCGAGACTGCAAAAAATACTTTTGGTGCCTCGATAGCGGTCCTGGAGGTCTTGGAGTGGTAGCTCACCAATTCACTTGTCCATCAGGTAATATTATTTTTATACAAGAATAAAAAATTATTAATCGGCAAATTATTGAAAAAAAAGATTCTATTATTACAATTATAAAAAATATAAATAATCAATTATACACTGTTTCAATACCTTAACTCTGATTGCAAATAAATTTATTAAGTCTGTCTCGATTATATATTTAAGATCTTTTACCTAGTCTTACATTATTGCAAAACTTAGGTCTGGTGTTCAATAAAGCCGCGGATTCTTGCGATTATCCTCGTAACGTCGTGTGTCCGAAAAAAACGTCCCAGAGCGCCGTAACGACGACTAAAGCACCCACAACGACTGCATCGTCTCGGACTCACTTGCACAAACCCTCCAAGCGCACCACAACACCTAAACCGGAAGCCGAGGAGGAAGAGTACGAGTACTACGACGACGAGGACGTAGATGATTCGGAAGAATCGGTAGAGGAACTAAGTACCACAACACCCAAGCCTCTTCAGTATAAAACTATCAATAGAAGCAGGCCAACCACTACGACATCAGCACCGACAACCACAACAACGGAAGCAGCAATTGCAGCTTCGACGAGACCGTACAAAACTACAACTGATAAATTGGCCAGTTTTGAAGACGAGGAGGATCCCCGAGTACTCAAAGAGCTGATTGACTTGATTAAAAAAGCAGGTTAGACACTTTGAGTGTAACATTCAGAAACAAATTACAATAAAAACTTTCTTAAAATTTCAAAAAAGATATTTATTTGGAAAAAAAATTTTTGATTGTCGAGTATAATTGATTATAAAATTACAGGAGGAATTGAGCAACTGGAAAAACAATTGCATTACCAGGAGAAAAATTCTGGCGGCAGTGCCGACAAGAATGAAAGTAGCGGAAAATCCACGCCAGCGACCATAAGTAGAAGTCTATACGAGCGAGTATTGAGTCGTCAGGCGACGAGAATTGCTGGAAGTTTCGGTTCTTTGTCGACGACTCAATCTACGAACGGCGATAGAACTGAACAAAAGGGCGCGAAAAATCCAAGAACTGGTTTTGTTAATGGTCCTGGAGGCGCTCAATTTGAGGGTCTGGACAATGTTCCAGAGGTGAAGAGTCTCAGACGAACGAACAAGCCACAGTACGTGACCATCGAACGTCACAGGTAAGAAAAAGCTAAATAAAGTTTTATTATGAATCGGCTTAGATTTTACGACGGTAAATATTGTAACGGATGGTGCAATTAATTATTAAAGAGTTGTTGCTTTGCTCTTGTTGGAGTTTGACCGAACGCGATACTTGACAACGGTTTTGACATCGAACTAACTTCAGCTGAACGACACGATAAAACTTGACAAGTGAATACACAATCGAAATAAATATTAAATCCTTTTTTTAAACTCGGGTTAATTCCCTTCCTATATATGGGGCATTCCACCGGTTATCGACAGGGCCGCGACACTCATATATATATTTTTTTTTAATTCTTTTGAGATGTAGGGCAATATAAAAAAACTAAAATTCTAGGGTGTTTTTTTTATATTGATCTACAACATCTCAAAAGAAAAAAATGAGGGTCGCGACCCTATCGATAACCGGTTAAATGCCTAATATATTATACGAGTGGTTATTGTGTCTTGCGAGCTTTACGCGTTCGCAAATCTAACTTTGGAGAGCCCATGCGGGACTATGAAGAATCGGACCTTGGGCAGTCGATGAGAGACTTAGAAAACTTCAAGCGTGGGAGACCATTGGGAGACTTGGAATAATCCAGGGAAATTCAAATAATTAGCTATAGGATCATTACTTGGATGGGTGACCGCTTCTTTCCCGGATTATTCTAAGTCCCTCGATTCTTGACACGGCGGTAGCGGTGGCAAAATCTTTTTATAATATATAGAGATAATATATATCGTCGATGTCTCAGACCATCGACGAGCGAATCCCCAGCTGAAAAAGATGAGGAAGATGAAGAAGATGCTGAAGACGACAATACTGACGTTGCCTCTTCAGAGGATCGCGCTGTCAGCAATCCGCCGCAACAGAGAAACACCAATCGACGAGTCATGCCGAGCTACGTTAATATTCGCCGACCACGTCCTTCGACAACGACGTAAGTAGCGATTTAGCCATTTCAGGAAAATATATAAGTGCAGCCTTGTTAAATCAGGTGTTTTATTTATAGGAGCGATAACGACGTCGAAGTAAAGGACGAGGAATCAATACCTGAGGAGCCTGAAGAGGAGGAAGAAGAAGAACCTGTAACTCAACGTCATCGAATCGTCAAACCTGAAGAGGAGTCGACAGGCGCAAATTCTAGGTTTATATCGCCGATATCACCCCAATTTCGTATTTTTTAAAAACTTCATGAAAGAGCAACAAAATTAATTTCATATAATGATAAGAAAAATTACCAAAGCATAAGCTTAACTTATTACAGATACACGAATGTCAATCGCTTCAGGAGTACAACATCGAGGAACAACGAAATCGACCAATTGGATGATGTGTCAGAGAAAAACGAAATCGCAACCGAATCAACAACAACTACTATAACAACCACCGAAAAAGTGATCCCAGTGAAGGAAGAGATTCCAGGGACACCAATCCCTTCGACGACAACTTTGGAACCTTCAACTACCGGATCTTTCAGTATTTCGACTCTCGAGCAGAGTTCAACTTCCGTTGAACCCTCAACAGAATCGTCCACTGTTCCTTTGACTACCGATTCTCCCTTAAAACTGGTCGAAGAATCGGCAACGGAAATTTTATTCACCACAGTTCCCGCTTCCTCAAGCTCATCGGGAAGTAGCACGGAGCCATTTACCAGAGGACCAAGTATCGCCGCAGTTTCCCAGCCCAGACCATTCGGTTTTCCACGAAGAGGCCGACCAACAGCTTCAACGCCGAGTTTGACATCATCAGTGGCTTCGGTTACCGAGCAGTCACGACCAAAGGTGAGTAGTAGACCAACGAGAAACTTTGCACGGTCGTCGAACGCGTATCGGCTGCGTGGTCGCGCCAGAACGTCAACTTCGTCATCGTTTTCCTCGTCCGAGAGTCTCGTTAACCTTGACGAGGACGCGAAGTACCTCGATGATGGAAAGAGGGACGATTACGACGAGCAAAAAGACGATCGTGGTAACACAGCGTCGAGTAGGTCGAGATTCGCTTCTACAAGAAGAGGAATCAGTCGTTACACACCACCGAGCTACGAAGCGACACAATCACTGCGAGAAAACGCAGCAAATTCTGTACAAAACAGACGCAATCGTCTCACAACTTCTACCCTAGAAAGTGTCACCCCTGAATCAGCTTTCGTTGAAGAAAATTCGGTTATTCCTGTCTCGAGAGGACGCACCAGGTCTACGACCTCAGCTTCCACTTCGAGTGAACCTCTCGTTACAGAATCGAATCGAAGACGCGCTAGGCCTTCTTACACCAGGTCCACAACAGCCAGCACTGCGAGAACCAGTGACAATCTTGAAGACAGTCCGATCATAAGGATATCACAGGAAAAGATTGCAAGGTCACGTTTTGGTGGAGATACGGATGAAACTGATCCTGATAAAATCACGAATATCAGAGTTTTTATGAAATCTGATGAAGTAGATGATGAAGAATCGGATAAGTTATCTACGATTCGGGAAGACACTTTTGCCACTTCGACTTTTTCTTATGTGAAGAAGGAATCGGACATTCCGAGGATTTTGGAATCTGTAATCGAAGAAGACAATGAACTGAAGCAGGGTGAAAAGGACTCTAATGGAAATGAAGAAAATCAGTCGGCGAGCTTCACAACAGAAATAAATACCATCACTATTGAAAGTATAACTCCCAGTACGTTGTTAAGGGAAGTTGAAGAACCTGGCAGTACAACTGCAAGTTCTGTGACACCGATTATCGACGAAACCCTCAAACCCGTCAGAAGAAAAGTTCTGAGAAGTCGTAGGCCTATAGGTTCGATACCAACGGAATCCTCAACAACATCCAGCGAGGAAAATATTCGTGAAGGTAATCAGGGTATCAGAAGACGTAAAGTAGTCAGACGTCTTCGTCCAGCTGCGACAGAATCGACGCTTGCTTCGGAAAATACGGGTTCCGGCGAAGGTGAACAACGAAAACTTCGTTCTAGACTTTTTTCACGTTCCACAACTCCCAAGTCCGATACCGTGGTCTTGGAAGCTCAGAAAGAAGAAGAAAACGTAGAAATTTCTACACGACCCTTCACGATTATTGTGAACTCTGCACTTGGAGTGGAAAGTCAGGAGGTTACTTCCTTTGATGATGATCTTGATACATCTACACTAAGCACGGAGACATCAACATTTACCGATTTTACGATCAATTTTACTGACGAAAATAACGATGACATTCTTTCAACGCTTTTGCCTACCACGATAGTTGATTCCTCGACGGATGAATCGGATATAACGAATCCTACGACAGAAATTATTAAAGAAAATGATGAATTTGAAGAAACAAAATCTACTGACATGGACTTAACTTTGTCTACGGAATCGTTGAACATTGCAGTCCCAACTGAAGCAATTCTCAGTCAAGATGCCGGTAATGAATCCGCTATTTCTGTAACAGAAAGTTCGCTATCTTTGGAACTTCAAGCAACGACTGCGTTAACGACAAACGCAACTGAAGCGACTTCAAAATTCGTTCGTAAGTTTATCAGGAAACGTCCAACATCTTCGACGCCTTATACAGGAACGAACGTCCGACGTTTCACTTCTTCAAGATCCAATCGGGTTATTCCGGTTCAAAAGAGCGAAGTGAACGTTTTATCCAATCGTCGGAAGAATCTCTTTGTTCGTCGCCGTCCTGTGTCTTCAACAGCAACGTCAACGACTTTGGCTGAAGAACAATTTGATCGGGATCTTGTAGAAGACGAGGAAGAAACTAAAGAACCATACAATTTCGATGATCATGAAAACGTCGAAGACAGTACGACGAACATTAATTATGGCACAACGAAGAACGTTCATCCTGTGGTTGTTGACATAGAAGATTTTTGGAAGCTTTACACGACACCTCCGACAACAGCGAGTACCACACTTAGTGTCCTCTTCTCTCCAGAACTGGAACAGACTTTCACGAGTCCAGCAACCAGCGACAATAAAAATCTAAGCAGCGATACTGGTGAAGACGGTCTGCAAGAAGATCCAGAGGATAAACAGGTTGAAAATAAGGAGGTTGAGCCAGTGGAAATCAATTATCGAAGGCCGGACCAGCGCCCTAAGTTCCAGGTTCCAAAATCTCTGAAGAAAAACCGAATTACGTTGACAACAACGCAGTTACCTCGAACATCTTTCCATGCGATTCTTGACTCGGCACCTGAAGAGTCAGCTGAGCCAAAAGTCGAGAAAGGCAGACAATTCAAAATCTTAGATTATCGTCAACCGAGGAAACAATTTGAAAAAGATCCTGAAGATGACGTTCAAGATGATGAAGAAGAGCGTTTCTCGAATGTCGAATTCGTGCCAAAGTTCAGATTACCAATCTCGAAGAAGGATCGCTCTAAGCCTGAAAATACTGAGTTATCTTCCGCTTTCTGGTCCACTCAGAATGCAAAAAATCGTGTGTATCCAAAGCGCTTCAGCAGCACGACGGAACAAGCTATTACGGAGACTCTAATACCTGCAAAAAAGTTTGATTACGTCGCTGATGCGATACAAAGAAAGCAGCAATCTCTGCGCACGACGCAGCGTTACGAGGAGACTTCTAAGATGACTCCGGAATCTTCTGCTGCTGGAGAAGATGACAACCTAGTGGAATCAGACTACACGACATCCTCGAGCAAGCCACAAATCACGAGACTCGTGACATCAGTCGTGGAATCTGGAACGACAGAAAGACAGATTATTCATATTAAAACAAAATATTCATCGCTGACGTCAACGACGAGAATTCCAGTGCAGACGACTCATAGTTTAAAGGATCGTCCTCAGAACTTGAGATTGTCGCACGACGGAAAAGACGAATTCTATAATGAAATTCGAGACTCAACGGAGGGTCCGCCAGAAGGATCTACGCTCTCGATAGAGCACGAGTTTTCTAGGCGAAATCGCTTCACGACCGAGCCAACGGCGGAGTCCTCGACGATAGAAATTGAGTCGGTCTTCAGCAATTTGATTGCCAAGGAATCTCGAACGTAACGAGAAACTTAAAGAAAAAAAACCATCAGAAATAATCAGAATCATTTCATAACTCTCATCGCTTTCGATAAGCCATAACCGATCATCCAGACGCTTATCATATTGCAACTTACGCATCATTGAAACAAACAAAGAAAAAAAAAGTACACATACACAGAGACCGATAATAATGTATATAACAATCATCAATGCTACGCATACACTGTACGAAAAAAGCCACAGATATATAATATATTATGTATATATAATTTGAGTTACGAGTGAGAAAAGTGATGTACTTCACGAACTGCTAATGATATTAATTCGACATTGGACTTCAACACTTCTTCACCATCTTCTTTACTATCTTCACATCGCATATATACTTTTCATATACTATAAATACATAATTCATATAAATATATGAAACGAGCTTGAGGGACTGACAGCAAACGCAAACTTCAGGAAACCAAGAACAACAAGAACAACAGATACCACAGAAACAACAACAACAATTAAAACGTGAAGAGCTGACGAAAATTGAGAAAAAGCTTATGCACGACTAAACCATCCATCATATGTCGTTATGATTTTCAGGTCGACTCGGAAACACTCAGGCTACCAACCCTGAAGGAGCTGATCGGTTATTCTACAGTCGTTACTGATTCAATCGCCGACTTAACATCCACATTAGCCCCATCTACGAAGACCTTTGTTAATAGAACGATCGATAATAACGCGCTGAGAAACGAGCAAATCGATCGTACTGTTTCCAAAAATCGGCTGCAGAATCTCATTCAGGATCTTCTGGATGAAGATAACGTCACTGATGACAATGATGCTCGAGAGGTGAGCTCGTCAAAAGACAAAGAAATATTTGACAACGATGTTCTTGAATCTGAAGAGGTACAACAACGTAGCTATTCATCTTCATTCGCTGCGTCAACCAAAGTGGTCGTTGGAAACAACGATACCAATCAATCATTCAAACGAGTCGAGGTACCAGTGAAAATTCTGGACGACACAGACGGTGAAGAAATCGCCCAGTTGGTTCTTCTTCGCCTACCGGAAAGTAAATTAAACTCTCCTGTTTTCAAGCCAGTGTTTAGAGTTAAAATTCTCGAACAAGATCAGGAGGTAGAACACAAAGACGTCAAAAGAAATGGCATTTTATCCAGTTCTGTATCTTCTGAAAGCAGCTCGGAGAATGAATTGTCTGACAATCGAAGAAGACCTTCGAGAAGACGTCGTGTTCGGGTCAATTCTGCGCAGGCTTCGCCGACCTTAGGGACGCCGACGGCCGAATCTGAAGGTAAAATCGGTGAAGGGAGTCGTCCTCGTAACAGACAGAGGATTCTGACAGCACGGAAAAGAACTCGCATTACGGAGGTTCCGTTGGATCGATCTGGTGAAGAGATTTTTGATAACCGAGAAAATGATCGATCTGTTCGAGTTCAAGGAGAGGGCAAAATTTCTGGAAAGCCCAACGGTGTCGATAATGAATTGGAAAAGTTAACTCCTGCTAATCCAACGGAAACTGCGACGACTATTAGAGCTACAACGATTAGGGGAACCCTTCCTACTACATCAAAACCGTCTAATGTCATCCACGGGTTTTACATAACGAGGAGCAGTGACGAAATAGTGGCGCCAATAATCGATGCTACGACTACCGACCCCTCAATAGATTCCACCAAGTATCCATTAACGACAAACGATGTGGTCGATGAATCAACACGAAGTACGGATTTTGCAACACAAAGTCAAGAAACTTCCATAACTCAAGTAGATAAAATTAATCTGACTACCGAAGAGAACACGACTTTCGAAAGTACGATCTTTGGGGAAGTGGAGACCGCGACGAGTGTTGCCAATGAAATTGATTCATTAGAGGATCGATTAAGAACCACTTTGGACAAGTCCGAAACCGTAACTTCTGCTTATCTCTCGACAATTGATGATAGAATTGCGGAATTGTTTACCACAACAATTATGACTGAAAAAGAAGAGATTGAGGAACCTTCGATAACTACGTTCAGGCAATTTACTACGAGAGGACTAACCAATAATCCAACGATTTTCATAGACTCAACGCCCGAGTATTTGACGGGCACAACTGAGGAAATTGATAAATTTGCTGTTACAAATACAGACGAATCGACTGGCTACGTTGCAGAAACCTTGAAGACATCAGAAAACAACTATTACACGTCATCAGCAACAATGGATATTAAAAGTCCGACTGTGCCCATGACCCCAGAGGAAAGTAATACGGTCATTACGACTCAAACTGAAATACCCATGAGCAGAATGACTTCTCTCGTTGACCAAACAACAACTGATACAGTTCCATCTAAGAGAGGTAGAGTTCGTTTCACGGCAGTTTCTAAAGCTGCTGGAAGTGCTGCAACTTCAGCACGCGATCATCTCCGAAGAACAACAAAGATTTCCGAGTCTGATAATTCTAGAATTAATACGGTATCTGGAAACGAAGTTAGGAGAAGAAATTCTACATCTGCCGAGACTGACGATGAAAAAGTAGAGTCTACGACGTCTGGGGATATTGGAAGTCGGGCGTCAAGGTTGTCATCAAGAAGCCACAATCGTCCGCGAAATACAATAAAATCAAATCGCCCTGATAATTCCAAAAGTGATTCGATTGCAAAAAAAAAAGTGACTCCACAAAGTGGCACCAAAGTTGAAACTCCTGCAAGCGCTACTGAAGCAAATGTTTTTACTACGAATTTGGTAGAAACCACTTCAACATTATCTTCAAGGGAACTTGAACGAGATAAAAAAATAACACAGTTCTTCGAAGTTGACGATATCAACATTAATTCGGTGACTCCAATTGGATTTACATCAAGAAGTGGAGATTCGACTGAAGATTACCACCAAACCATAGAGCCTACAATCGCAACCACTGAAACAAGGGATTTGACCACAAACTTTATAAAAACTACTGAAATTCCTAATATTTCGAAGATTCTTAAGACAGATGATGTCAGAATTAATTCTGTGACACCACTAGATTTTACTTCAATAAGTGATATCACAACGGCAGTTTACGATAAAACCGTAGAACCTGCGATTACTGGTACTGAGACAATTGATCTGAGCACAAGTTTTGTGGAAACTACGACTACATCTAAATCGTCCTTAGAAATTGATGATTCTCAGAGAACAAGCACATCATTTGAAATTGATGATACCACAATAAATTCGACAACTGTACCTGCTAGTACAACTGATAAAAATATAGAAAATATGACGATGACAGGTAAAACAGAAGAAACTACAGAAAGTAATTTGTCTACATCCAAGTCCTTCAACGCGTACGAATCTACGTTTGTTTCGACGACACCAATAGAAATTATTCCAACAAATGCCGTTACAACTGAATCTTATGATACAACAATAGATTATAGTGTCACTGCTGAAAACACCTCAGGATCGAATTTGTCGAAAATTGCTGGAAAATTGTATACAACGTTACGATCCGAGGCAGACACGATGGAAATTGATGAAAAATCAACAGAATCATTGGAACTAGCAAGTACAGTTGATTCTGTTATCACTGAAGAAAAAATAAAGGAAATTGAGTCGACAAACAGTCAAGAAATAACTGCACTCTCAGAAACAACTACCATTCCTTGGGCTTACAATCGGCAAAGGAATTTTACCAGAATCGCAGATGACAATCAAACTCAAACTGTTAATACACTCAGTGTAGTAACTTTGACGTCTCGAGCTGTGACAGCTATGGAGTCATACGCACCAACCACCGAAGTTTATATTACGACCGATACGTTATCTACTGTGGAATCGGTAAAATCTGATGTCCAAATTAATGAAGAAAAACACATTTTTACTGAAGCTGCCCAAGAGATGGGCGAAGTAATAACAACGTTAGAGATGAAAATGGGAACGACTGAGCAATCGTTTTCGGAGATAACGACGATGACACCGGCTGACACTACGGTTGAAAATATCGAAACCACTACAATTCCAGCAACTAAAACTACCTCGCCGAAAAATAACAATGTTTTGAACGTATTGAGAACGACAATTCAAAATGACGATAGGAATACTCATTCTACCGAAGCACTGACGTATAATTCTGTTACACCTTCGATACCTCGTGAGACAAAACGTACTCGAGGGAGAATAAGGTTCACAAATTTCGCTGCACACAGCGATGAAGTCGGAAGAAACAGGAGACCTGTAAAACAGGTAGTCGTACGTCGTCGTTTGGCGAATCCTTTGAATAATCAGCAACAAATCAACGTTTCCACCGAAGGGACAGTAAATACTGATCAACATGAAATTGAAGAAAAAGAAAATACGCAGAAACTTGCAATCGAACAATTGTCCGAGGAAATAAGCAATTCTACAAAATGGTTGAGACGACGTGTGGTGAAAATCGGCAATTCGGCTGAAAACAAAAATATCGAACGACTAGAAAATGAGAAAAATCTGTCGAATGTACAATTAGCCGAGGGAAAAGAAAATTCTGCAAAATTAACCAATCGTCGCGTAGTGCAAATCGTTGATTCGACTGAAGAAAAAACAAATTTCGAACAACCCGAAATCGATGATCGAAAGACCGCGAAAAAGATTGCAGACGAATCGTCGGACGAGGAGGTAAAAAAATCTACAAAATGGATGAGACGTCGAGTGGTGAAAATCAACAATTCGTCTGAAGTCAAGGCAACTTTCGGTGGACCAGAAATCAAGGACACAGAGAACACGAAAGAAGTTGTAGATAAGTCATTAGACGAGAAGAAAAAAAATTCGACAAAATGGGCGAGACGTCGTGTGGTGAAAATCGGCAATTCATCCGAAGACAAGGCAAATTTTGAATATCCCGAAATCGAGGAAAGAGAAAATGGAAAAAAGCTTGCGGACGAGCTATTGCCCGAGGAGAAAAGTAATTCAAAAAAATCGATGAGACGTCGTGTGGTGATTTATCGAGGTCGACCGCGAGCCGAGAGTGTTTCAACGACGACCATGCAAAGTTCTAGCGTCTCGAGCGACGAAGTTTCCGAAGATATTGGTAGAACGAGAAGGAGAATGTGGCGAAAGAAACGGGTCCTGAAACGAGCCAAGACCGATGACCTCGATGACCAGAATATTGCGGAGACGGGTCACATTCATCGAGCGGTAATCGATGAGGATTTAGGCGCACTAGGTTCACACATCATCGAGCCAGTGGTCCACCAACTCGTGAACTCTGCGGAGCGCAAAGATGACGTCATCGGCGATGGGGAGGTCAGTTATTTAAAAAAAAAAAACCGTAAATGGAAAATTGGTGGAAAGCCTCCACGCCGCTCCCGTAACGCTACTACTGCTGCTTCTGGTGCTGAACGCTAATCGACTAATTAGCGACGACATCGATGCGAATAAAATGACTTACAATAAAACGCTCTTGGTGAAACGTCTACTATGGCTTCCCTCTACGCCTGTGGTCTGCTGCATATATTACTCTCTTCGGCAGTCGCAGAGCCTCTGTCTGCAAAGAACTCTGACTTTTCATTATAAACACATAAAAAAATGTTAAAAACATGAGTACTGCACTCGTATATAGCTCGCGCGCTTTAACAAAACGTGAGAAAAACATACGAAAGCGCGTATCACACTGCGATTGTGTGAAACAACACAACAACATTCGTCTAGCGAAGATGATCTATTTTCTACCTGTACTAAAAAATCATAAAAACAATTTCTTCAAGCCTCCGCATAAAAGATGCTTCAAGCATTGCTGATACTATCGTTTGAGGACTTCGTATGGCTGTGCTTCTCCTCTGATAGCTACTGTTACTACTAGTTTCCTATTTTTAGTTTCTAAGCAATTTCTTTAACACTATTTCTAGGATTTATTTATTGTCTCTTCTTGATCTAATATAGTATGTGTGCTATAAATAACGCATTGGTATGCTAAAAAGCTGAGACGGTGAATACACTGCTTTCGGGAATTAAATCAGTGGCTATCGAACAGGTGAACATCTACAAAAGTTCCGGAAGTTTCCTGAGACGACCAGGGACTCTGATAAAACCGGAAGGAGTTAATAGATTGAGATTACCTTCGGCAACTTTGTTGGCGACTACACAAGCTACTGGTCTACCAGCCCCTTTTTCGAAAATTCGGCCAATCGGTGAGTTTTTATTTACTTCATTTATTTATTCAACAACCCTTGACAAAAATTGCAATACTGGCACAGAAGTAGTATATAGTATATAGTAGTATATAGTAGGAGATTGGGAGAATCACAGTCACTAAGGATTATTTCCGATTTTTTGTAAATAAATCGCCTCTTCTGCCAAAAAGGAATGATTGTTGGATACTTCATCAACTATTACTGAAAAGTAGTACATGAATGTCGCGAAACCAATTAAATAATTGAGTTTTTCATAAATTATAAAAGCCTGTGCATTGATTGCCATTGACCGACGATTCAGGTAATTACGGTCGATTTTTTATACGACTTTCAAACGTATAACAAAACATAAAATTAATTATCTCTCAATAGCGCAACTTTATACTTTCAGCGAGACATCTGCAATTGCACGTACAAATGTCAATCTAAGGTTTATAGAAAAATTGAAATTCTAACCTCAGAAATTTTAGCCTCATGCCGATACCGAAATCTCCATCAAATTAAACATATTTTCCATGTATATCTTTCTATACATCAATTCGTATTCCATTCTAAGTAATTTCTAAGTCATTCATTCAATTGAATACGTATTATAAATGTGACTACCATTACCGCGCTCGTCATCATCGTTATCGCGACAAACGCCGAGATTTGTTACATTAAATTTCAATAACTTTATTTGCGTAGTCAACATTTTAACATAGGGAAATTGAAGTTAAAGAATCGAAAAAGTCTTAGATAACGGTTAGATGCGATTTTAATAACTATAACTTTCGCAAAACCCTTATTTTAAATACGGTTTTTCTTATAAGCAAAAGAGTGTACACTTAAAAAATCATTACATGTTTTTATTTATCTTCATTTAATCAGCACGGAGTATTAAATCGGTTGATCATCATGTGCGTAAGCTGACAGAGCAAAAGAAAGTTTGATATAATCACTAGTATATGCAAAATTCAGGTGATCGGCATTGTTTGATAACCGTAATTCCCCCATTCTCCCCTAAGCAAATTTACAACAAACAAAAAATAATATAATTAACGAGTTGTCCTAGTAGCGGCAGAAGCAGAAAAAAATTATCTAAATTTATACAAAGCCAAAAAATGGACGTAGTTTTATATTAATATATTCAATTATTTTTTGAGCTTGTCAATTAAAACAAAATTAACTGAGAGTAACAGTCTCAAGTGTGCATTCTATACATGTCCTGAAAACAGATAAATCTGGTTTTAAAAAATGTTTTATGGTAAAATAAAACCATTTTTCTTTAACTACAGAAGAAATAAAAACTGAAGATCAGAGTGGAAGAGCTCAGGAATTAGCCGTGACGTTGGCTGACCCGCCACAAATTCATACAACCTCGACTACTGGTACGTACCTTTTTAATACATTAACTCTTTTTTCCCCGCCATCGCAATCTATAAAACTCACTCCGTCATTTATTACTGTCATCTTCTTTTACTGGATAAGGTGGATGTCCCAATCATCAATGTCACAGAAAGAAAAAAATTGATATATAAATGATTATAAAAATATATATATAAATAGTAATTATCTATCAGAATGCAATTAATAACAAATTTACATATTTACCATGTAATAAATAATTGTATAATGTGACTGTGACATTCACCTTAATATCATTGAGGTATCTAATCTAAAGACTGATTTCTCCTCAGCTCAAAATCGTCACGTTGTGTTTCATCATTGAACTAACTTAAAAAAAGCAAAACAAACAAAAAAAACCACCTCACATGGCTCACCTCGCTCTGGCTCTACTACGATTCTACGTTCTGTATCCCGTCCAGAATTTCTTCTACTACTCGTCATCTGCTATAATCTACTTTATATACTTGATCCTACTTACGCCATCGCACTCCACGGTATCTGTGTGTCTCTCTTTCTTTCTCTGTGTATCTAATTTTGCACTAACGAATTCCATCATTCTATTACTTTTTCTTCATCTCTTCGCACCGAGGAAGTTTTTTCTTATGTACACTTCGCAAAAGTAGATGTAAAGAACATGTGGATTGTGCGATCAGGTCGACTACCGTTCAGAAAGACAACGCGAAAGATAAGCACGACGATTGCGCCCAGAACAGAAGCACCGACGACTTCAAGAACAACTCCGGTTTCGAGACGTCGACAGAGACCGAGAGGCAACATCGAGAAAATAGTCCAACCCGTTTCAGTCAGACCCAGACGTCCGGCTATCATCGATTACGACTATTACGTCGACGACGAAGTTCGTTTGGTTCTCAAGCCTGAACTCAAGGACAAGCTCTTCGTCACTCGTAAAGGAGGAATTCGCTGCCTCGATCAAGGAAACTTCGCTCATCCAACTTCGTGCAAAAAATTCATCACCTGTGCGAGAATGGTTAACGGACAGGTACTCGGCACTGAGTACACTTGTCCCGACAAATTGTCGTTCGATCCAGTTGGCGGTATCTGTAACTGGTCCGCCGGACTCGGCTGCGAGGACAAATCCAACACTTGAGATTTTATGTCAAAAGTACGAATGAGAATAATCTAATTTTTGTCAGACTACGAAAATTAGAATTGCTGCTTATGCGTAAGACTTAAGGATGCTTTACATAATTGCAATCAAACGTTTGTCGCCGTGAGTATTTTAGTAATTTGCGATGAGAAAAAATCTGGAATTAAGCAACGTTCTGAGAAAGAATAGATTAGTTGCCATAACTAAAAAATTTGTTGAAAAAGTATATTGAATAATTGCTGGAATTTTAGAATGAATACCAACGAATCGAAAGGCATCCTAACGATTGTATCGGTCACGCTTAGTAATCTCCCGAGAACTAACCGTGTGAATAGTCGAGGTTACTATTCGATATTGGAAACGTAGTTATCACAAACAAAATTTTTTTTCCATGCTATTGTAATTATTAAGGACATTGATTTCCCTATGCAAACATAAAAAATCGTATCATAGAGATTTTAATTTAATTTGTTATTCAATTTTTTTTTACCAATTGTTGATTTCTGTCATTATTTTAATTAAAAATCAATGTTCTTAGTGTTTTAAGTTATGTTAATTTTTTCGGATTCTTTTCTTATCACAAGATACAAAAATTGTGATCCAATGAAACATTTGGCTGGGGTTTTTTGTATGAACCATTCTTAACGTAACCGAAATCTTATCGTGTCGTTAAATATGAATTTCCTTTGTGAGTGTATGCAGAATTTTATCAGTTGTGCAGAAGATGTCGTTCGAAAAATCGATTATTCAAATTTTCTGATACTCAACAATACTCATTTCAGCTTTCAGCGATTTGCTGCAAATAATTTGTTTAAGGCACATCGTAAG
The DNA here is from genome assembly GCA_963970395.1 of Ephialtes manifestator. NCBI lineage: Eukaryota > Metazoa > Arthropoda > Insecta > Hymenoptera > Ichneumonidae > Ephialtes > Ephialtes manifestator. The sequence continues at coordinate 16,074,389 of OZ019971.1, forward strand.
CTTTCATCGTTTATATCGTCTGCGGTTTCACAGAATATTTTGATAAGCTTGCTTACAGTAATAAGTAATATGCGTATTGATGGAGAATATGAGAATTACCCGAGAGTCGAATAGGATCTGAGATGCGTGAAAATGCCCGAAAAATTTGAAAATATCGCTAATTATTAAAACTTTGCTGCGAATGGACAAAACGAAATAGGACCATCGGAACTTGTAGCCATAAATATTTCATAAGTGCATCGTAGTGATATTATCGTTAAAAGTATATATCTGTGTATATAATAATAATTAGTGTAAATAAATATAAGTAACACGTGCGATTTAGCGCGTGCAATGATTTCGTGCTCAAACGCTGTATTATTCGTCATCAATGTAATTTATTTGTACTGAAAACGACATGAGCATCTGAAAGAAGTGAAAATCCATATTTGCTCTCTAGAAATGACATCAACATTTCTACGAATGATTTTGTAACGAACCTTTTGTATTTTAATGTTGGGATGTCGAATAAAAGTACTGTTTCAATGAGTCAAAATCAATAGAGTAATTTTTTTCGTCCATATTCTAGCAAGCGCTCTACAGATTACCTGATTTACAGCTATATAGTGTAACGCGGCATTTCTCATAACGCGGAATTCGCTGACGCTTAATTCCCTTGCGTACTAAAATCGAGTAACGAGTGTCCAGCGAGCAAGCCAGAATAAGGCTTAATCTCGAAAGGTCACAAACTCCAACGATTGTAATCTTGAAAGATCACAATCTCGAATAGTTATATCTGGAAAGGTCACAAGCTCAAATGGCTATAATTTCGAGTTTCCATAAGCTCGAACGGTTCTAATTTCGAAAGAGTAAGGCATCCCGCGTAGAAAAAAAGAATCTTGTGAAGAATCTTTTAAAGAATCTTAAAAAAAGTCTTGAAAGAATCTTTAAAGGAATGTTGAAAAGAATCACGTATAGGATCCGGAGCAAGATTCTTTCCAGGATTGTTTTCAAGATTCTTTCTATCCGAAAGCTTTCTGAGCACCTTTCAAAGAATCTTCGAAAGAATCTTGAAAAGCGTCTTTAAAAGAATCGTGAAAAGATTCCGTCCATTAAACAGAAAAAACGTTGAAAGAATCATAATGAAATTTTTCAGAGGAATCGAGCAAAACCTGTTGTTGCTTTTCCTTAGTGTCGAGACAGTATATTTTGGTACGTCAACGAAGGGTAAACCCCTCGTGTATAGTCGAACTCAGAACAGCTTTGCAGTCTTATATACGTTCAGGCTTCAAGTCACTTGCGAGTAACACTTCGACCGTTCGCCATCTAGTGGCATCGTACGAAACACTGATATTCAATACTCCGCTCAAGAGGTCAAGTTAAACCTCGAGGATAACGACGTGGTGCACGTGGAAAACGAGAGACACCGTCCGGTCAACAAAATTTCAGACTACGGTCATCCGAAGTATTTTTAATAATTTATGACCGATAAGAATACTCAGACTGCAACGGATTCTGATACGGGTCCCGCGCAGCGCCGCGAGTGCAACTACTCCGCGAGTCCGCGCGCGGTAAATTCGAAAGTCTCAAAGCAGAGAGATTGATCACTACGGCTGGGGCGAGCTGACTACTTCTACTTATATATATATAAAACTATGATTAATAATAAATATATTGCATATTACTACTGAAATATACACTACATGCGTAGTGTAAGTTAAACGGAAATGCCACGCTGTGACGAAACGTGCTGTTCTATAAGAATCTTTCTGCGTTCCTCGAAATGCAGTTAAAATAGTAAAAGTCGAGACATGTCGAGTCAAATGGTGGGCACATGCGAAATAGTCAAATCCTTAAGAAGAGCGTTTGCCACACGCATAGTCAGTAAAAGAAACTAAATTGTAGAAAATCGAGTCTTGCAGCCAGACACACTTGCACGGAGAGAAATTTGGCGATGTAACTGGTCCGCGCGCCACCTCTGTGGCATGAATAAGAACGAAGTATCCCGACTTCGAAACCGAGCCGTTACTGTCGTACTTGTGTGACGAGCGCACGCTCGCCACGTATCTGCCCTCTACGATATATTAAAAGAAATCAGAAAGAGAACAAATTTCAAATATTAAAATGGCAACCTGCATCTCGGACACGATCTTTACGTTAGTTGTAATTATATATATATATTGTGACGCGCCCCTCGTGGAAGTATTTCGGCGACTTCACGAGGAGCGCCGACCAAATATAACGACGCCCAGAATTTTACGCACTTTTAGTATATCCGCCTTTCCACACTATTTACTGGTTTTTGCTGGGCGCCAGGCTCTCTATTATTTTCCCGAAAGCCAGGGAAACTTACTATTCTCCTTTAGTTCTTCACCGGTTGACCGGCTAGCTGGAAAGGGGTGCAGTTCGAGGCAAATGCAAAATTAATTAAGCGAACGCGAGCTCTATTTTCCACAAATAACAAAACAATAATTTATTCATCAATAATAGAATTATCATGCAACAGATTAATTACAGAATGTGACTCGAGTCCGAACAAAGATTCGCGGATTTATCTCGCACGCGACGCTTCGAATTTTCAATAAACTATTTTTCTATATTCGGGGAAGCCGACAGAACAGAGGATGATTCTACAGACGCGGATAATACAAATGGTGCACCACGTGCGCCTACCTTTTCCTTCGCTTCTGGCCTCGATCCTCGCTACGATGCCGGTCTTCCCGAGACTCTGCTTCTCACGAAAATTCTAGCTTAGCGGCTTCCACGCGGACAATTATTCTGTTGTGCCCGAAAAGGTCGACGAGTGATCAAGTCGTCGCGATAAGGGCGGGATAGATAAAAATAAGGGATCTTTCCGATTAAAGGATTAGAATCCACGAGATTCCCAAGTTAAAAAGATATTTATTTGAAATGAAATTAATTATGATAATTCATTGCGCGAATTATCTCGATACAAGTATGTGACTTTTACTATTCCTTGAGTCTAACTCGAGCCCAACCGTTCGATTCGAATAATCAATTAAGACTGACTCTACTTCAGATTGATACCCACCAATTTGCCTAAAATTGGTACGTATGCATTTAATGCTTCCGCGTTAATTGCTCCATCGAATGACACCGATTCCGCGCGCGATGTCGCGCGCTCTTTCGAAATCGCGAGATTGCCCAATCGTGCATTGAACTTGCTCGGTCATTGACCGAACAATTTCCTTTTCAAATTCGGGGCGCAACATCCCTCCCCCCTTAAAAAAGAAAAATTGATTTTCTATTTTTCTTGGTTGAACTCGGTTTTACAAATTTTAAAAGTTTTTTATATTATTTCAAATTAAACACATTAATTTCCCGACATGAATTGACGACACATGAAAATATTATTTCCCTATTTTTATTCTAATTTCTTTTCGCCAAGCCTTGGTCTGGTAGGCCAGTCGTAGAGGATTACCTTCCCGTGCTGAACAAGCATTTTGTAGTTCCGCATGCAAGCTATCGGCACGCGGAGGCACAGGGAGTCTGTGCAGGCTAATCGGTGACTCTGAGTGGGTCACTGGCTCTGTCGTCCTTGCCGGTGTCGCGTTACGTTTTTCCTTCAGCTGATACAGCTTATAAACCGCGTAGCAGACCAAGGCTATAGGGGCTATTGCACCTAAGGAATAGAATCCCACATTATGATACATTTGGCGATTCTCATTATAGTCTCTATCAGTGTCCCTTTTTATTTGTCTCACACGCGTTTCGAGAGTTTTCGACTCCTCGGGATTTCGCAAAACACTAACCAGGTTTACTTGGTCACTATCATTTTTTAACTCGCGCACAATACCGTTCGTCGATTTTTGAAAGAGTGAGATTGAACGGGGGCAAATAGCCCTCGTTTCTCACGTCAGTGCGGTTACCGTGCATGAGCCTACCAAAGCCAGAATTCTTGAATTTATTAAAATTTCACGATTCACTTTTTATTAAATTCGCTTTTTATTAAATTTATTTTTTATTAAATTTGGTTTTTTATCGTATGGTGCATTCTTGGTGACCGGTGTTGATATTTCCTCGCGAATTTTTTGCAATTTCTCAAATCCATTGTCGACATGCACAAGAAATTCCTGTTGGCCTAATCGACTGCTACGTGCTTCCAATTTCTTTGAAGGAAATTCCGGGGTTATTCACGAACGATGACACCTGATACCTTGTACTCATGGCAACGGTATGAGCGGTGCTTAATATGGCCCGGCAGAACCTGTACCCAAATTCACGAGTTCGGCGAGCAGTTCAATCTGATGATTGCTGATTTTGCTAAATTCCTCCCTTCTACTTATCATACTTCCACAATAAGTAGCACCGCGGAGTGCGCGTTGCTTATTATAATTCCGAACTTCGCGAAATCCTCAACGATCACCATGCCCCATTACCGTTGTGATCCTCGTTTACCGGACCAGGACTACACCCGGGGAATCCTTAACAGCATGTTGGTAAGTACCATTTCGTTGTTTTACTTAAACATGTTCCAATTGTAAAATCCAAATAATCATTTTATCATTTTTTCTCTTTTTTTTCTTTTCCAGGCTGAATGGCTGGACCATCGTCGACCCCAAGCGCGCGATTGGATCCGCCATTTCGTTCTTTACGCCCGCGATATCCGGAGAAGGCGGCGGCAATTGCGAGAAAATAACGCTAATCTCTGGTGGGACGGCCATTGGGGACCTTCGCCGTCCAGCTCCCGCTTCCTGGGTCTACGGAGATTGTTCCGTGAGGGACCGGCGGGTGATAAGGGCTGCTGCCCCCTCCGGCGCCCACTGTCTCAGAAGTGCATGGAAATGTCCTCCGATGAGACCGACGAGGAATGGACGTCGTTGTAACTCCTCCCACCCCGCAGCTACCCATCAGCTGCTTGCTCTTTTTAAATAAAAGATGGGATTGTTCAACAACAAAAAATGTCTTATGCGTTTTATTTAGCTCGTAGATATCCCCCGCGATATAGATAGCGGATGACCCTATCCTTCCTTCCTCTATATTTTATTATTTTGCTAATACGCATGATCTTTTTTTTTTCTAAATTTATTTTGTAGTCGTAGATTAATTTTAAGAATTTTAGAGGCATGAGGATGCCCCTTGCGGCGGTACCATGCGATAAGGACACTCAATAATAGCACGTGGACGCCCCTCTTGTGCGTCCGTGCCTTTCTCTATCTTTCTTTTCTTCATTATAACACGTGGCCGCCTCTCTTTCCTGGCGCATCCGTGCTCTTTCTCTACTTATCTTTCCTTTGGTTCTTCCTATCTTCTCTTCTTTCTTAGACGCATGGGGACGGTCGTAGTGGCCGTTGCATGCAGTAAGGAAAAGAATTAAACTCATACTCATAGCTCGTACTGCTCACAGAGCAGTACGGCACTAACACATCTTACGTATGTGTGGAAGTCCGCCACGTCGCACGTACCGCTCCCAGAGTGGTGTGGGTTTAGTCGAACGTCCCCGTCGTACGGTGTCGTTGTGTAGTAGTACGTGGTTGCTAACGCGATACTCTTGCTGTCTCGCTTTGGCATCTTAATCTTGCTTCGCTCTCTCCTTGGCGTTGCTCAGATTACGCCTGACTACTGCCCACGAGGCTCGTAGCCTCCCTAGCAGCTCGCTGGCGTAGTCTGCGTGTATGTAGGTGGACCGCGGCTCCTGTTTCACTGCAGTGGGCAGCTCAGCCTCGCGTCCATACACTAACACGTAAGGAGACGTTCCTGTAGCTGTGTGTGGTGTGGTGTTGTACGTTAACGTAGTGTACGGCAACCACTCATTCCAGTTATTTTGAACTTTAGTAATATTTTTGTTAAAAAAAATATTTATTTTTTATTTTTAATGTGTAGTATATTTTTGTTTAAAAATATTTATTTTTTATTTTTAATGCACAGTATATTTTTGTTTAAAATATTTATTTTTTATTTTTATTGTATCGTATATTTTTGTTAGAAGTATACTTTACAAGTATACTTTTTGTACATTTTTTGGTACAAGTATATTTTTGTGAAAGTATATTTTTGTTAAAAATATACTTTCTCAGTTTTGCAGAAACGGATACGTTATAGGGTCCTCTTGGGGCCCTGGTGCCCACCTAGAGGGGCATCATGACATTTCCTTAACAATCTTTCTCGGTCCTCCGGTGAAGGACAGGTTACGCCGCTGTTGCAGCGACGCTCGTTTTTTATCATGGTGTCTTTGTCCTCACCGGGGGCATAGGCTATGCTGCCTTCTTCCCCGCTCTCCACTTCCCCAAGCTCGCCTAAATGCCTGTAGTCCGCGCGGACCACTTCTTTTCTCGTATTAGCGGACTGTAGTGGCCTAGCGGCGTCTTCCTCGCTCTGCAGCATGCACGGTCGCTCTGTTTCCCTCGCCGGCTCCATACGCTGCTTAGAGGCAGCCCCCCTTGCCGCGCACCGCACGGCCGACGGGTGAGCGCTGTCCTCCTTCGCGCTCTCCGTCTTCTCGGCTCTCCTCTTTGTGCGGCTGTCCGCACCACACGCGCCCCATCCACACAACTTAGGTGTGTTAGTGGGTGTGTGTGTGCCGCGAAACGATGGCTCCTCGACATTCTCTGTCTCCTTCCCACTCACGCGTTCCGCTACTCGCCGTTTCACTTTCTTTCCCACGTTGTTCGGGACTCGTGCTGCGTCCTCCTTGCTCTCGTAATTCTGCATTCGCTCTATCTCTTTCTTTCTCACGGTACTCACACACAGTGCGTTGGTGTGAGTGCCGTGCTCGGTCCCCGCTAACTCGGCCGACTCGTGTATCACCGCCGGGCGCTCTACTACTACCACCTCTTCGGTAGTGTCCATGAGGCTAAATACACAATTGTTTCCTTGTGGTGGTGTACAGCGAGCATTCATTATAATTCCTTTATTTATTTCTTTGCATGGAATTATTCCTATTTGTTTATTGGTTGTTGCTACGTATGCCATAGTCTCTGTATGTGGGGCGAGTACATTTTTCAAATTCCCGTCCACCAGGGGCATGACGTGCCCATAGAGTTTAAGGGTTTCTCCTCCTAAAATGTCCGCGTGATGCATTTTTAGAAATTCCATACCCAGCAGACCATTCACTGTTATGGGTATATCATCCCGTACTACGTAGAACCAATGCTTGAGCGCTATCTCAGGTGTTTCTATGGTTAATTCGACCCTGCCAATAGGGTAGAATTTGCTGCCCTCGGCTCCTTGTAGCTCAATGTTTGTATTCTCAACTAGAGCATCGGACTTCACACAACTATATTTTACAAGGCTGCATTGTGCCCCAGTGTCCACCTTGAGGGTCAGTATCCCCCGCACAGCTGTGGGACTCTTCAATTCAACATCGCTGGCTGTCACTCTTACAGCAGGCAACGTTACCTCAAGCACCTGTAGCGGCTCCTTATCGCGTGCTCGGGTTTCACTGGTCCCAGTGAGCTGCAGGCTGCCCAACGTACGCTTGTTAGTAGTAGAAGTAGTAGTATTCGTAGTACTACTCGCGACGGCCATCATGGATTCCAGGCGCTTATCAATCGCTTCTCCTTTTACTCCCCTTTCCTCACCTGTGATAGTGACAGTGTTGATCTGCACCATTCCCAACGTACGCTTAACAGCATTAGTAGTAGTAGCGGGGAGGCTATTCTTTGCGGCCATGCAGACTGCCGGCCGCTTATCTTCGTCCTGCTGCTGACTACTGTTTATGTTGTGCTGCTGAGCGGATCCTTGACCTCTTTCTTCCTCCTTTCGTAAGCGTTTTCTGCATTCCTGCCATGTGTGCCCCTTTAATTTGCAAAAGGTGCAGACTATTTGTACCTGGTCAATTTCCCGATTAGGGCTTGGTACAGGTAGACTCACGCGACTCGATTTACGTGCACAGTCCCTTGCAATATGCCCTGCATTCCCACAAGTGTAGCAGTTTTTCCCTCCGGCCTGCCCTGCTACAGATCTTCTGTTGGGGTTGTTGTTATTGTTGCTGTGGTTGTCGTCGTCATCGTTGTTGTTGAGGTTGTTGTTGTGGCGGTATCCTCCGCCTACTCCTCCTCTTGGCTGGACCATGTGAGAAATCTCTATGGCCCCAGCTATTGAGTCATGGAGTGTGGCGTAATTTCGAGATCGAACGAGTATCTGCACCTGTCCGTGCAGGCCGTTCTCAAAATTCGTCTGAGCCGTTCTTCGGGTGACGGCTTCCACTGTACGAGTGTCTCTCTCGTGTACTATGGATTCACACAATTTTTCCACAATTTCGACGGTGACTTTTTCCGTCCTGGCCGCGTACGCCGCTACATCCTCACCGGGTCCTTGCCGCAACGAACTCAGTTCCATCTGGAGTGCTGATAACGATTTCCGCTGCCCGTAAAGGGCATCCAGCTCGGCCTTTAATTGTTCCACGGTGAGTATAGTTTTGTGCCTCAGTTCGCGTGTTGCTCTTCCGCAGATTTTGCTGCTGAGCACGAGTTCCAGCAGAATGTCATAATCTTCCTCTGCTATTCTCCCAAATACGACCTCACAGGACCGAATAAATCCGTCCAATTCTCTTGCATCGCTGCCGTCGAAAATTTTTATATTTTTTAGGGCGAGGTTAAGGTCGAGGCGCCTCGGTCCTCGGCTGTTCCTGCTGGAGATGCGTCCTCCTGGTGGTTCGCCGGGCGGATCCCCTCCGGGTCCACCCCCTGAAGGGTTCCGATACGTGTACCCGGACGAATCCCTTGGCGGTCCTCCTCCGAACGGTCCTGTTGGGCCTCCTGGTGGGCCTCCGGGAGGTCCTTCCCCGAATGGCCCTCCATAGCCCCTTGGTAGGCCCCCAGCCGGATTCCTGGATGTTGCTGGCGGCCGGGTACTTCTTCCCCCTCCGCTCTGCCCGCTTATCCTCTTCGTGAGCTCGTTCACCCTGGCCTGCAGCGAGCTTATGAGACTCAGGTGAGTATGGAGCTCTTCTGTCTGTGCCTGGAGGGCTCCTGTCCTGTCGTGCGGGTTCTCGGTTTCGTGGTCCCTTGCTGACTGATTATTTCCCCTGTCACGCCCTCCATATGGTTCCCTGCCGGAGTTTATTCCAACTCCCTTCCGGAGCGGTGGGGGCAGCTCGTAGTCGCTGTCATCTATTTCTGGCGTTCCTTCCGGGTACTGCCGATGCCTGACCCCGCGATCCTCCGGTGTCCTCTCCGGACTGCGATACGGAACCTCTTTTGGCCTGGCCCCGGTGCGGAGGCCTGGCGCATTCTCCCTTGCCCTTGCTAAGGCTCCTTTTTGCTCACTCAAGCCGCTGGCCCTGAGTAGGGCGTCGATTTCCCCGTCCACTTCCGGGGTTGTTAGGGCCTTTGCCCCTTCTCCTTTGCCGTCCTTGCTGGCCATTGTGCCTGCCCTATTGAAGGAGGTGCCTCTCCTGGTATTTATGCCAAATCCCTTTGACAGAGAGTTTTTCCTCTCAGGTAGTCCCTCTGCCGGTGATAGATGCCGCAGGGCGTCCTCAGTTCGAAGGGTGATATCCCCGATGGCGGCTTCTACTCCAGTTACCGCTTCGACCTCTTGTCCTGGCAGGGTTGTCTCATGCGAATGAGCCCTTCGCAACTGCCGTCCTTCCTGATCGCCTGGCATGTATTCCGCAGTTTTTTTTCGCGAGTTTACAGTAATTAATGACTTTTATATATTGTTTATTTTATTTTAAAAATTCTTAAAATTTTTTTTTTTTTTTTTTTTTATTTATTTAAAAGTTTTAGTTATGATGGACAGTGGTTGGCTATAACCTGGCCTCCTGCCTTTCGCGAATTAATACCTTGAATCGGCGTAAGTTGCTACAAACTTATTTCGATTCAGAGGTAAGGGTCTCAATTTTTGTTAACGAGAGATCTGGGCTCGCGGGCTCAGTCCCACGACTTTAGCACTTTTTTTAAATTTTTTTATTGGCTTTGGAGAAAAAAATTTTTTTGGCTCATGCATTTACCATTTCAGGATCATGGTGTGGTGATGAGCTTCGGGGTTGTCGTCCACGTAGTAGTGTTGTCCTTGACGTTGGTCCCCGGTTGCGGCGATGTCGTATCCCGCTGATCGGTTGTCACGCCCTTCCTGGCGTGGTCGATCCTTCCTTTGTGACGTACGTCCTCCGGTTGGCTCTTCCTGTCAGTGGTACCTTGCTGACGTCCTTTAGCGATTCACGACTGCGTGTGATCGCACCAGGTCTTTTGCCCCAACGACTGCTGGTCGGGTTTGACACTGGGTTTTTTCCAAAAAATATCTTCTTGGGATTCACTTACGGTGCATCCCACCGCTGCCACCAAATTGTTGTGCCCGAAAAGGTCGACGAGTGATCAAGTCGTCGCGATAAGGGCGGGATAGATAAAAATAAGGGATCTTTCCGATTAAAGGATTAGAATCCACGAGATTCCCAAGTTAAAAAGATATTTATTTGAAATGAAATTAATTATGATAATTCATTGCGCGAATTATCTCGATACAAGTATGTGACTTTTACTAGTCCTTGAGTCTAACTCGAGCCCAACCGTTCGATTCGAATAATCAATTAAGACTGACTCTACTTCAGATTGATACCCACCAATTTGCCTAAAATTGGTACGTATGCATTTAATGCTTCCGCGTTAATTGCTCCATCGAATGACACCGATTCCGCGCGCGATGTTGCGCGCTCTTTCGAAATCGCGAGATTGCCCAATCGTGCATTGAACTTGTTCGGTCATTGACCGAACAATTTCCGTTTAAAATTCGGGGCGCAACAATTCTTACGATCACTACTTCTACCGTCGGCACGCGCACGGTTCGCTAATGGTCGCGGACACACGTTGCAACGCTCGACGCGGTGACAAAATCTATCGAAGATGCGCGAGTACTGCTCGAGCGCAATCTTCTCTCTATTCTTTCTCTTTCAAAACTCTACCGGGGTCTCTCGTGGGACGCTCCCGGGCTAACTGAAATCTTTACGGTGATTATCGCACGCAATGCCGGGTTACGCGTGCCTCGGACGTCCGGGGTGGGGGTCACGGCCTGCCATCGATCGACTTCGTCGATCGTCGCGTTGTTCCGCTGTCTCTCTCCTTCCATCCTCTGACGTCGCGAGCGTCTTCCCGGCTCTTTGCTCTAATTCCGAGAATCCTGTAATATAATAATCACGGCAGTCACACGTTCGAATAGCGCTACGAGTTTACCACGACGAGGAACGATTCGGTTGCTACGCTGGCTTTCGTGAGGCCTCGGTGCACGAGCACCCTAGGCCCAGCGCGTTGATGCGAGCGTGTACTAACGCCTCGTCACAATATATATATATAATTTATTTCTATGTTGTGTTTACTCGTATGTTAGGTCATTAATAATTAAGTTCGTTTCCTCTCTCGGGTTTTCCCTGGTTTCCCCGAGAGCTTGGGCAAATGCCGGGATCAATAATAATCTGAAGAGTGCCAGGGGAAAAGAACACGTCTCTCTTCAGAATGCGTCTGGTTGTTGTATAAATGAAGTATTGTAACGTTAACAGTACCAGCATAAGAATATAGAGTTCTGCTGCACACGTGTGGCAGTTGTAAAAAGGAAAATATGAATATCTGCAAACCGACGTGACGCGAAAGCTAAAAGCAGGATTAAGAATCGTGTTTCTCTCAAACATGACTTTCTCTCAAATTCTACATTAGCCAGAACAGTAATAAATCCCTTTACATTTTTCTCGAAGAAATCTTATAGTTGCAGAACTCAGTACATGAACGACCACACGCTGATTGAAACTGGTCGCCAAATGTTTTACGACCACCGGAGATCTGTAGTAAGTTGCGGAGTCCGTGTCTGTTTTATGTCACGCACGACGCTGGCTATCACAGGCCCTTTCGGTCCTCCCGCGCTGGACCAATGCAACCTTCCGCCGATTGGGCCGCCGCGTACGTCTTACCCCCGTTTCTAATCCCTACTTCATGACTTTTAACCAATCGGAAATACATATTATCTTTAAGGGAGAAAACTGAACTTCCAAGAGTCGCGGCGTCAAGCAGATAGTCTCATGACAACTTTCGCGGTATTAACATCGCTCCGAAATTCTGATACTACTTCGCGTAACGAAGTACCGCTCATTTTTATAAAGTGTAGTATATACTGTAGTGTAAATTCCCAAAACGCCAAACACCACAAAGCTAAAGCTTGTGACTCTTTCCCTTTATTTTTACGCAGGGCGCCAGGCGCTTTCGCGCCAGGGAAAACTCAAGATGTAAATGGCCAAGCTGCTTTGCTGGACTAGCCGCAGCCGTCAAGAAATGTAGAGTGGCGGGATTCTGATAGCTTTTCTTGTGCAGAAAATAAAACAACAATATGATAAAATGAAGAATCCCAAGTATCTTCAATACCAACAAGGGAATAACGAGGGAATTTCGATTTTATACAAGATATTATACACGAGGGAAAATAGATCGCGCGCTTCTCTCTCACTCTCACTAAACGACGCGTTCTCGACCGTCTCACTCTCTCTCTCACACACCGGTAACGTGCAGCGGAAACGATTACTACACTCTCGATAAACAAAATTTATACAATTTTCGCGGCACGCATACTCTCCCCGTAAAAAAGGCAGCTACTCGATCCACTGCTTACAAAAAAAAGATTTTACGCGAAACGCACTCATACTGGACAAAACGGTCGTTCCCGCGCACAAAATTATTACCGAAAACACGAAGGAAAAATAACAAAAAGAAATAGAAAATGGCTAGTTTCGAAAAGCACTCCCGATAGCAACAATTTTTTTGTAACTAATTTAATACACTCGCGAGAACAACGACTTTGCCGTAGAGTCACGCGGGTTTCAAACAATACCAAAGGCAAACAAAATAGCTCGCGGGCTCGATCACGCGCGAAGTACCGTCGTCGCCGATATTTATTTATTAGAAATATCAAAGAGATAGGGCTTACCTCGAAAATATGGTGTAGATAATACCGAAGTATTCTCTCTCCTCCTCGAATACGATTTTTTTGCGGGAATGTTGAATAGAACGCTCGGAGATACGAGACTCTTTCTTCCCTAAGCTCCTCGCGTCACCACGTATCCCACGGAACAGCCTCGAGAAGCGTCGTTCACGGAAGCACGAGCCTTCTCATCCCTACTCTAATTACTTTGCCGGCGAAAAGTCAGGTGGCCAACCCTAACTTTTCGCGAACTATTAAAGGCGCTAAATAGTTGGCGCTGCTGGCGCGCAAAGCCCAAAACGGGAAATCACAACGCAGCGCAATAGACGGTGGCGTAGACGGGTGATAATTTGGTATTGCAGCAGTGGTACTGCACACGCTGTGCTCGGCAGACTCCTCAAATATTTTCGGGAGTGGATAACATCTCGTAAGCGTTAAGGGATCTTGCTAGTGTGAAAAAAAAAATCGATAAGACAAAATCTTATCCGTTGATGTATACGGTCAAAAACATCCTGTCCAAATTTTAAACCGAAATTCGAAATACTTCGCTGGCAATAGCCATTTTTAGCGAAAAGGATTTGGAGCAGTGGCGAGTGGCTTGGCGCGAGCGGCGCGCCGAAGACCCTCGGCGTTCAACCGTTATTCTTTTGTCCCATACCCCCCTAACCCATCTTTTGGCCCGTTCATACCTGCTGTTGCACGTTTGAGCCAGCAGTATTTCCAAAGAATATGGATATGCCTAGAAGAACACTTCTTATAGACGGCTTGAAGCAAAACTTTCTGCGTATAAATCTACCGCAGGATGGCACCACGGTAGACCGATCAATTAACTCCGCCTACTAGGCGGACAGTTGGGACTGAAGGCTGTCTGTAGGATGAAGGTAGGGGAATTTCCCCACCTTCCTTCATATTTAGCGGAACGTCGTGCGTTCAAATCCCAGTAATAACAATTTTCTTTTTTTCTCGCTATTGCTACATTACAATTTAATACATTTATATCATAACTTAATCTAGTGAAAAGTGATATCCGGTAAAAATTATATATTTTATCAACAATTAGTTTCCACAATTTATATAGAACTGGTCTAGAAAGTATTGTACGAGAATTTCGTTGGTGTTGCAGGTAGAACGCTGGACTCGAAACAGTGATGCCAGACGCTCCCTCGAAAAAGTACCGCACGTTCACCGAGCTTCCCCCACCATGCGACGCTCGCTGGCGGGTGGGCGTGGCAACGCGCGCTCGGGCCACCGGGCCGGTGACGTCACGCGCGCCCGCCCGACCGAGTTAGTGACCTCACGCACAACCAAGCCGTTGAGCTAGTGACGTCACGCGTGACGATTCACCGCGTTTTTTTAGAAAATTAATTTCTTTATAGGAAAATATCATGAATTATATGACTAGAAAAATTAATTGGCAAAATTCCAATCTCTAGTCACATAAAATCGTGCAGCTGTTCGCAAATTAATGCTGCATCGCAATCAACTGTTTCAATAGTTTAGGTCACAGCTTAAATCAATATACAACAATATAACAATTTTTAGCACTGTTCAACGTTTAACCCAAGTGGAAAATCATATATAGGGCAATATATATAATCTGTATAAGAAAATGGACATATAGAATTACTATGAGTTGTATATAATTTATATGAAAATTATATATAGTCTGCAGATTTTATAAAATGATTTTTTAATTTATTTTATTTATTTGACTGAAAATATATTGCACTATACATAATTTTTGTAGAATCTTCATATGTATTGTATGCAACATATAAAAATTTTATATGTCCATTTTCCTATATAGGCTTCATATATTACACTATATACAATTTTTATAGAGTTTCCATATCATTTTTCCACTTGGGAATCGTTGAATGTACAAGATATACAAGATGTATAAAGTTAAAAAGTATTATATGAATCGTGACAGCGCAGAGACAGAGCTGAAGATTTGTAACCGAAAGGTCGTCAGTTCGATCCCATGCTTTTTATATATATATATATTTTTTTTTGCAAACGCAAAATTTTTTTTTTTTTTTGCTGTGCCTAAACTATTAAAACAGTTGAACGAACGAACAATATTTCGCCAAATTATTCAACTGATTTAATTGTTTAAGACACAGCTTTAAGCAATATATATATATATATATAATAAGAATTTATTATTAAGAATAAATTATAAATGTTTCTCATTTATTTTTTAATTTATTCTTAATTTATATATGTTTGTGAAAATATATAAATATTATTTTCACAAACATATATAAATTAAGAATAAATTAAAAAATAAATGAGAAACATTTATAATTTATTCTTAATAATAAATTCTCATTATATAAACGTGCGCGTGACGTCACGCGCCCGGGAGGTGGGCGGGAGACGGGTCCTGACGCGTCAGTGAGGGGCGTGGCTTACGCGCGCTACGGCGAATAGTCGCAGGTACCGCGCGGGAGAATTTAGTCCCGCAGGCGCTCGGGAAGGGGTAAAAAAGTACCGCGGAGGTACTTTTACCTCGAATCTGGCATCACTGACTCGAAAGATGTAGTTTTGGGTTCAAAACTCCGGGTTTTTTTTTTTTTTTTTTTTTTTTTTTTCTTCCTGAATGTTAATTACAATCGCTTGTCAATGTCTAGTATGTATGTTATTCTTTCCATATCCGGGATATTAATTGGTGATATTAATTAACATACAGGGGGGAAAAAATGGTGTTTTGAGCTCAAAACTACACTTTACGGAGCCAGCGTCTTTTTTGCTACACCAACTCGATTCTCGTATACTATCTTCTAGACAAGTTCTATATAAATTGTGGAAACTGATTGTTGATGAAATATGTAATTTTTACCGGATATCACTTTCATTAAAAAATCACTTTCGGATGGGAAAAAAACCATGGAGCAGAACGGGAGCGAGAGAGTCAGCACGATCACCCCGACTCGCTAAACAGAACGAGAGTGAGAGAGTCAGCATGATCACCCCAACTCGCTAAACAGAACGGGAGCGAGCGAGTCAGCATGATCACCCCGACTCGCTAAACAGAACGAGAGCGAGAGAGTCAGCATGATCATCCCGACTCGCTAAACATAACGGGAGCGAGAGAGACAGAATCACCCCAACTTTTAAACGAATAGCAGCGCAGGAGGCATGATGCAAGGCGGAGCCAAGCCTGTTGCCGAGGTGTAAGCTTGTGTGTTTCTGTACGTGAGCTACACGTACAGCACACAGCTATACAACGCTACTAGCGACATGCTAGCAGCTGGGGTGAAAGCTTGTCCGAGCACCCCAACTTTTCTGGCTTCAACGAAAGTACGGGAAGTGTTCTTCTAGGCATATCCATATTCTTAGGTATTTCGAAAAAAGGAACTCCGACTACATAAAAAAATGCGAGGAAAACATCTGAGACGCTCCGAAAAAAACGCAGCTAACTCTCAAATTATTGACGAATCTATCCGAATATTATGGATTAGCAGTTCACCGAAATTCGAACTCCATTGAGGATATGAGAAAAGCGATATGGGCGACCTTCCATCATAAGAGTTCAACGGATCAAAATCCAAAACACGAATTTTTTCAAAATCCAAAACACGAAAGCTGAGGCTAGCGGAAATGCGTCTGAATATTGTGACGTGATTTTTTGGAAATCACGATCACAAGGTCTTGTGTTATCGTTACTTGCTATTTTTCAGCGTTTTCGAGCTGCTTTCTCTCGAATTTACGTTCTCGGTTTAGCTAAGAATTGTAATTCTTAGGTTTTGTTATTTTTGTTGTAAAGTTTCGGTAGATCGGTGCACTCAAATCTGTCGCGAGGATGAGAGCTCAAAGAAACGAGCAGCCCCGCAGACAAGAGTCATCGAACGAGTCTTGCGATTAGTTGTAGACCGGTGTAAATCCGGCGCCCTATTGAGAAAATGTATTGCGCTAGAAAACGAGTGGAGTTTTGTTGGTTGTTTGCAAAGGATGGAGCATCCTGTTGCAGTATAATGCATAGGTGTGCTGAGAAGGCCCGTTTTCGCGCGAAGCATTAAGGGAGGCGATTGTATAGATTTCGAAAATGTTACCGGCATGATTTGCGTTCCCGATATAGTTACGAGGTGATTCGAGGGAGAGGGCAGTAGTTCTCGAGTAAGGGATTTTGGGAGGGATTAATAATTATTATGACAAGATTTCGATGATTGCTGGAGACAATCAGTCTGGCTCGCGACACCGCCAAGGTGCCTCGAGTCTAACTAAGCGCTCCCGTGTTGACAGTTTTTCCGTCGTTCGCGCGCGCGTCTTTTGCGTAGTTCTCGCGCTCTGTGGCCAGCGTACATCGTACGCTATACGCTCTCGTTTTCGTGAGTTTTATTCGATTGAATAAAACTAACATTCCCGTACTTTATTCAGTGCCGTGAGTGCACTGTGTTCTCGTAATTCCTCTGGGATTTTGTTATCGTTCCCCGGAATTAGCAGCAATAATTTTGGGTGAGTTGTTCTCGCATTTTAATTAATTTAATCGAATATTTTCGATTAAAGATCTCGTTCCAAGAAAGCTATTTACTGGGTCATACCTCGACCCTTTCTACCACAACCTAGCAGTCTGAGCGGCCGTGCATTTCCGCAACCGTTCGTTCTCGCAAGCGCGTCCAGTTGCGTTTGTTAATTTTACGTGACCCCAAAAATTAACTAAGCTACCGTCTTCTTTGATTTTGTTCTCGATCGTGAGTTTTTGCTCCGAACTTTCGATCTGGTTGGAGTCGAGACTGATCAACTCGATTCCTCGGGCATACCGGTTAGTTAATACCGGTGAAACAAAAATTAACTGGCGCCCATCGGGTTTGCGGATGCGCGAACGAGAGTGGACGGCCGAAGGTGACCGTATCGTGATGCAGTTCCCGAATAAAATTTGATTTTATTGTTACCGATTAATGCTCACGAAAAATACGTCACAATATTCACATCCGCCAGCTCTCGACGATCATGTGCAAGAAGTTTTGCGGCCCATATATGAGGACTTCACAACAGGCGACTTGCTAGAGCGATGTACAGGCGCGAATACGCAAAACAATAATGAAAGTTTCAACCATTGCGTTTGGCAATTAGCGCCAAAACACGTTTTTAATGGGAAAAAAGTCGTCGAGATTGCAACGTATTGTGCGGCTTGCACTTTCAATGTAGTTTACGACGCAATCCTAAAAATAATAGAGACGATGGGCGTAACAACTGGTACATCAGCCGCGGCATTCGCAGCGAAATACAAAGAAGAGCGCATCGCCACCGCGGACCGTCGGAGCTCTTTCGACAGTAAAGAGGCCCGAACAGCTCGACGACACGAAATGATGGAAGAAAACGAGAATTATGAAGAAGCCGAAGGGATTCTCTATGGACCTGGCATCGCCGTAAGTACACAATTTATATGATATTACCGCACTTGAAACTTTAAACGCGTTTTTCTCAAAACAGCTTTTTCAAAACGGGGGACATTCTCCACCGAATAATTTTCAACCACTCGTTCTCAAATTTTAGGAGAACATTCTTTACGTCACTCTTTATCTTTCTATGGAAGCTTTTTTTTTGAGATCTTCATATTTAAAGAGAATAAAAACTGTAAAAAAAAACGGCGAAATTCGATACTTTCTATTCAAACTGCCGCCATTTTGTCAAACTCGATTAAAAAAAGCCTCCATAGCAAGATAGCTAATACGATCTTAATTAATAATCCTTTGGGTTTTTTTTTTTCAGATCCAATTTACGAGCTCTACAATGTCCACCGTGCGGCTACTTTTTTGGTAAACATTGTTTTCGAAAATTTAAAAAAAAAAATGTTTAAACTATAAAAATTGTTCAATAAAAAATCGTTTTGTGTCATTTATGATTACCTTAATATAGTATAAAAAAATCAGAACGATCGCCGCATCGCAACCCTCCGAAAAAAATCGCGAAAATAGGCCATTTTTCGGGCTGGCACACTAGCAAGATCCCTTAATAAACGCTTCGTGAGCGTACTTGATCTCGATGTTTTTAGGGAATCCGACGGAGAAAATATGTAGCGTGCTCGTCGATAACCCATCGTCCCTCGGAGTACATAATGAAAAAAAAAAATAAGCGGGAATTAGTAATAATATTCGTTGTTCTTGTGAGGCCCTACGGATCTGTCGGGAGTCGTCGTATCGTGAGGAGCTTGCGTGAAGCATGAAAATTTTACCACGTTACAAGTCTCCCCCCCCATAAAATCGACCGCCCCGGTCGAGCAAGCCTCCGTCTCTCAGTCTAAAAAAACGACGACGACAAAAATTCGACTCGCAGATTTGAGGGCCCGGAAAACAAAATAAATGTCATTTGCAGTATGGCGGGACATATCATTTCCCTTCTTCTTCCATATTCCCATTGGTCAGATCGGCTTTTTAGCCCTATGATATTTGCTGTATGGGTAACACACATTAACCTTCCACCATTCCCGGAGAACATACACGAAATAACAAAAATGGTTTTCTTTCTTTACTTTTTCATTTTATTGTCTAGGTTTAATTGTTCTGTGTTGCACAGTGTCCGGTACGTTTGAAACCAGGACATGAGTATCGTTCGGTGTTGCACACAGCACATAAATGAAAAGAAAGAACTACGATACTAATATCAACATAAGTTTCAAATGTTATAAAAACGATAACATGGCTGGTCAGAACGGATGTGCCTTGCTTTAGTCAAACGCTTTGGGGATTTCCAATTCTCCTTAATCGCTCGTTCGCGCACATTTTGAGGGCGTCAACATACAATGGAAATTTGCCGCCAGAGGCCTACTCTCGGCCTAAATAAATAAAATAAGAATGTTAATAATGAGAAATAAAGGGAATGACTAACTTTCCCGTTAAGGGAGGAACAAAAAAAAATAAATGAACTGTTAGCGGGACTTACATATCGCCCATATAAAACAAAACTAATAAATGAAGCATAGACAAAGAATCGATGAAGAGGGAGTTATTTCAAGGTGGCCTATTGCCTTTTGCGACGCAGGTCGCGGTCTTGACATCCCGCCTCGCTTCTCCAAAATGGGCCGCAGAAAGGGCAAGTGCGGACCGTGAATGGCCGACGCCCGCAAAGACGGCAGAATGGGATTTTAAACCTTGGATCCGGGCATTCTTGGTACCGATGCCCTTCCGGCCGCAATTGTAGTACCCGTCGGGGATACACGGACCTGGTTTCTTCAGGTTCTTTGGCCATGTCTCGACGAATCCCTCCACGGATTCCGGCACTGGCTTCTCTGGCTGGAGGTCGACCCCGGCCTCGTTCAGACTCTCCTCGAGCTCCGACCCTGATGGTTCGTCTTCCAAAACCGGTGCCGACGCCTCCACCTCCTCTACTCGTTCCGTCGACTCCGATTCCGGCGGTTGGATGTAGGAAGGCAGAGTCTCCCATGACTTTCCTTCGGCAAGATGTTTGGCCGCAATTTTTAGGTGACCGCACTTTTTGAGAGCTGCCCCGAATCCAGGAACTTCCTTCCGCTGGGCATACGGGAGTATGAGCCCGACGAACTGCGCAGCCAATTCGTCCACATCTCTATAGTGGCTTTTCTTCGTCGTCTTCCTCAAACTCTCCAACGCTCTTTCGACGGCCGCGGGATCTAGTGGTCCTGACATCTTCCTGTAAATCGTTAGTGCCAAGCGACCTATATGGTTTTAAATCTGTTATTGCAACCTTTTTAATGATATTCCCGCAATTGTCAGTCAGCTCGTAAACCACCGGTGATAATATCCGCGAAATGGTAAACGGATCCTGAAATTTCTGCGCGAGTTTAGCTGCGACATACTGAGACGCATTCGATAGAATACGTTGTCGCTTTAGAACGCGGTGTTCTAACTTAAACTGTGCGGGATTACGGTTTTTATTAAAATGGGTAGCCTGACGCCTATAAGCCTCTTCTAAATCGTGTTGAACCTTCTCACGCAAGACTTCTGGCTACCTCATCTTTTCCGACCATTGTTAGCGATTCCTCGGAACTACCTCCCTTTCCCCATCTACCCGCTTGAAAAATTGATGCGGTTTCGGCACCCTGCCAAAGTTGAGAAAAGCGGGACTGGTGGCTACCGCCGAATGATGTGCCGTGTTATAAGCGAAGCGGAACTCTGGTAGGTGGACATCCCAAGACCTATGATCTCCTTCCAAGTAGGAAACAATCATCGTTTTGAGGACGCGATTGACTCGCTCTACGGGATTGGCCTGGAGATGGTATGGTGGAGTTGTGATGTGATAAATCCCCAACTCGGTCGCCATCTCCTTCAGACATTTATTTACAAACTCCGTGCCGTTATCTGTTAAAATAACTTCAGGAGTACCCCAACGAGAGATGATGAGTTCTTTCATTGACTCGCGTATCTTCTTCCCCGTCGCTTTCTTTAACGGTACGCACTCTATCCATTTTGTGAAAAGATCCTGCATTACCAACACATAAGCCGCACCAGAGCGACTAGGTGGAAAGGGACCCATAATGTCTGCCGCCATCATTACCGCCCACGGCTCTTCGATGACGCGTCAGCCCATCAGGCCTAGAGGGAATCCGGTATGAGGCTTCGACCGCTGGCATACGTCGCAATTTTGTACGTAGCGGGTAACATCTAAGTACATTTTTGGCCAATAGTATGGTAGGACCGCTTGCTGGAAAGTTTTGTTGATTCCCAGATGACCAGCCTGAGGTACATCATGGCACTCTTCAAGCACGGCTCCTCTAGCGGGAATTGGGATCACCAGCTTCCATTCTTCGTCGACGTTTAGTTCTCCGTGACGTGTGAATTTACAACGCAAAAATAGTCTTGCCTCGCAAATTCTCCAGTCGGGATATTTCTCTGGATGGTCTCGAACTTCCGTCCATCTAGTTTCATACCATGGATCTCCCACCGAGGGAGTCTCTCCAAATTCTGCCGGTTTGTTGGACATTATCAAAGACATATCAGGGATTGGTGTTGACTCTCGAACCAGTTGACTCAGCGGGATGCTCTCGTGCATACGCGATAAGGCATCTGGTAGATGATTTAATGCTCCCTTCCGATGTAAGATATCGAAGTCGTAATGTGTGAGCGTCCAAATCCACCTCGCGATGCGTCCCTTAGGCTCTTTTTGAGTGAAAAGCCATCTCAAGCTTTCGTAATCTGTGATCACGGTGAATCGATACCCGTTGAGGTAGGGTTTGAATTTTTCCACTGACCATAAGATTGCCAAACACTCCAACTCCCTTACGTCGTAATTACGTTCGGCATCAGAAAGAGCGCGACTTGCATACGCTATCGGATGTTCTGCTCCGTCCGGCTCTTGCGTCGACACTGCACCCAATCTCGTAAGACTTGCATCGGTGTGAAGCGTGAATTTCTTGCTGAAGTCGGGCCTTGCCAAAACCGGTGCCTCGACTAATCGGTTCTTCAGTAGGTCGAAGGCGTTTTGCTGCTCTTCACCCCACACCCACGCTTGACTCTTCTTGGTGAGGCGGGTGATTGGTTCCGCCAATGACGCGTAGTTAGGTATGAAGCGTCTATACCAAGAGGCAGCACCGAGGAAACGTCGAACAAGTGTAACTGTGGTTGGCGCGGGATAATTATCAATAGGCGCCGTTTTCGCGAGATCTGGCTGAAGGCCGCTCTGGTTAATCAGAAATCCGAGATACCTCAACTCGCTTCGACAAAACTCACATTTTTCGGGATTAATGAGCAGTCCCGCCTCTATAATTCGGTCAAAAACCCGGTTCATCCACGAGAGATGTTCTTCAAAAGACTCGGTAGCTATAACAATGTCATCTAGATATGCAAAAAACTGCAGGCTGCATGTCGGGAGTTATCACCTAGTCCAGCAGACGTTGAAAAGTCGCTGGAGCCGTAGAAAGTCCATACGGCAAGCGCTGAAACTGATACAATCCCCGATGAGGTGCGGTGAAAGCGGTAATCTCGCGGGATTTCTCTTCTAAGGGAATTTGATGAAATTCGCGTCCTTTTTCGAG
This sequence comes from Ephialtes manifestator, assembly GCA_963970395.1. Taxonomy (NCBI): domain Eukaryota; kingdom Metazoa; phylum Arthropoda; class Insecta; order Hymenoptera; family Ichneumonidae; genus Ephialtes; species Ephialtes manifestator. The sequence goes on from OZ019971.1 coordinate 16,097,184, forward strand.
ACCGCGTTAACCTTTCGGAAGTCAATGCAAAATCGATAAGGCCCGTTAGGCTTCTTAAGGGGGGGGAGTCAGGTCAAAAATTTAAAAAAATCGATTATTTTTTTTTCTGTGAAAACATTCATTTCCATGTAATCTATCTATTAGTAAAGTTATAAGCCGGAATTCGCAAAAATGGCTAAGTTTCTACGGTACCATTCATATTTAATTTTCTCAAAAGTCGTAAAAATTACCAGAATATTATATTTGAATTTTAAATTATTTTATTTATTTATTTTTGTTATATGCAGACATTATGGCCGATTTTTTGTTCACACAAAATAATTAAGGGTGTTGAAAAAAAAAAATCAAATATTTTTTTTTTTTTTTTCTCTTCGGCAGTTTCGTTTAGTTAAGTACACCCTCTGAACCTGCAAAATCTTAGACCTGATTGCGAAAAAATGGCCGATTTCTGCAATATACCTGTTTTTTAATGATTTTTTTCTATATAATAAAAAGTTTATTACGTATTTGTAAATAAATTTTTATTTGTTTACCATTTTTTAAATCAGTTAGCGAAACGCGATACAAATGACGCGATGAGAGTGTAATGTCTTCAACGCAACACGTAACACTTACATTATATTCGAATTCGCGCGAATAATGGGACATGCGCTGTGATATCTTAGCACGTATCGCATGCGCAGCGTGTTACTGCCTCGAGAAGTTACTTCTGCTACTTGCGAGACGCATAACCTCGAATTGACGTTTTTATTTTTCGTTCATTCGTTATTAGTTTGATTCCGTTGGCCATTTACGGTTTTTTTTTCAATCAATAGTGTTTAAAGCAGAATCATCAATCATCAGAAGTGATCAGATATGTAAATTTGTTATGAAGTGATGATTTAATGTTTGTGCAGCACATTTGTGAATGTGTCAAACATTGGATAAATTTTCAGTGATGTTGTCAATAAAAGTGATCATCCCCATATTATTTACAGGTTTTTTTCAAATTATGCATTCATTTACTTATTTATTTGTAAAAAAAAAAACATTTATTAATAACATTATTAATAATATTCTGTAATCTGACTTGCAAATAATATTTTTATTTTGTTCATTAAAGGTACTAAGGTGCCCCAAAGGTGAAAACAGCATCAACATTTTTATTTGAGTGGTAAGCTTTAGATGCCATTTGCCAAAACTTGGTTTTAAACCTATTCTGCGCGTGATTCAGACCAAACTGCTAGGCAGATTGGGCTGCTTGACGTCTCATTTTCTTCTTCATGAAAAGATACACCGGCTAAATGGAGCAAAAGTTAATAAAAGGTAATATTTTTCAAGTGACATAATTATTACTAAATAAATTTTATGCTATTTTCTAAATCAGTTATTAATTTTGCTTTCAGAATAAAAAAAAAATATTTTGCTCCATTTAGCCGGTGTATCTTTTTATGAAGAAGAAAATGAGACATCAACTAGCCCAATCTGCCTAGCAGTTTGGTCTGAATCACGCGCAGAGTGGAAAACCTAAGACCTTTGCTTAAGATAATATGGAAAGGCATACACAAGTGAGATGGCAGTAAAAAATCCTTTCATCGAGTACCAACAATATAGTTCATTGATCATTTTTATATGCAAGAGAATTTGGATGATATTGAATTTACAAATTTAATTATTTTGACCTGACTCCCTCCCCTTAACCATAACGATCGGACTACTCCACTCGCTTTCGGATTTTTCGATCACGTTTGCGTCTAACATACGGTCTATTTCCGAGTTCATGGCGTCTCGGATAACGGGAGTGAACGGGTACCAACGTTGTTTGATTGGTGTTGCATCGCCGACGTCTATGCGGTGTTTTACGAGATTCGTTAACCCTGGAGCCTGTCGTAACCTTGGAATTTCTATCGTAAGGAATTTTTCGAGACGTTCTCCCTCGCTGTCCATTAGATCGACGATCGCGGAGCAAAAATCCGGGGGTTCGGGACTCTCCACGCGGGCGAATTGGTATTCTACGTGTGGTTCTCCGCTGAAGAACCATTTGCGTTTCACCACGTAAATGCCGATACCCAAGGTTTCCATAGAGTCTAATCCTAGAAGAAGAGGGACTGGTAGACCTGGCATCACTCTTGCGACTAAAGTGCGCTGTCGGCCACGCAGAATGGCATCGAATTAGACCTCCTCGTGGCAAACTACCTTTTGGCCATATCCCACAGTGCAAGGCCGATTAGGTGTAGGTCTTCGGACGAATCCTAGTCTCGCCGAGAATAACATTCTCTCCGAGCCGATAAACGTGCTCGTTGCTCCTGTGTCCACAACGGCAGGTAAAAGGTTTCCTCTAACTATCAGCAGCAAGACCAAAACCGATGTTCCTCGACTCTCAATATGCTGGTGAGCTAATTCGACATAGTCGGAAGCGGGAATTCTCACTGGGGACATCGATTAGCTAGAAGGAGTCTTCCAAGTCCCTACTGGCGGTTCCCTTGCGCATTTCCTGGACAACTATGTGAAGTTCTTCTGGTGATACCTTCCTTCCCACAGCCATAGCATCTCAGACGTAGTCGCTGTGCACAACCCTTCGCATAATGACCTGGTTTGCCACAGTCATTACAAATAACCTCATCCGGGTTGACTGCTATGGATCTTCGGCTGTCCATATTCTCTCTAGATCCTCCTCGATTTGGCAAGAAAGGATTGGCACTGTTGGCTGGCGTCGCGGGCCTGACGGGAGTAGCAGGTCTTGATACCAGACGGGACGGCGTTGCAACATTCCCTGATTCATATGCCTGGGGGTTAGGACTTGAATAATTCGGAGGTGGATGCCGAGGGGATCCTGGAAAAGTTCCTCTCCTGTCGTTGTTATAAAAGTTGGTGTCGTGGCCATATGAGAAATACTCCCCCCCCCCCCTTGGACAAAGTATGTGGGAATTTGAGGTCTTCTAGGCGAAAATCCGTAACGATCAGCACCAAATGAGACTCCAGTCCGTCCACTCAATGAATCTCGATAGTCAAGCTCTGGGAAGAGAGATCTCTCGGGAGGTAAAGGCACACGACCCATCTCTGCAGCACGGTAGCTCCTTTCGACACGTATGACGTCCCTTTCCAGCTCCTCTAACGTCCTCACTTCAGAACGTAGCACAGAAACTTGTAAGCGCGGGAGTAGAATTCGGTGAACCAAATCGAGCTGCTTGGCGACGGTCAATGGAGGAACGACCCGCATCATCAGACCCCTCATGCAAGTAAGAAAGTCTGCCACACTTTCATTGGCTCCCTGTACGCGGGACTTAAGCTCTTCTTCCAAAACCAATTGGAGATCTTCGTTGGAAAATCTCCTGGTAAATTCCTCTTCAGACGCCTTCCACGTGCGCAGTCGAGGACGTTCCGCCTTGAACCAATGGTAAGCAATTCCTTTCAGAAAGAGCGGGATACAGTCCAATAAGTCCTCGTCCGATAATGCAACCAACTTCCGCCCATCCTCGATCCTGGACAGAAAGGCATCTACTTCTTCTCCACTTGCCCCAGAGAAGTTTATATTCCAGCGTCGCATGATGTCGTATGCCGACAACGCAGGCGATCGGTAGAAAGTTTCCCGCTGATGGGGCCAGGATTGATAGCTCGGATTCCCGGCGACATTAGCGGGATTGTTGTTGGCAGCGATCTGTCCTGCGTGAATTTCGCTGACCGTAATCATCTCTGAGGGATTCGTTGTTTCGTTGGGATTTGCCAGGCGGCCAGAAAAATATAATCTTTCACTTAAAGAAGCGGACGAACCCTCCTTCGGCAAACCGCGAACCGTTAACTCCATTTTAACTTGCTCGCCTGTGAGCGCCGCGATCTCCTGTACTCTCAATAAACGATCCATGGTTGCGAGAGGGAATAATAACGCAGAGAAAAAAAAGGTTCGAGCTGACTGACAACTCCGAAGAAAATCGGCGAGCACAGACGTTCCCAAAAAAAAATCCAAAAACAAAAAACCGGCGGGACGTGCGCTCTCCCGATCCAGATAGCAAAGACACAATGAAATAAATAAATAATGTCAGGAAAGATATTGTGACTGAGTCCCTCGGGACACAGCAAAAATATAAACAAAATACAATAAATAATCAGCGAAAAAAAACACAGTATGAAATAAATAAACAATGGTATCAAAATTAAAATTAAAAAAACCCAATGTAAATTCTCTCGAGGAGCGTCGGGAGCTTTGCTTCAATAAATAGCCAAAAATGTAATAGGGAATCTTAATAGTTTTTGATTTTTAATGATTAAATGTTCGGAAAATCTCAGAGGTCAAATAATAAAATTATAATGTCAATAACCCACAAAGAACGGTCAATAATAAAATAAAATAGTCAAAATAGATAAAATAGAAAAAGTCAAACGGAGGGATTATGAAAGTCAAATATTTATAAATAGACGTCCTAAGACGTGTCAAAGTATAAATCGATTTTGACAAAGAGAGAGGAAAAAAAAGAATTATTATTATAAAGTCAATAAATGTTTTAAAAAAATAATAATAATTTAATAATCAATCCTAAAAAAAAATGAAAATGAAAAGTCTGTAAAATGTCTGTCAAGAATATTAATTATTAAAAGGGAATTGTCAAATAGGAGGGAAAAGTTATAATTTAAAAAGTTGTCAATATTTAAAAAAAACAAGTATTATTTTTTCCTAATTGCCGAACAACAACTAAATAACTAATGAATAAAAAAAATGTAAATAAATGAATAATGTTCGTAAACGATCAAGTATACTTTTGAAGCAAGGGAATAAATATTCTAAGTCCTGTGACAGCGGGAATCAATCAGCTGACACCTCTACTATAGCTCCCGCAAACCGGCTTCAACTCGGGAATCGAATAAATTTCGGTAAATATTTCGCTCGCAATGATAAGTAATTCGAAACATAAATATGGGACGAAAGACGAAAACTGAGACACACGAAACGCGACAAACACACCAAAACCATAAACACGGGTGATGAGAGCTCGCAGGCTCGTACGTTGCTGCGAAGGTCGGCGTGACCACTGCGGTACCTCGCGCGCGCACGGACTCTCAGTATCAACGGTTTATAACAGTGTTGCCAGGTTGGAAAGGATCAAATTCTGTAGATGGCGCCTCGAAATTTCTTTAGATTTCTTTAGTCACAGATTACGCTCGGTACGGCCCGTGAGCCGAACCGTAATGTTCAAAGTCGTCACTCGTTATCACTCAAGTCGACAAAAATCGCCAACAGAGGTCCTCTAACTCTAATTTTCATACGCGTGGCAGCAACAAGCGACGAAGCGACACGTGCGAAAGACATGCGATGGAGAAAGACAACAATATATTTTGTCTTTGTCCATCGCATGTGTTGCTTGTCGCTGTCGCGCGTGTGCAAGGTCGGTATAAGTTGCCAAAAATACGATGATTTAAAAATAACCAAAGCAAACAGCTATAAACGAATGCGATAAACTTACGGTGATTTGTCACAGTGTACAGTAAAAAGAAATATTCTTTTATAAGTGAATAAATAGTAGGACAGGAAAGGAAGGACGAAAGCTTAAAAACCCAACGACATAAGCGAACCTATTGAACTCAACGAACCTGAAGAACCCATTTAAGAACTAATTGGTCATACAATTATTTATAAAATATATACGTTTTAGAGAATAATAAAATTCACAAATTTTCAATAAGACTGCGAATTTATTACTCAATAACTCAACTAGTATTAATGACTCGTTAATTATTAACATCGTTAATATCACATTTGTCTTTCGTATAAATCACATTTTCCTTTAACTGATATCAAATATCACATCTTACATAGTAAAATGTCATAGTCCTACTTCTAATAATATAAAAATGTAATGGTCACTTTTATCCGTTGAAACTCTGTATCTCGACATCTCGAGATGTCTTTCGTATAAATCACATTTTCTTTTAACTGATATCAAATATCACATCTTACATAGTCAAACGTCATAGTCCTACTTCTAATAATATAAAAATGTAATGGAACTTTTATCCGTTGAATCTCTGTATCTCGACATTTCGAGATGTCTTCATTTTTCTTTATCGCCTTTTGGTTGCTCGTACATCGAATTATTGTGTCGCTTTAGGAGGTCGCGAGTCACAGGAAAATTGAAGCATTATCACTAAGTAAGGCCTTCGTGTACAGCAAACCCTTCAAAGCTGGAGTATCCATGCAATTCCTCGTCTTCGTCTTGCACAAATTAATCTGCAAGAAGATTCGCTCTGCATTGGCACTCGAATGCGGCAACGATAGAAGGTTCAATACGAACTTCGAAATTTTGGAGATCCGTCTCCACAAGTTATCTTCTGTACCATGACCCAAAATTTGCACGTGGAACTTGACTCCGTCTCTATTGACAAATTCGTATTACGCAGTTCTCGCCACTCTGCATCCAAGTCATTCAGGTATTTCTCCTCGATTAAATTCGGAAAACAGCACGCCAGAGTTGCGATTGAGGTTGCTGGTGACGCGCCAACTTTTGAAAAATTAGTTGAGTCCAGAACCGACATCATTTGTATTACCTTCACTTGGGGATCTCTGAAGTTGAACCGCTTCTGAATCTGCTTGCAGCCCTCGATATAAAACGCGAGACATCGTTGCCGCAAATGATAAATCACATCTGGCTTCACGTTGTGCTGCTTTTTGAAAAGTACCGCCGTCAATGTCGCACCCAAATACACGTCCTCGAGTTGTAAATAAAAATGGGGGTCCTGCACATTTATGTCCTCCACTTTAGTTTTTTGAAGATAATTTGCCTGCATGAAGAATCCGACGAATGATTTGAATACAGCTGCTATCCTGTCATACAACACGTGCATCTTCGAATCTTCTGCCTGCATTTCAGCATTTAACGAGTGGAAGAAAGGCAGCACGTATTCCAGAAATTGCAGGTACATCTTGATATATTGTTGCTTCAATCTCATTGATATGGTTTCTGCCGCGAGAACTTTGTCCGACATCACTGCTTTCTCGAAAAATGGAATTAGAGCGTCATATTGCTCGAGAATTCGCTTCACGACCGGCAAAAGCGAGAACCATCGCGCTGGGCTGTAACAACTTGTGCGGCTTGAGTTCCAATAGGGCTTGGAACTGCTTGAACTCTTGAAGTCGTTTGTAACTATTATTTATATAGTTGTACACGTCCCTGCAAACATCTTCAATAATTCTCGGCAACGTAGAGCATGCGTAACTGGCACACAAAGCGAACGAATGGCATTTGCACTTCATCGTGAATAAATTCGGGACGTCCTTAGCGAGGAGAACTGCAAGTGAATGGTTTACACCAAACATATTGCTCGCTCCGTCCGAAGCAAAACCTATCAGGTTTGTTCTGTATGGAATATCGTTTTCCGTGAAGAACTGGACAACGCAGTTGTAAAGGCTTTGCGCTGTCGCATCCGCGACTGGAACTAGCCCGAGAAATTGATCGGAAATAGCTTTTCCATCGAAGTATCTGGCGATGATGACCAGATGCTTGATGGAACTCACATCCGTTGATTCATCAACGATAATGGAAAACTTACCGTCCCGAAGAAATTGGACATTTGTTGCGAAACCGCTCGCGCCAGTTACGTTCTTGACGATTTGCGTGCATTTTGTCCTGTTGCAACTTATCGCCTTCACAACTTCGGGATCGGTGCCGATAGTTTGGATCAGGGGCAACTAAGTGTTCCATAACGTTGAATGGTATATTGTGCTCCGCAACAAAGCTAGACATCCGAATTTCGGCCTCCTTAACTCGTTGCGACAGCAGGTTCTTCTTTTGAAAACAATCTGGAATTACAGGCTGGCTGACAGCGACAGATTTTGCTTTTGCGACATGCTTCGCGCTCGCTTGGTGTTTTTTGAGATTGGAACATCCTCCAACAGTTGTATAATCTTCATTGCAGATCTTGCAATGAAAATGATTATTGCCTTTAGCACTCCTCGCAAACCAGATTTTGAAGTTGGGATCCATCTCCCAGCCAGAGTTATATTTCTGCGCATATATTTTATTCGCCCTTTTTCTTTTTTTCGATGGCTGCTTAGCGGCCTGTTCATTCGACGACGAACAGCTGTCCGTATCTGAACCCATTCCGACTAAAAAATAGTACAATATAATTCGTTAGTGATTCAGATATCAGGTTAACAATAAAAAAGGATTCTAAAGTATATATAGGGCATTCCAAATGCCATGCCAACTCGATCAACGGCCGAACCTCAACTTGCCCAAATGCCCAATCCGATTCGCAATTTTGTATGTTGTTCTTCAACATAAAAAATGCGTATTGCATTTTTTCAGATTTTTTTAAATTAGGTTTTATATTTATAAATATTCAAAGCTAAACAAAAAAACGCCATAATTTAAAAATCCAAAAAAAAAAATCTGAAAAATACTACGTCAAAAAACGAAATTTTTGGTCCAGAAGCGAAAGTGGAAAAAAATTCTTCTACCACTTTTTGTATTTAAAAAAAAAAGGAAAAGATGATTAAAACGTAATTCAATGTTTTTGGCTGTAAAAACGGTTTGTAATTGGATGCGAATAATGGAATCACGACCATTTGTTATCTTCATAACACTCTTTCCATCGAAGTTACATTTTTTAAAAGTTATTGTTATTGTTATTGAGCAGCGCTGATTACTCGCGAGCGGAACAATTAACTGAGCAAAACTTTGTTTGAGATGAAGCCGAGAGCTGTATACTAATGTAACGTATGCGCGGTCCAAATCGGAAGTGAATCTAAAAGCTGGTAAGCACGCGTGGTGACAGGAGCGCGAGTCAAATCAGCGACTCTCGCGCTCGAGTCAAGCGAGCGTCGCGTTGTCGCTGCCCGCGAGGTGCTGCCGCGCCGTGGGCGCCCGCGGAGAGAGCCGTCAGCTGACGGATTCTCCAACAACCGCCGTGCACATTAACTCCGAAAACGCCAATAAAATCCATCTCCAATAAACAATTCGATTTTAAATTTTTAACGATTATTGATGGAAACCATTTTTGCACGCCGTTAAGCTCGATCGGTAATAATGCCTCTCCGATCACTCGCTCGGGCGTACGGTTAGCCATCGTCACATAGTCGTTTCGACTCGGCGGATATTCTCTGTGCGGCAAGCTTAACTCACGTACTATTTTTCCTCCCACGCGATGGAAAACCAAAATAGTAGCACCCGTGTCTATCAACGTTTCGAGTACTGATGATATTTCGCAGTTTATATCGAAGATGTAATCACTTTATTAACACATGTAATGAGGACAATTTTACAAACGTCATAACAGGACGAAGAATCTGACGGATGTGATAAAAGAAAAACCCATCGCTAACAAACGAGCTTCGGAACCTTCGAGCGAGCGTGTCGAGTAGACAATTCACATCGTCAATTTCAATAAGTACCTTCCCACCGATAAGCAATTCAATGAAAATTCGAATTCGTCCTGACTCGCGCTGCCATTCCTCTAGTGGTGGGGGAAACGATTCGAAGAAATTCGCGTGCTCGGGTTGACTTGTCTCGATCGCGATCTCGTTTTCACGATGCTCTATTTTATTCACATTCTCGCGCGCAGGGTCGCGTACATTATTCGCGCGAGTCGCGGCTACATCTCTACCGATCTCTAGCGCGTCATCTATCGCGACAATTTCATTTTCAATTTCTATTTCATTTTCGGATTCATCCGAACTATACCGATCCAGCGTCCAGATACCAGTCGACCTGCAAGGAGACTCACCTGTTTCGACTTCCTCGACTCGTGCTGAAAAAGAAGTACCCGAAGTGCTCTACGTACTCGCGCTTACAATTACGCAATTATTTACAATCAGGCTCTCGACGTGAACTGCACCCTGGAAGGAATTAGGGAGAGGATTGGTCCGGAGAGGTACTGCGCTGAATTCTCTTCGTATTTCTTGCGGGTCTTCTCCTACTCGGTTCGCTGGCTGTCCCACTGCTGCCAGTTCCGGTTCGCGTTTTTTGACAACGCACAGCCACATGTCGCACTGTTGACGTCCTTGCGGCCGCATGCTGTGCATAGTAACACTCGGGGATTTCTACAATCCCTGCCGTAGTGGCCCGCTTCACCACAGTTTGAGCAAAAGGGTGGGGGTCTTCTGTAGAAGCTCTACTGACCGCGAGGAAAATTCTGGCGATTGTCTCCAGCCTGTTCAGTACGACGTGCTTGTGTGCGTGCGTTACCGTTGTTTCCCCCGCTTGGCGACTGTCTTGCTGGCGGCTGCTGCGACTCGTTGCTTCGGTTCGGCGGCGGCGCAGCGGCTCGAGCGTACGTTAGGGGTGCCGTCGCTGTCTCGACTTCGGCAACTTCGTCATCCCCACTCTTACGCTTCGTTCTTCGTCGACGACGTTTCGGTGCCGCCTGCTCTACGGCATCAGCTGACTCTTCCTCTACAGCGTTTATTCGCGGCGCAGGCGCTTTATACTGCGTGCGCACTGCCGGTTTCGGCGCATAGCCGGTTTTCGTTGGTGCTGTGGATTTTCCGACCCACGCGAACTCTTTCGCGAGTGATTCGTTGCGGCTCGGTGGAGGGCGTCGAGCCAATGCTCGGGCCCATCTCTGCTCGACCCACGTCGTCTCTTTTACGAGCTCTGCGTATGATCAGAAATCCATCCGATCAATTCTGTCCCAGTACTCAGGACGGAGACCAGCGTATGCTTGATCTAGTTGATGGCGCACGCTCTTTCGCTTTCGCAGACGGTTGTAGAGTCCTTAAATGCAAATCAGGTAGTCTTTGGCTGACTCATCGGCTCCTTGTGTCCTTTTCCTGATGTCTTCTTTCAGTCCTTATTGGTCACGATCCCTACTGAACCACGCACGAAAATCTTGGACAAAGTCGCGCCACGATCGCCAATATGTACGATTCGATCGATACCACTGGATAGCGCGTCCTTTTGACACTTCAGGGAGCACTTGTAGTCGATCTTCGTGCTGGATGTCCGAGGCAATAATTTTTTTCCTTTATTTGCTCGAGAAATTCTTCACAGCCGAAGTCATCTTCTCCAGTGAAGGTTAGTCGCCATTTTCTCGCGATGTCGTCAATGTCGCGCTCGCGGCGTGGTCCTCGGTTTCGTCGTTGAGGCCTTGGTGATGCGCGCTCGCTCCAACGTCGTCTGCGGCGCGCTCCGCGCCCCTCTACCGTGCGCCACGTGCTATCGTCCGTTTCACTCGCACTACTTGATAGAGTATCGATCGGCGCTTCACTGTCATCCGACGCGGTCGATTCGCTCCTTCTCCTCCTCAGTAGACCAGTAGATTTCCGCCGATCAGCTGTGCCGGTTTGCGTCTCCTCTGGTACGTCCTTGCGGACTCTTCGCGAGCTCTCGCTTCGGCGCAGCGTCACGTTCGCACTCCTTTCTTTAAAGTGCTGGAAACCTAGATCGGCGACGCTGTCCCAATCTGCCGGAATTAATCGTCTTTATATTTGATTTGGAGAAGTCCTGCTGTGACTCGGTGGGTCTTCTTTAATCTCCACGTGTTTCTTCGGGATGGCGCCTCGAGACGGATCAGCTGGGCTCACCGGTCGCGAGCTACTCAGGTCGAGCAGCGAAGTGCTCACGAACTGTCGAAGCCGGTTTCTCGCAACGGCCGTAACACCTGACGAGTTCAGAAGCAGCGCCCTAAGGGTTTCACGCACTTTTCTTCCGTCATATCGTCGACCATCGCGTGCTCGGGAACGACAGGTTCGTCCAACTTCGGCATATTGTCCTCTTCACTCCACTTTATTCCCGAAATTCCACTTTCGCGAAGATCTAACCTCTGCAGCCGATTGCGTATTACGTCATCGTGTCCATCCTCACACGCATTTGCCTGTCTTAAGAGTCTTCGGATCTGTCGTTTTGGTAATACTTCGATCCACGTCGCGCGATCTAACACACGTCTTCGTCGTTCGCGCGTGTCGTCACTCGTCCCATCGTCGTGTTCTTCTTCTTCTTCTCCTTTGCTCCTGGCTATCGCCATCTGTTGACAGCATGTGCCACTTCATACCCATAGGAATATATCGGGTTTGTAACCACACATATACCCTTAATATCATAAGAAATCTTCTTTTTATAATTTTCTTTATTTATTTATTATTATTATTTTCATTATTATATATACATATATATATATATATATATATATATATATATATATATATTTTTTTTTTTCCTTTAATGTTATGGATTATTATCCCTAAGATTATTATTATCATTACTATTGTATATACAAATTTTTATTTTTTTATTTTTTTTTTTTATTTTTTTTTTTTATTTTTTTTTTTTTTATTCGAATAGTATTTGTTTTTTCGTTTTGGGTTTTATAGGTAGCACCTTAGACTAATGTGAGAGTGGGTGTTTTCTTTCCCTTTTAAGCACCTAAAAACTATTTGATATTTGGTATATAATATGGGAAGACGGTATACACTAAACTGAAATATTGTTATGAATAAGAAATTCAATAAAAGGTTTTAAAGATCTAAGGTCTTTTATGAGAAACAATCTAGTAATGTCAGTAAACGGATGAATCTTAAGTCTATTAAGTATCGGAATTAATTTTTGTCTACTCGAGGAAAAATCCGGGCAGTGCCAGAAAATATGGTCAATGTCACAGGTATGGAACCCACATCTGCAGGATTTACTTGCAACAATGCCCATCCTAAACAAATGTGCAGGAGTAAGGGTATGACCCGTCCTGATCCTATTAATAATCGAAATTCGATGGCGGTTCAAACCACAGGAGTCAAACCATGGCCTAAGCGAGAACGTTCGGGACATCTCACAGAAAAGAGTACCCTTAACGGTACCCTGCGCACATATAAAAGAATCGGAGTTAATTATTAGCGATTGTTTAAATATAGCTGTCAAATCAGAAGGAACGCATTTTTCCTCTCCGCTAAGCTGCAAGCTACGTGCATAATTCGCTACCAAGTCAACGAAATCATTACCTCGAATTCCCACATGAGAAGGAATCCAAAGGAATGAGACCGCCTTCCCAGTAAGATGCAGAGAGTAAATTAAATCTTTGATCATGAAAAGGTAATAGTGCGATTTCGGGTGTAAACCGCTCTGTGATAAAGCAATCACCGATGACAAGGAATCAGTACAGACAAGTGAGAGGGGCCAATCCTGAGATTGAATCAGCTTAAGGGCGAGAATGATACCCGATAACTCAGCTGCATATATACTAGAATAATTGTTTAATTTATTATGTTGGACCAAAGCGATCGATGGACAGTAAACCGCAGCACCCACACTAGGTGGATCCAAAATCTTCGAACCATCAGTAAACAGTATAACATGGGATGGGTAGTAAGAATTTATAGCCGCTAAAAACGTTTGATTTTGAGAGCCACTAATAGCGTTTTTTATTTGATATCCGAGAGAAACATTGTGATTACACGGAAAAAATTGAGACTCCAGCGAAAAAGCGAAACAAGCCGGAGTACTTTGCCTATAGATATACTTAAAAAGGTCTTTAAATTTCGACCATATACGAAATATGAAAGGTAGAAAGGTTTGCTTACTGTATTTAGGAGTTTGAGTTAGCTCATCAATAAGCTTAAATCGTGGGGTAAGAATGTTATGTCTGTCCGCATAAGATTTGGCTAATAATTTTTTCGTTAGAAAGGTTCTCCTTAGGTAAAGTGGAGGTTCGGAAGCGAGGTGCAAGAGCGTATTAGTAGGTGTAGTCGATATACATCCTAGGGAAGTTCTGAGAGCAGCGAATTGGACTCTATCTAATGAAAGAAGTTGGTTGGCAGGCGCGTTTGTATAAAAGGGTGAGCCCCAGTCAATAATAGCTCTAATAAGTCCTTTATAAATAGAGAGAAGAGTACTAGGGTGAGCCCCCCATTTAAAACCGGTTATAGCTTTAATAATTCTAAGACATTTCGAAGCTTTTTGTTTTGTATAATTGACATGCAATTTCCATGTCAATTTCTCATCCAGGTGAACCCCTAAGAATTTTGCAGAGGGGGAAATAGAAATACGCGAGTTGTTAAGAGTTATATAAGGCAAATGAATAGGCATCACTTTCTTGGTAAAAATGACTAGCTGGGTTTTTTGTTCCGAGATCTTAAGTCCTCTATCATTAAGCCACTCGTCTAATTTAGACAGGGAGGAAGATATTTCATTAAGTGAAGAATTTAAATCTTGGGAGGAATTATAGATAACTACATCGTCTGCAAAAGTTAAAATCTTGGTGAACGGATCAATATGGGAGAGAATCTCTGAGAGATAAATATTAAATAATATCGGACTCAGAATTGATCCTTGTGGCAACCCTTTAGTAATTAGAGCTGTACCAACCTTAGCATTATTAATAGATATAGTGATTTTCCTTTCAGAAATAACATTTATGATAAATTTAATAATATTAATGGGAAAATTGAGATGCTGCAGTTGATTAATAAGAATGCTAGGGATAACGTTATCAAAGGCACCTTCAATATCTATAAAGCATGCAGATAAAAATCTTGATTTGAGAAAGTTAATAGCAATATCCGTCGTTAGCGTAGCAATACTATCAGTACAGGATTTGTTTCTACGAAATCCAAAAAATTGATTGGGTAGTAGGTGAGTTCTTTCTATGAACCAATGTAAGCGCTGGTTTACAACCTTTTCAAGGAGCTTAAGTAAAACTGAAGAGATGGATATGGGTCTAAGTTTATTAGAACCGGATTTAGGGATGAGGCAAAGTAAGTACTCCGACCAAGAAGTTGGTATAACACCCAAATTTAAAAATAATTGAAACATTTTAGTGAGCAAAAGTATGGAAGAGCTAGGAAGATGCAAAAGAATTTCATTACTCATCATATCCATCCCTGGAGAGGCTTTTGTGTTAATATTAGAGAGTGCAGATTTGAGTTCGTTGAATGTAATTGGATTAGAAATATCTGAAAAGTTATCACAAGAAGGAGCAATGACAATGGGTCTATTGACTGTAGGTGGAGCTATCTTGTTTATGGTATCAAGAATGACCTGATCATTAATAGAAGAGTTAGAGCCATTGTCATAATTATTATATCGGTTTTTAAATGATTTAATAATTCGCCATGTTTTAGAAGGATCTGATTGCGGGTTGATGGAAGAACAAAATTTTTTGAAACTAGAAGATTTAGCCTTCTTAAGAGTCTTAGTTGCTTCTTTGATCGCATCCAAATACGACTTATAAGTATCATCAGAGGGATTTTCGAGATATTGATTGAGGTTAAATCTTCTTTTATCTACAGCCCTAGTACACTCTTCAGACCACCAGGGAACTGGAGGGGGGGAATCGATTGATTTATTGGGATTGGGCAATTTGGCTCCAGCAGACACCAGATTGCTCTTAAGACCGTCAATGAAAGAATTATATGAGCATACAGGATTAGTGTCGTTAATAACTATGTTTTTAGAAAATAGGTCCATAGATGTTTTAAATACACCCCAGTTTACTTTTGTGGTGTTAAATCTAGGTCTACACTTAGAGGAAAATATAGAAGGGATAGAAATTTTTATATTAATAGGAAGATGATCACTACGCATCGAGTCGGAAATTGTAGACCAAGAGGTACTAGGAAATAAGTCCGGAGAAACAATAGTTAAATCCGGAACACTCCTAACACCATGGTCAATGTGAATTCTTGTAGTGGAACCATCATTTAAAACTAACATATTAGAGTCCAACAAGGCGGCTGCAAGAGACTCACCAGATGAATTAGTCAAATCACTGCCCCATAGAGAACTTTGAGCATTAAAATCCCCGGAAATGATTACATTTTCAAAAGATGACATCGAGTTCAAAAGTTCGGACCACTCAGAAATAGATACCCTTTCAAACGGTGGAACATATATATTTAGTAGGTGAAATTGTTTTGAAGCGAAATGAAATTTAATAAATAAACATTCAAATTTATTATTAAAATTAGTATCCTCGATTGTTTCATATTTAATGTTAGATCTGATAAGGATTGCCACACCTCCCCCTTGAGTTGCCGTATTTCTGTCTTTTCTTATAATATTGAAGGCGCGAAACGACAAGAATTTCCTTGGTTGTAACCAGGTTTCAGTGATGCAAACTATATTAAAATTACAGATGAACTTTTGTAAGTCGGGGATCTTATTTAAAATACTGCGAGAATTCCACTGCGCGATTTCCAAATTTTTTTTTTTAGGGGTTCGTTTATCCATCCGAGAGATTCTCTTTGATGAATTGCTCCCCCGCAGCAATTATAGTTTCAACAATTAATTCCGAATCGGGATATTTAGCTTCTAGACTTTCTTTCAAATTTTTATTGAATTGGTTAAATAAGCGAACTAATTCTGCCTTGACCAAAAGTGAAATGTTGAGAACCGGTAACATCACTTCAGAATTGTTACGAATAGTAACGTTCTCCAAATCATTGGAGCCGGCTATCGAGAGATCATCAATGCTACTACAGTCATCGATAGCAGATGACTTACGCATAATTCCACCTTCCCCTGAGCTAGACTGAATATTATTCACGGTATTGGAACTTTCTCCGAATATCTGAAAATGGTGCGATGGATCGTTCAAGTGCACGCGTGAGACAGACTTTAATCCCGCAGCCAGTGGCGGAAACAGCGACTGACTTGAATAAAACTCCTGAGAAGGAACATGATTCATAGATTCCAACACTTGACGTTTGGCTTCGAGTGCAGGAATATTCTTGGTGAACCTAATTTCGTTGACTTTTTTGAACAAGATAAAGGAAGGGCATTTATTAGACAGAGGCTCGTGATCCTTACTTTTACAGTTGCTGCAGAACACATCTGATGAATTATACTGATCGACATGGTGATTACCCGAGCAACGAGAACATTTTTGACATGACGCTTTGCATCGCGAGGAGACGTGGCCCGGTATGAAGCATTTGTAGCATCTTTTTACAGGTGGAATGAAAACAGAAACATCGCGTCTAACATACCAAATTAGTATGGATTCCGGAAGCGAGTCTTGGTCAAAAAAAATCTTAACGGACCTCGTTGGTTTAAGAACCGGAGAGTCCTTATCAGAGGTGTCCAAATATTTAATCCTCTCGATTTTAGCAATATGAGTCGGGTTGCTAGCAGAAATAACAATACCCTCTAGAATATCGGACTCCGAAAGGCTCGTGTCAACACCTCTCACCAATCCGACCCTGAAGGCCTTGACATCGGGAACAATTGCAATCCAATTAGGATTAATCTCCTGAATACCACGCTCTACAAACACGTTTGCCGTTACAGCGTCCCGAAATTGAAAAACCAGTCTATCCCCCGATGGTTTGATTTCTCGAAGAGAATTATTATAACTTTTGAACATTCTGCCAATCGACATTGGATGCAAATTGCCCAAATTATTATTGCAATCTTTATCAAAAATCTCCACGTCAAAGGGACCTGGATTGCATTCGGTATACCGGTTAAAGGCATTCCTCTCCATGTAAGCCTTACGATTAAACCCATACTCCCTGACACCACCCGACCTCTTCCCCGGTGGTGACTCGTGGTCTCCATCCGAGGACCGATCGAGCAGATCTCGAGATCTCTTTTTTTTTGTAGCTGACATTGAACTAGTTAATAATTCACTTATCTTTTATCCTCAGAGAATGAAAGATTGAATATAAAGAAAAAATTAACTCACCAACTTGTAGACCTTAGATATTCACAATCAATATTGAATCACTATAACCAACAATATAAAATAAATAAATAAATAAATAAATAATAAGATAAATAATAATAAATAAACAACACTGAATTTAATATACACGACACTGTAGGAAAACGGAGTAATTAGAAGGAAGAGGCCGTATATCCTCGATATTACAACGAATATCACAACAGAATGAAGAGGAAAAAAAAAAGAAAAAAAAGAATAACAGCGCCTTTGGACTAACGGTAAGGTGGATGAGGAATTGGAATAACTATTAGAATCAAATGATATAATTTAATGTTTGGCTAGAGTTGATTAAATGAAGAAATGGTTTAATAGTTTAGATTAGTTAGATTTAATTTAAATATTGTTTATAACAATTTTAATTGTTTTTTTTTTTTTTTTTTTTTTTTTTTTTTTTTTTTTTTTTTTATTTTGTTTTATAGGTGATTATATTATTTAGTTAGTTTAATTAATGTCCATGTCCGAATAAATTTATTGCAGAACACCGCAAAATTATAGCACAAGCTGAATATACTGTGGAAACTAATATAGAAAATGTAGAAATACAGAGCGATTACAAGAGACTACCGAGCAGTTCAAGCGCCAAACACCGAAATCCCATCGTCGTGTTCACTCGAGTGGGGCTCGACTGGGCCATCATTCACTGCCTATTATTCACCTTCGAGAATTTGAAACTGTTCACTCGAACAATAGTTTTTTTCTCACTCTTCACTATTCTCGGGCTTCAAGCCGGTTCGGCCGAGCGTCGACGCGCGATGTTTATGTTACGTTGTTTACGCGCGGACCCTCGAGGCTCGCACACACACTTCCCGAAAATTCGATCACTCGTTCATTGAGAATCGAGAAATATTCAACACGAAATATTTGATTCGTATGCTTTCTCATTCGAGCGCTTCGAACTGGCTCTACCGAGCGCTTTCACGCAGTGTTTACACTTTTTTCTAGCACTTGTTGATACGCGGGACCTCGTGAGACTCTCGCTCGACTCGGCGATACTCGACGCGCACGAATATTATTCCAAGTATCTCGAAACAAAGGAATTTCTCACTTCACTGTTCACTGTTCGAATAATTAATTTCGCCCGAATCAGATCCGAAATTTGATGCACTGCCTCACGTTGAGCGCCACAAATTGTGACGAGCCCCTCGTGGAAGTATTTCGGCGACTTCACAAGGAGCGCCGACCAAATATAATGACGCCTCGCGTACTTCACACTTTTATTATCTCCGCACTTTCCACAACTATTTACCTATTTTCGCTGGGCGCCAGGCTCTCTATTAAATTTCCGAAAGCCAGGGAATAACCTTTTCGTTGTTCTTGTCGTTTTCTTCACCGGTCTACCGGCTAGCTGGAAAGGGGTGCAGTTCGGGGAATGCGAAATCAAATACGCGAACAAGTGATTCTATTTTAAATAATCGTAAAATACCATATTAATCAATACTTAGGAAATTATCAATGTAATAGATCAAATACAAAATATGACCAGTGTTGCCAGATTAGGGTATTTTACCCTAGATTTAGGGTTATTTCAATTGGTTTAGGGACCAAACAGGGAAACAAATTATTCAGGGGTTTTTTTTAGGGAATCTCGAAATTTGACGATGTTAATTTTTTTTTCATGTTTTCAAAATTGTTAACAAATTTCAACTAACCATTTCTGGCTAACCTGACTATCCGAGTGAGCTCGTAGTGGAATAAGCATTTATGCGCTAGCTCGAACAATCTTCATGGCACTGTCCAAGTACAAGTGGCGTATGTATACCCGAACCCGATATGCCGATATATCGAGGGATCGAGGCATATTCTATAACCTTACTCTTGCACGTCAGGAGTATCTTTCTGTTTCTTGTTTACCTACTTGCATTAAATAGAGACGGAACCATAGATTGCGGCAATATTACTATAAAATTGGTACCCTCGTGCAACTTACCGACGGATTACAAAACTTGGCTTCTATCGCCCTCTCTAGTCACCCAGCAGCCTTACATTGTTTCAGCCGCTTTCGCCAATGGGCCTAACGCGTCTAACCGTTTTACGATTCGCCTCTGCCTGTCTGGTCTTGTATCGTTCGTTGCGCGTTCGCCGTATTATTACGAGGAAATACCGAAGTATAAATATCGTTTCAATTCATGAATTTATGTGTTAAGATGTGCACGTAAAACATGCCGAAAGTGCAAGAAAATAAAAAAAATTACGTACAGAAATATGTACAGAGTTGGGAGAGAGAATCGAGTTTTGAAGGTAAGTTATCGTAGATATATGTTTATAAGTAGTTCGTAGTACCCGATTGGTTAATCTTGTTTATCAAGAGTCGCGGTAGCGACTCGACGCCAAGTTAAAAAAGAAATTAATGTTGCCTTCACACTACGATTTGTCTGTCTGATCTTGACTGAACGGGCTGTTACTCCTGACGCGACGGTCGCTATTGGTACTCTATTTATTCCGAAGGCGGCCACTCACCAGCTGTTTTCAAATTGTAACTTGAATTATATTTGACCACACGTCGAGAACGAAAGATGTGTCAGATTCAACATTTTTTATTTTTTTTTCTCTTTCAAATGAGATCTGCGGCAAGGAAATCTGTTCCTTTAATGCTGATATCTGGCGTCTTAGTAATTCTGGCCGAGCGGTTTTATGTTCCTCTCGCCCTGCCGCACTCACACAACTTTAAATGTCCCAACCTATACATGCCGACGTATTATCTCTGACCACACGTCGCGAACGAAAAGTGTATTATGATCAATATTTTCTATTTTTTTTTCTTCTGAATGAGACCTGTCACAAGAAAATCGGTTCATTTATCGCTGATATCTGGTCATTTAAAAGTTTTTCGCGTTTAACGCACTCACACAATCTTCAATCTTCACACATTATATACATTATATCCATCACACGTCACATTATGCCGTCATGATGGGTATACGTACGCGTATACGCGGTGTAGTATTATAATTTCTATAACTAATCGAGTTTTTTATATATTTAGAAATGAATTAATTCTAATTAAAGTGTGATATCAAGGTTTTTATTCGTACCATAGACCATTTTTGCTATCAATATATTAAAAGTTATGGTTTTTTAAAAATCATATTTCGCTACGATTTCGTCACTAAAGTTTAAGCCTTTCGTTTATCGAACGAAATTTTTTCAAAAAATCTGAAAAAAATCCTGAAAGTACTTAGAGATCTCGTCTATGACAAGGTGTACAGGAAATTTTGAATTATTGCGTTTTTTATTTTATTATTAACAAAATACATAACTTCACGATCTTCGCTGTCAATAATGATAGACAATTTTTTAAATGCTTAAAATTCATTTAAAAAATTAACGAATGCAAAACGGCAACCAAAATAATTTCAAATGTATCAGATTTCAATTAATAATGATATTTATAAAACCCGCTTTTAGCTCCACGTACGTGTATATGCACGACGTAACCAAAGCTACTCAAAGTAAAAAATCATAACTTTATTGCTGTTCATGAAAAGTTCTAATTCTTTACATGCTAGATATATCTATTTTTAAAAAAGGTGTTTAGTTCTTTTATTCTTATACGTCTCACCGTTTTTGAGATAACAACAATTATTTTAAACTATTGTTATAAAATATTATGATAGTTATTGACTTCCGACTAGTCTCATTGTTCGTAGTATAAACAAAACTCATTACGCAAATTATTTTAGATTTTTCTGTAGCGGAATCTAAAATTTATAGCGAGTTGAAGTCAGATGAAATAGAAAAAATCCATGAAAATTATACTTTTAGTCATTTAAAAATCGATAACAAAGGAACGGGTGGACCGAAAAATTCCGTACTTACACATTCATCGCATAACATATTACGTTTCATAATAAGTATTATCTCATATTTCTCCGATGGCAAGAAAATTGGTTTTTTCAACGAAATATCGAACGAATAATTGGATGTAATTCGCCCGGGAAACCTTCAAAATTGTAAAAAAAAACGTATCCGGACGAATAACTGAGTGTAATTCGTCCAGGTAATGATAAAAAATGTTTAAAAAAAACCATATTCTGACGAATACTCGTATGTTGTTCGTCGAAATATGTGTTTGTAAGATTCTTGAGATCTATTATGACGAGTAATCGTATGTTATTTGTATGCTGTTCCTCTATGTTCGCACATTTGATCTCCCCGCCACTCCCTCTAATATTTTTTTGATTAAAAAAGGCATATAGTTGAGCACGCAGGCGGCGGAGGGACCCGCGGATGAAGCCCCGATGGAGCTCCGCCTAATGATCTAATATGAATGACAATTATTGATTATTAATAATTTTTTATCGACTATTAGCGGTCTATTTTTTCTGATGGAATTTTTGCGAAGCACATCTCGGGTCTCAGACAGTGTTCGCTAGATTCAAAGCGCGCGAAACCGAAGCCTAATTCAAATTTCACTAATCCGAATCTTTACAAGTATCAACTGTAGCTACTTAATAAATTAAAGTAATGCTCTATTTTTTTACGACGTTCTAACTTTCAAAAAGACAGCAAATAAAACCAAAAATCTTTTCTCAAAACAAAAATTGTACGCCAAGTGAAAAAAGCCATACAAAAAAATACTTAAAAAAAAATTGCTCACAAACAAAATCTCTTGCAAAAATATTAAGCCAAATCCCATATATTAGCCAAGTAAAACTCGCTGCAAAAAAACTTAGCGTGCCAGCAACTAGCTCCCGTACATAGTCCATTGAAATAAGGATGAGAAAACAACGTACTTCCAATTATGGTTGACCTTGAAAAACCTTTGCTTACGTGATTTTAAGGGTACCACCACGTGGGTGGGGCCGAGGGGCGAAGCCCCGAAGCGTTGGAAGGGGGGGGGGGGGGTTTATATATAAATTCAAAGATTTATATATAAAACCTGCAATATTAGAAACTGAATAGATAATTGAGTATCGGACAATAGAAAGTGTATTACGTTGTCAGATGCTTTGAATAGCGAGAAAATTTTTCTGTGAAATGAAAAGTAAATTTTTTTTTATGTTCGCGAGAAAAGAGAGGTGTTTTCGAGAAGGTCTAACAAAGCTGCGGTACGAATTTTCAGTGGGGGAGGAGAGGATTCCAAAAGTGGCAGGGTCCAGGGGCGAAGCCCCGGTGAGGGGTTCGGGGGGCGAGGTTCCCGATAGTACCAGTGTTACGTCTGAGTAACAAAACAAAACAAATGCCCTGTTTTTGACCTTAGCTACGGCTAATTGGTCAGGGATACGGGCTGAACGATTTGATTAATTATTATTGGAATTTTCTTTGTTAAAATAAAAAGTGTGTCTCGGATCAGTTGTTGGAATGTATTTAGCCTTTAAACATTTAATCGAGTAGCTAACTTTGACTAATTTGTATTGAATTTCTGATTGATTACTGATTTGGCGGCGTTCATAAAAATCGGTCGTCAAATAGCCGTGGTAATCAGATTCTTTACTCTCCCCACGATAGATCTTTACTAATTTTCTTAATTGGTTCTTACGACCACCATTCTTTCGGTTCTTTCCCATTTGTGAATTTAAAGGATAGAGTCGTGGATTATTTTTCGTGAAGTCAAATGTTCAAGAAAACTCAGAATAAATGTCGGGGGTTGACCTCGCACATTCAACTAAGTCCCAAGAGCACAGAATTGAATTCTCTAAGACTCACGAGATTTTTACCTCGCACTCTTAATGTTGGAGGATCTTGGAATTTGTTAGAGTGTCGGGGGTTGACCTCGCACACTCTTTTTAGGAAGAAGGACTTAGAAATGTCGGGGGTCGACCTCGCACATTCAACTAAGTCCAAATGATGAACCAGAAAACTTAAAGTTTTCATCTTACCACTATTTATTCACATGACTGGTTCGAGATGTTGTTCGTTGAGTACAAAATTAGAACTGGACAAAATACAAAAATTGTGATCTTATATACTAGTGCTGCGAACCTTTGGTGTTACGCAGGTTTGGGAGAGGGCAGTTTCTTTAGACTCTAATTGGCCGGAAAAACTCCCGTCCCCCACTTTTTGAACAGATTTCTTTATCTTAAAGTTAGTGCGTTAATTTTAGGAGTAAGGGAGGGCGAGTCTCTCGCCTCTGGTTGGCCGAAAATCACCGTCTCCTACTTTCTTGGGTTTGCGTGGAGCTTCCCCTAGTCTGCGGACTAGCAGAGGGCCTCACACCCCTACTATGTTACTGTTTTCCTGAATTTCCCTACTTATCGACCGTCTGCAGGGTCCTTTTCCTAATTTCCCTACTTGGTCGACCATCGACTGTAGGGCCCTTTTCCGGGACATGCAGTGGTGCTCGGAGGGTTGCCTATTTTTGGGGTAAGGGTACGTCGGGACGTAACACCAGCAACAATATTTCAAAGATTTATATATATCAATATATTAGATTAAATGAGGTGAAAAGAAAGCAGAGGTACTGACTGATAAATTAGACAAAAGTAATAAGTAAGGTACGATATGCACCTCGAGCTCACGCTGCAGTTTCGATATTACGAAACTCGAAATATCAATCGGAATTGTTTTCTCCCGCACTTACTTCAATGGACTATGTACGGGAGCTAGTCGCTGGCACGCCAAGTTTTTTTTGTAGCGTGTTGTACTTGGCTAATATATGGGATTCGGCTTAATATTTTTGCAAGAGATTTTGTTTGTGAGCAATTTTTTTAAAGTATTTTTTTGTATGGCTTTTTTCACTTGGCGTACAATTTTTGTTTTGAAAAAACATTTTTGGTTTTTTGTATATAATACAGGTTGGTTGAAACCGTCACCTGATGGAGACTCGACAAAAGCTTTTTGTATCTATTGCAACACCGTGCTTGCTGCACACAAAAAAGGCTTGCAACTCCATGGCTCCTCGAAGAAGCACATATAACTGGCAGGCAATCACCAAATGGATTTGAAGTTGCCGAAAATTGATAAATTCGCCAAGCCTACTCTCTCTCAAAAACGAAAGATAGCTGAACTGAAGATAGCTACGTTCATCGCGGAGCATTCATCGATTAAGACGGTCGACCACCTCTCAATCGTCATAAAAGGCCTGGATGACGAATCTCCAGTTCTACAAGATATTAAATTGCACCGCACAAAATGCTCCTCTCTCATCAAAAACGTTTTATCGCCGTGGATTTTGGACGAGTTGGTAGACGACGTCGATAACAGGTATTATTCCTTGATTATCGATGAGTCTACTACGATAGACACAAAGAAGGTTCTTTGTATCATGATAAGATACTTCAGTAAGGCGAAAAAAAATAGTCACAGCTTTTTATCGCCTAATCGAGTTAGAAGCGGGGACGTCGGATGCTATTGCAGCAGCACTCCTGAACCAATTAAAAATCGATGGGCTGAAGCCTGAAAAGCTGCTAAGTCTCGGTGTTGACGGGACAAGCGTGAATGTTGGGACCCGTCACTCGGTTACGACAATACTGCGAGCAATTAACCCAGAACTCATCGTCGTTAGATGTATATGTCATTCACTTCATCTCGCGGCAGATGAGGCGTGCAAAGTACTGCCACGACACTTGGATTTTATGGTGCGTGAAACTCACGGGTGGTTCTCGCATAGTACGAAACGCCAAATTGAATATGCCGAGATTTACAAGACTCTATCGGGAAAATTACCGCGCAAAGTAACGAAACTCTCGAACACGCGGTGGTTAGCACGCCTGCAGGCTGTCGATACGATTCTCGAGCAGTGGAATGCGTTGAAGCTACACTTTCAGATTACTGAGAGTAATAAAGAGCGTTGTTACACAGCCTCGCAGTTGCACGGGATGTATGGCACGCCGGAAAACAAGCTGTTTTTGACATTTCTCAGCAGCAATCTGACAGGGGTTATCGGGCTCAACAAACTCTTTCAATCTGATTCGGTTGATCCGGTCAAGCTTTTCGAAGACCTGAACGATGTCGTGTACATGATTTTGCAGATTCTAGTTGTTCCCTCACAACTAAAAAAAGTATCAAGGTACGATCAGGCGAATGTCGATTTTAAAAAGTACTGCATGCCTCTCCATTGCATCAACTTTGGATACGAGTTTAACAATCTCACTGCAGGCATGAGAGATGAAACTGTTGGGTAGATCAAGGAAAGATGCAAGCAATTTTTGATAGTTCTGTGTTCCGAGTTACAAAAAAGAGTGCCGGAAAATATAAAAATCTTGGAGAAGATATCCATTTTTTCACCGCAAGCCTCTTCCTCTCAAGTGAAACTAGATATAACCGAGATTGCTGCGAAATTGAAAAACAGCTTTTGCTCTGACGTAGACTCGACGGTAAGGGAGTGGAATTGCCTTCACCGAGCAGAAATTGACAATCGTACAAGCACCGAGAGCTTTTGGGCGGAAGTCAATGAAATCAAAGACGCAGGAGGAAAGAAACGATTTGGAAATATTTCCATTCTCGTCCTAGGGCTGTTGAGCTTGCCATTTTCAAACGCCGCTGTTGAACGCGCCTTTTCGATAGTTAATGTTGTTAAGGATAAGCTGAGAAACACAATATCGATAAAAAATGGTAGAGGCGATTATGCACGTCCGTTGCACCCTCAACGTGGAATGCTATAATTTTAAACCGACCGCTGCTATGTTGAAGCGTTTTAGCTCTGAACATGTCTATAGTAGTGTAAACGACGATGACGTTGGAGTGCTTGATGTTTTTTCTGACGTATAAGAACGACGCTCGTATTATCTGAAGGTAATTTAAACGGAAAAGAAAAACAGTCCCTCGAGATGATTTTTAAAATGAGATTAGTTCGTAAGACAAGTCGTAACCAAAGGTACCAAAGAAAAATCGTACTAACGGTAATGTAAACGTGAAGGTACGAGAAAAACATTCCGTCGAGAAGATTTCATGCAATAAGATTAGTTCCTAAGAGAACAGAGAAGTCGTACTAAACAGGTTTAAATAATAATTTTAATAATTGTTGAAGACGCACTGTAAACAATATAAACACTACAAATATATGTTCATATGTCTATAATAAATACTATATAATCTATAATCATTTTATGTCTATAATTTTTTCATAGATATGAATACTGTGATTCTGTCTGTTTTTTGCCCACTTACTTTTCTGCCTGCCTGTTATGACCGCTTGCTTTTTTGCTCGCCTGCTTTTTTCTTGCCTGCTTTTTGCCCGCTTACTTTTCTGCCTGCCTGTTTTTCATTCCTGAAAAATTACCGTTAATTGATCTCATTTTTCAAATGACGGTCAATTGAGTCAAAATTACTCCAACATCACTATTCAGGGTATTTTTAGGGATAAATAGAGTTCGTCTGGGGTTAAGCCGTGGAGAGCGTCTGGTAACACTGGTCCGTGTCCATGCGTGCGTGCGCGCGTGCAC
This sequence comes from Ephialtes manifestator, assembly GCA_963970395.1. NCBI lineage: Eukaryota > Metazoa > Arthropoda > Insecta > Hymenoptera > Ichneumonidae > Ephialtes > Ephialtes manifestator. The sequence goes on from OZ019971.1 coordinate 16,124,126, forward strand.
ATTTTTCGCATTTTTCGCGTAAAAGCGAAAAATAATGAGGAAGCAATGTGGAAGGTTCTACTTTGCATCCTTGTTTAAATTAGATAAATAAACATGTTGTGAATTCGCTTTTTCCATTTCGTTATTCCGTTTTGCTTCCTCATAGGGGAAGCTTTGTTTTCATGAATAACATTTTTTCGAGATTTTCATGCCAGTATGTTCAGAATTGTCCAAAACGTCGAGAAAAGGGGATTAGAAAAAATATCCGTGTGTGAGTGTGCGCACACGCACCCACACCCACACACACACGCACCCACGCACACACACACACGGACATTTTTTCTAAACCACTTTTCTCCCGTGGGTGCGTGTGCACACACACACACACACACACACGCGCCCACGCACACATACACACACGCACGCACGCAGACACAGACACACAGACACACACACATACATACGGGCATTTTTTCCAGATGACTTTTTGCACGTTTTGGACAATCTAAGTGTCCTGACATAAAAATCGCGAAATTTTTTTTTTCTTTCAAACAAAGCTTCCTCTATGAGGAAGAAAAATATAAAAAATGTTCTTATTTCAATGTCAGGACGCTCATTATCAAACTTTATCAGTTCAAACATTTAAAAGAAAGAATCAAATACGCAAAGAAAACCAATAAAAAATGTTTAAACCGAGAATGAACGTCCTGACATTAGAAAAAGGATATTTGAAAGTTTTTTTAAAATTTCAAATTGCTCCAACGTCAAAGCATTGGGCTTTCTAATGGTGTATTGCATATACCATAAAAACGAAAATACTAAAAATTTGGCGATGACTTAAAGATATCTCGAGGCAATTTGTCCGATAAAAAAATCCGAAGTTCTACTAGATTAAAAAGATTATTTTTGTTGTTTTTTTATTAAATGGGACATAAAATTACACAATTAATTCTGAATACAATTTTTTTCTTGTTGGCCATACAATACGATTAATCGTTTCCGAGATATTACAGATTAGATGGATGATAAAAAAATGGCATATTCCGGCCAAGATTTTAATTTTATTTTGAAATTTGTTGCATCTCTAGATACCACTGAATCCGATTTTTAAAAAACTTTTGTGAATGTTTTTTTCGTATATAGAATAATAAAGGATTTATACGTTGATAATTGTATAATAAATTGTAATATTTATCTTTATATCTGAGTGCCAAAAATAACAATGTATCGAATGTAACAAAGCGTTGAAATGTTCAAATATATAAATACTTAATTTACGCCATATTATCCAGGTTTTCACTGCTCCTTGTACTTTATTTAACTAGTTGCTGATCGTAATCCACAGTTGCCGCGAATGTTTTTTTGTAAAATCACTTGTGAGTTTTCCGAATATCAATTTAGGATTACTATTCACGAAATCAATGAGACGTTATTTCTGCTCTTCACTAATTTAACATCCTGTTGCACTTTCCATTTTCATATTGCACGTACAAAACTGAAGTGTTCACGCATTCGTAGTCGAAACAGAAATGCCATCGCTTTTTCGTTTTCACGCGACTACTCATTTCTAAACCAACATGTGTTTTTTTTTTCTAATAAAGTTTTGTTGAGCTATGTACGGAAACTCTGTTATAAAACTATTCTCGATATAAATATTCAGGGGTTCAGGTACTTGCAATAAAACGGCCCGCGCGCTTACGGCCTGCAGAACAGCATGTCTACAGGACACCTGTTGTGGGCATTCGTAAACGTCCCTACAAACCCTTGACATATACATTTATTTCATTTTAAAACATAAAAGATGCAAAGTAGAACCTTGCACATTGCTTCCTCATTATTTTTCGCTTTTTACAAAGCTCCCTCTGTGAGGAAGCAGTATGTTATTCAATTTTGGCTTCCTCATAGAGGAAGCTTTGTAAAAAGCGAAAAATAATGAGGAAGCAATGTGCAAGGTTCTACTTTGCATCTTTTTTTTTATACCTTATGTCTCTTTTGCAGAGGTGTTTTATACAGCTATAAATCACCTCTGCAAACACCGTTACATCTAATTTTGATTAAATACAAATTTTTGTCGTACTTTCTCAACTTTTCCGGAAGTTATAGCGAAAATCTACATTTTTTTTTAAATGAAAAATGGTGTAAAATCCGAACGACTTTACCGATCATCACCAAATTTGGTACATGGCATTTCTGAATGTTATTTTTCGTCTGTACAAAATTTCTGTTCATTTGTTGAAATTCGACGTAATTTAGATCAAAATCTATTTTTTTCGAAAAATTCAAAATTCTATAAAATCCGAACCGCTTTACCGATTTCGTCGAAATTCAATACCATACAACATTGAACGTATCTTCAGTTATGAAGAACTATTTAGCCAAATCGGCGAACTTTTACGAAAGTTAGAGCAACCACGCCCTTTTTTCAACAAATTAAAATCAATATAAAATCTTAATGACTTCACATATTTTGGCAAAAATCACAACATTCAAAGAGGGGCAGCTACTCTACTTGCGTGCCAAATTTGAGCCGGATCGCTCGAACGGTTACCGAGTGAGAGGAGATTGAATTTTCGAAGCCCAGCACACACACACACACACACACACACACACACACACACACACACACACACACACACACACACACACACACACACACACACACACACACACACACACACACACACACACACACACACACACACACACACACACACACACACACACACACACACACACACACACACACACACACACACATACATACATACGGACATTTTTTCTAAACCACTTTTCTCGACGTTTTAGGTGATTCTAAGCATACTGACATGAAAATCTCGAAAAAAAAAAATTTCATGAAAACAAAGCTTCCTCTATGAGGAAGCAAAAGTTGACAATTATGGAACTTTTATAAATTCATCTAGACAACAATGTAATGTTTTCAAAATTGTATAAATTACATTGTCGTTAAAATAATTGTTCAACACTAGGCGTGAGACAGACACAAATACACAATAAACACATTTGTAATGTATCATAATCGTTGCGCATTTTGTTGTATATGCAATTATTAAATACAGAATTTATCTATTTTAATTATGCATGAAGTAGTGAATTAGTAAATTGTAAATGACATACAATTATAGTATACAATTGTTTTTGCATATCATATAAATATAAAAAATGTAATCGACTTTGAAGACAACAACGTGAATAATACTGAAAGCGCCTTATCTCAAAATCAATAGTTAATATAACTCATACCATTCTCTTGTTTAAAAACTCTGCCTTTTTTTAAACAAAGATATTTCTATTAGGCTAGGCTGTTGATTGGCTTATAAGTGAACAGCGCGACTGTGAAATACTGGATGCAAGTTTCATACGAGATGCCGCCCGAAAGCTATGTCGATCGATCTCGAGAATACCATTCTTTCGTTTCGTTTCGTTGGAGTTGATCATTCGAACATCTCGAGCCCTCGACCGAATTTCGACCGAACTCGAGAATTGAGCCCCAGGGGCTCAAGAGTAGTCAATTCTCGAGAGTGGGCGATATTTCTCGTATACGAGAAATTTCGATGACCGTATATCGTATACGAAATCGAAATGCTATTCTCGACTGGGGCCCTATTCTCGAGTTTTATCATATGTGATATTTTGTGAAAGTTACTAGATTATCGCATGCCTCGTCAAAACTGTATTCTCGAGCGATGATACGTCGGTCGTATACGATAATTATCGAATACTTCGTATCGAGTGGGTAGTCACATACGATATCTAGATCTTGTATATATTTTTCAATAATACCTTCTGCTTGCGGCCGTTTAGTTTGTTTACAAAGTTTGTTTTTCATAATCGTAAGTACTAAATATATCACCAAAAAAATAGTAAATTATTAATTTACGGAACGACTGCTGACTAACGACTGGGAGAAAATAATGAAGAATCAAAAACTTGAATTTTTTACTCTCGCCGTTCTTGAATCCGCGCATATCTGCACTGTAAAAAAATCTACTTGAAAGTTAATGTACTTTTACTGGAAGTTTTTATGCATACTAGAAAACTTCCGCGCGCTGCGCGCGCGAGTAGAGATCGTGTGTCGGTGCAGCGATCTTATTTAATATATGTAATATATATAATCAGAATCCCCAAAAATTAAGAGATCTAACAAATTTTTCCAATAATTCGAAATGTTATCGAATCGGAAACTCTTTATAGATTTGACTCAAATTGATTACCAATTGTCCTTTAACATTCTTTCAATTATAAATGGAGCATTTCCAGACTTTAGAAAAAAATGTAAAGTCCCATAATTATATGGGGCTTTACATGTTTAGTAAAGCAGTACGACCTCTTTGCTCAATGAAATACACGGGTAGAAATCTGTCAGGGTTTGGCTTATCAGGATCAGGCCCCGTTCGGGGTATCCTACGGCTAGCCCTATTATGGAAAGCCTTGCTTGGCCCTAATCAGGCGATGCCACGGATAACCCTGCTGTGGAAAGCCTTTCTTGGCCCTAATCAGGCAATGCCACGGATAGCCCTTATTATGGGAAGACTGACCAGGGCGTGATCCGGCGCAATCCGGAGCCGCCGTATTAGGTGTAAGATCAGGAAACCGTGAAATTGCGCTGATTAGGCTTGCCTTACGAGTGCCTCATTTCCTACTTTATCCCGTGCGACTCAAAGTAGAATTCAGGCAGGTATCATATTCAATACCTATTATACTTATGGATTGTTACCGTAGAAATAAATGATGACGTCTGGTTCCAAATAATCTTTTGAATCGAAATAGTTCGTCGGCGGTCGAATTGACAATGCTCGCAGCAATGTTCCTTGTCACGGATACGCTACTGTCAAAACATAACCTTACTTTCGCATTCTTGGAATACTAGTATCAGGTCAGTCAAATCGACTATTTAAATTTTACTCTTCCCAAATATTGTTTGCCCGCCATCTTGATATTATAAGTTTGAAGTTTAAATTTATAATAAAACTAAGATTGTCAATTTTCGCCCCACATTATTGAACCCACCATATTAACTTTACGAATGAAAAATTCAAAGTCGCAATCGTCGAATTAAAAATATCATTTATAAAATCGAAATATCGCACTCAAGGTGGCGGACAAAGAGGCTTTTTGCAATAAATAAATTTTAGGCAAATAAAGTCAGTTTTTGCTTTTTCCACCGGCATATTAAATCCGCTATTTTGATTTTACGAATTTTGAGTTAAAGTCACTTCTGTGCCAGAGAGATGTCTTATAAGTTCGGCAAATTTCAATCCAAAGTTTTTAGCAGAATCACCTTTAAATATTGGTTCCATATATCACCCTCTTTCATCACTCCCTTTACTGTTATCGTAAAATAAACTATTATGAAATTACAGTATGACATATCCACATAGGCGGTTTGGTCTAGTGGTTAGCGTGCTCGGTTAGGTAGTTAGATAAATAGGTAGGTCCCGTAGGTCTTGCGTTCAAATCCCGCGTGCATCACTTCTCAAGTAGTGTTAGGAAAAACCGTCTCCGAAGACGATTCCCTTTTTTTTTTGCTATATTAATAGAATTTTATTGTTTATATTACTACATAGTGGACTGGAATTAATAATTAATCATAATATTATTTATAATGAACGTGAATACAGCCTTTGGAAGTTATTAGGCATTCTCAGCGCAGCCTTATAATAGCCTGGTCGGGCAGCCTGATCAGGGCCATATATGACACAGCGTTACAGTTCGATTCAGGGCGCTATCAGGCTGCCATAAAAGCGCCCTACCAAGGCAGTCAGGTGGCCTGATAACGCCCTGACTAGGGCCCGAAGATAAGTTCTACCCGGGTAAATACAGGATTCCCAATTCCGGAAACCTGGCATGGATTTTGCTAAAAGTAACAGTGTTTACTTGACTGCAGAATTTCAATTCTCCCCGATCTCTTCGCTTATCATCTTATTCACGATTGTTCTGTTGATCCGCATGTAGTGACTCCGCGTACGCCTGGTTTTGTTGCTGCCATAGAGACTACGTCGAACTTTGTCGTTTAACATCTTAAGTCTAGTTTAATATTCGCAATTAACACATAATCCGGAAATCCCGAAATATTGTAAAGTCAACCAACTTGGGAATTCAAACCTCGCGCGCCCGATATGCTTGACAAAACTGTCAGAATTGCAACAGATGTTTAACACTCAAACGTGTTAAACACGAACTCGGTCTCGGTCTTGATCTGATCTCGCGCCAATTTGGACCAATCACAGCGCGAATAACGTGACAACAATGGACCAACTCGCAATTCGATAAAATCTCGCAACATACTTTTTAGAGAAGGAAACTAGTATATTGAATTTAATATACAAGTGTATTGGAAAATTAATGTATGGTACAGCACATTTAATAGTTTACTTAAATTTTATAGTAAAAATACGTGAATTTTAATAATTTGCTTTAATTTTACTGGAATAGTACATGAATTTTATACCACAATTGTATAATAAATTTCGATGGCGAGTTTATGCATAGAAACTTCAAGTCTTTTCTAACAGTGTGAAGAAAACCCCTTAGTGGGCAACCTGCAGTAAAAAATTTGGTCGCCAGAGATTGACTCATGGACTTTTGTAGCAATAAAGCATCTGGTCACCATGAGACTTTTGCATTTTCAGGCAGACCCTTTTTCCGCGAAGATTTTTTGAATGCAATATCTGTGGTTTGTACATGTATTGTGCAGGAACAATATATGTTTCTAGAAAATTAATAGTTTTTCTTCATCGAAAAGCTTTCGTGTATGCACGTCAATAATACATTGTATCACGTGCGATGCCCCGCTTGTAATTCAATTGGTGCAACGCAACGTGCAAATAACAATTGGGACGTTACTTTTGTGACAGGAAGACAATGATACAGTTATGTAACGTGACAACATTGCAAGTGAATGTAACATTTACGTAACATGCGTATTACAGCATTTATGTAACATCGTGAACATACACGTTATGTAACTGTTATATGTCTGAGTTCCGTTACAGTTATGTAACAACAGTGTGTAACTGTAATGCAACACGTATGTAACCCAGACAACACGAAGATGTAAACTTTTAGTGTAGCGGTCATGTAAAAGCATAGAACTAGGTCCCAAATGGGTGTACTTCACAAATGTTTCATTGTAGCGTACGAAATACTCCCTATTAGGATGCATGAAAATGATAATCAAGAAATATGTACTATTTACGACCTTCTTGTTATCTAGGTATAGAAGTCTTCAGTGCTATCCTTATTGTAGACGAACAAACCGAAGGTTTCCATTAAGTAACCTAGGACTAGCTCACTATTAGCTGTCAACAACTAGTGTTGCATGTGCGTGCAGGTTCCATTATGCAATATATCCGTGAACTACTAAAAGTCGTCTACAACTAGGTTACTTGTAGATCGCTACGTAGAGCAGCGAATTTTTCGTTGCGCAGATGAGATTCCAATAAGAACGCATTTTAGTACTAGAAAATGAAACCCACTGCTAGTATACTAATGATTTCTAGTATTTGTCGACATGTATATTCCTACATATAGTGACGCTAGCTATTGCTATCATTTAAATATATATTTTTACTCTAGAATATGTTTATCATATTTTCAAGATTTCAACCGAACTGGCAGCGACCAGTCTGCGCCAGTTTAAAAACTTCTGAACACCGAGTTTCATGCAAACCAACTTATTTTTTGCATTTTGATCCGCCGTACAGAATCCCCCATTTTGTTTTTTTTTACGTTTTTAAATCAATTTCGTAACCAAAAACCCCAATCAATAAATTTTATCTAAATCATGTCTGTTTTTGGTTTTTCGCCCGGCATAATTAAATCCGCTATTTTGATTTTACGAGTTTTGAGTTCAAGTCACTTGTGTGCCAGATGTCTTATAAGGTTGGCCATTTTCAATTCGAAGTTTTTGGCAGAATCACCTTAGAATATTGGTTCCATATATCACCCTCTCACATCACTCCCTTATACTGTTATCGTAAAATGATCTATTATGGAATTACAGTATGAGATATCCACATAGTCAGTTTGGTCTAGTGGTTAGCGTACTCGGTTAGGTAGTTAGGTAAATAGGTAGGTCCCGTAGGTCTTGGGATCAAATCCCGCGTGCATCACTTCTCGAATAGTGTTACGAAAAACTGTCTCCGAAGACGATTCGTTTTTTTTTTTTTTTGCAATATTAACAAAATATTATTGTTAATATTACTACATAGTGCCCTGAAATTAATAATTAATTGTAATATTATTTATAATGAAGTGAAAGTTATTAGTTATTCTCAGCGCCTAAGTAAGTTCACACAATGCGAGATAAATGTATACCACATAATGCTCCCTACATGCTGCCTAGCACTAGGTCGCTTGTAGGTGATTGAGACTTGACAGTTTAGAGTACTCTAATATTGGGCTCTACTATTGTTCTAATACTAGCATTCAACAACGAATGCTTTTTTGGATATCGTAAGCTTATAAATGGAGGGTCAGGAGTAGAGCGATAGTTTTCTACAAATGGGCCCTTTCGTGTTGTCTGGGTAACGATTGTAATGTACCTCCGGTTATAGTCCGGTCATGTTACAGTTATGTGACGTGGCAACATTTCAAGAACGTTGCAAGGGAATGTAACTTTTACGTAACAAGCATATTACAGTGATTATGTAACATCGTAAACATGCACGTTATGTAACTGTTATATGCCATAGTTTCGTTACAGTTATGTAACAAAAGTGTGTAACTGTAATGCAACATGCATGTCACGATTGCAATGCAACTGTGGCGATAGTTCGGTCATGTTATACTTATGAGTGGCGTGAAGTTGGCTGACCAACTTTAACTTTTTTAACTTTTTCTTTTTTATATCATTTGATAATCGTTAAATATTGATTGATAGTCTAATATCAATGTTTGATAGTCGAAAGTTTTTTTTTTAAATAAAAATCAAAATATACCCTGAAGATAGCGGAATTTTTTTTATTTTTCCACCGAATCTAATTTTTGTTAGTCCTATCGATGCGGAATCGTTTGATAGTACGGAATTAGTTTTAAAATTATTTGATAGTCCACTTTTCGACCGAAAATATGAAAAAAAAACTGTAAAGTGTAATCAGCGTGTTACATTACCGGGTCATGTGGTCACATTACCAGAAATGGAACGGTAATATAACCGCCTGTTTTAATTTTTCACCAAAATCAATTAAATTTGCATCCAATCGATGCGAAATCGATTGATAGTTGACAATTATCGTATGATAACGTTTGATAGACCACGGTTTGTCATAAACAGCATTTAAAAAACTGTATGCGCTTCATGGGGCACGATTACCTGGGAACATAACCTAAAATATCATGTTTCGCGCAAAAATTAATTCAATGCACACGTAATCAATGCGGAATCGTTTGATAGTTGATAATTATCGTATGATACCGTTTGATAGTTCATAGTTCGTCATCAAAAGAATTTAGAAAACTTTATGCGCTTCATAGAGCCCCGCCAGATCGCAGCATAAACTGAAATCGATTAAACGTATACGCAACCAATGCGAAATCGATTGATAGTTGACAATTATCGTATGATAACGTTTGATAGTCCACGGTTTGTCATAAACAGCATTTAAAAAACTGTATGCGCTTCATGGGGCACGGTTACCTGGGAACATAACCTAAAATATCATGTTTCGCGCAAAAATTAATTCAATGCACACGTAATCAATGCGGAATCGTTTGATAGTTGATAGTTATCGTATGATACCGTTTGATAGTTCATAGTTCGTCATCAAAAGAATTTAGAAAACTTTATGCGCTTCATAGAGCCCCGCCAGATCGCAGCATAACCTGAAATCGATTAAACGTATACGTAATCAATGCGAAATCGATTGATAGTTGACAATTATCGTATGATAACGTTTGACAGTCCACGGTTTGTCATAAACAGCATTTAAAAAACTGTATGGGCTTCATGGGGCACGGTTACCTGGGAACATAACCTAAAATATCATGTTTCGCGCAAAAATTAATTCAATGCACACGTAATCAATGCGGAATCGTTTGATAGTTGATAATTATCGTATGATACCGTTTAATAGTTCATAGTTCGTCATCAAAACAACTTAGAAAACTGTCTGTCTTCATAGTGCCCGGCCAGCTTGCAGCATAACCTGAAATCGATTAAACGTACACACAATCAATGCGATATCATTTGATAGATAATAATTATCGTATGATACTGTTCGATAGTCCATAGTTTGTCATTAAAAAGATGTATAAAACTGTATGCGCTTGACAGAGCCCGCCCAACTTGCAGCACATAACCTGAAATCGATTAAACGTATACGCAATCAATGTGGAATCGTTTGATAGTTGACAATTATCGTACGATACCGTTTGATAGTCCACGGTTTGTCATAAACAGCATTTAAAAAACTGTATGCGCTTCATGGGGCACGGTTACTTGGGAACATAACCTAAAATATCATGTTTCGCGCTAAAATTAATTCAATGCACACGTAATCAATGCGGAATCGTTTGATAATTGATAATTATCGTATGATACCGTTTGATAGTTCATAGTTCGTCATCAAAAGAATTTAGAAAACTTTATGCGCTTCATAGAGCCCGTCCAGATCGCAGCGTAACCTGAAATCGATCAAACGTATACGCAATTAATGCGGAATCGATAGATAGTTGACAATTATCGTATGATACCGTTTAATAGTTCACGGTTTGTCATAAGAAGCATTTAAAAAACTGTATGCGCTTCATAGGGCAAGGTTACCTGGCAACATAACCTAAAATCGATGTTTTGCGCTAAAATTAATTCAATGCACACGCAATCAATGCGGAATCGTTTGATAGTTTATAATTATCGTATGATACCGTTTGATAGTTCATAGTTCCCCTAGCGGATCTGAAGAACCGTAAAATAACCGAAGAGTGACCGGTCGTTATGGAACAAAAAATCACTCCAGAATAACCGAGAAGGAACCTAGTGACCGGCGGGTAACCGTAAAGTGAACCGTAAAGTGACCCATAATGAACTCAATGTTCCGTTTCGGGTTACTATTCGGTTATATCAAAGAATATGGATATGCCTAGAAGAACACTTCTTATGGACGGCTTGAAGCAAAACTTTCTGCGTATAAATCTACCGCAGGATGGCACCACGGTAGACCGATCAATTAACTCCGCCTACTAGGCGGACAGTTGGGACTGAAGGCTGTCTGTAGGATGAAGGTAGGGGAATTTCCCCACCTTCCTTCATATTTAGCGGAACGTCGTGCGTTCGAATCCCAGTAATAACAATTTTCTTTTTTTCTCGCTATTGCTACATTATAATTTAATTCATTTATATCGTAACTTAATCTAGTGAAAAGTGATATCCGGTAAAAAGTATATATTTTATCAACAATTAGTTTCCACAATTTATATAGAACTTGTCTAGAAAGTATTGTACGAGAATTTCGTTGGTGTTGCAGGTAGAGCGCTGGACTCGAAAGATGTAGTTTTGGGTTCAAAACTCCGGGTTTTTTTTTTTTTTTTTTTTTTTTTTTCTTCTTCCTGAATGTTAACTACAATCGCTTGTCAATGTCTAGTATGTATGTTATTCTTTCCATATCCGGGATATTAATTGGTGATATTAATTAACATACAGGGGGGAAAAAATGGTGTTTTGAACTCAAAACTACACTTTACGGAGTCAGCGTCTTTTTTGCTACACCAACTCGATTCTCGTATAATATCTTCTAGACAAGTTCTATATAAATTGTGGAAACTGATTGTTGATGAAATATGTAATTTTTACCGGATATCACTTTCATTAAAAAATCACTTTCGGATGGGAAAAAAACCATATAGTAGAACGGGAGCGAGAGAGTCAGCACGATCACCCCGACTCGCTGAACAGAATGGGAGCGAGAGAGTCAGGATGATCACCGCGACTCGCTGAAAAGAATGGGAGCGAGAGAGTCAGCATGATCACCCCGAGTCGCTAAACAGAACGAGAGCGAGAGAGTCAGCATCATCACCCCAACTCGCTAAACAGAACGGGAGCGAGAGAGTCAGCATGATCACCCCGACTCGCTAAACAGAACGAGAGCGAGAGAGTCAGCATGATCACCCCGACTCGCTAAACATAACGGGAGCGAGAGAGACAGAATCACCCCAACTTTTAAACGAATAGCAGCGCAGGAGGCATGATGCAAGGCGGAGCCAAGCCTGTTGCCGAGGTGTAAGCTTGTGTGTTTCTGTACGTGAGCTACACGTACAGCACACAGCTATACAACGCTACTAGCGACATCCTAGCAGCTGGGGTGAAAGCTTGTCCGAGCACCCCAACTTTTCTGGCTTCAACGAAAGTACGGGAAGTGTTCTTCTAGGCATATCCATATTCTTTGGTTATATAAAGATCTTTCAAATAACCGAAAAACAACTTTTAACAAACTGTCGGTTACTTCTGCGTTACTTTAAAGTTTGTTTTTGGTTAAAACATTGGTCGCTTTGCAGTTGCAATCGGGTTCTTTTTTGTTCCAAAATAACGGTCGCTTTGTCGGTTACATTACAGTTGTTTTACGGTAAAACAACTGGAAATGAACCTCATAATGACGGTTACTTGTATGTGACCGTAAAGCAACCCCAAAATGACGGTTGCTCGGATCCGCTAGGGTCGTCATCAAAAGAATTTGGAAAACTTTACGAGCTTCATAGAGCCTGGCCAGTTCGCAGCATATCCAGAAATCGATTAAACGTATACGCAATCAATGCGGAATCGTTTGATAGTTGACAATTATCATATGATACCGTTTGATAGTCCACGGTTTGTCATTTAAAAAAAGTATAAAACTGTATGCGCTTCATAGAGCCCGTCCAGCTTGCAGCACATAACCTGAAATAGATTAAACGTATACGCAATCAATGCAGAATCATTTGATAGTTGACGATTATCGTGTAATACCGTTGGATAGTCCACGGTTTTTCATAAACAGCATTACAAAAACTGTATGCGCTTCATAGGCACGATCAACTGGCAACAAAACCGGAAATTGATGTTTTTCGCCAAAATCAAGTTAATACAGTATGATTCTAAACCACTAACACATTTGACATTTTTTGTCAAAAGTACAAATGAAATCATCACAGACATCATCAAAAACTACAGATTCGTTGAATATAAGAAAAAAAGACAATGAAAAAACGAAAAAAAAATCGTAAGTTCAGTGCTGCCTCATACATTCATAAAAATAATTATAAATAATATATATATTTTGTACAGAGAATATAAGGTTATCATAACGCAAGGAAACTAATAAACTAAACTATGCATTTGTCATCAGCACTTAAACCACGAATTTTCTTTTTTCCTGTTTATAACTATTATACACTTGGTAATAACAGATTTAGGTACATGAACGACTTGCGATAAACGATTATTTGCAAACGTTTTGCGTATTAATTATAATTATTTTTATGAATGTATGAGGCAGCACTGAATTTACGATTTTTTAAATCGTTTTTACATTGTCTTTTTTTTCTAATACTCAACGAATCTGTAGTTTTTGATGATATCTGTGATGATTTCATTTGTACTTTCGACAAAAAATGTCAAATGTGGTAGTGGTTTAGAATCATACTGTATTAAATTCATTTTGACGAGAAACATCAATTTCCGGTTATGTTGCCAGTTGACCGTGCCCTATGAAGCGCATACAGTTTTTTAAATGCTGTTTATGAAAAACCGTGGACTATCAAACAGTATTACACGATAATCGTCAACTATGAAACGATTCCACATTGATTGCGTATACGTTTAATCGATTTCAGGTTATGTGCTGCAAGTTGGGCGGGCTCTGTCAAGCGCATACAGTTTTATACATCTTTTTAATGACAAACTATGGACTATCGAACAGTATCATACGATAATTATTATCTATCAAATGATATCGCATTGATTGTGTGTACGTTTAATCGATTTCAGGTTATGCTGCAAGCTGGCCGGGCACTATGAAGACAGACAGTTTTCTAAGTTGTTTTGATGACGAACTATGAACTATCAAACGGTATCATACGATAATTGTCAACTATCAAACGATTCCGCATTGATTACGTGTACATTGAATTAATTTTTGCGCGAAACATGATATTTTAGGTTATGTTCCCAGGTAACCGTGCCCCATGAAGCGCATACAGTTTTTTAAATGCTGTTTATGACAAACCGTGGACTGTCAAACGTTATCATACGATAATTGTCAACTATCAATCGATTTCGCATTGATTACGTATACGTTTAATCGATTTCAGGTTATGCTGTGATCTGGCGGGGCTTTATGAAGCGCATAAAGTTTTCTAAATTCTTTTGATGACGAACTATGAACTATCAAACGGTATCATACGATAATTATCAACTATCAAGCGATTCCGCATTGATTACGTGTTCATTGAATTAATTTTTGCGCGAAACATGATATTTTAGGTTATGTTCCCAGGTAACCGTGCCCCATGAAGCGCATACAGTTTTTTAAATGCTGTTTATGACAAACCGTGGACTATCAAACGTTATCATACGATAATTGTCAACTATCAATCGATTTCGCATTGATTGCGTATACGTTTAATCGATTTCAGGTTATGCTGCGATCTGGCGGGGCTCTATGAAGCGCATAAAGTTTTCTAAATTCTTTTGATGACGAACTATGAATATCAAACGGTATCATACGATAATTATCAACTATCAAACGATTCCGCATTGATTTCGTGTGAATTAAATTAATTTTAGCGCAAAACTTGATATTTTAGGTTATGTTCCCAGGTGACCGTGCCTTATAAAGCGTTTTTTCATTTTTTTTTACATACCGTGGACTATCAATCGATATTATCTGTTAATTGTTAACTATCAAACGATTCCGCATCGATTGCGTATACGTTTAATCGATTTCAGGTTATGCTGCGATCTGGCGGGGCTCTATGAAGCGCATAAAGTTTTCTAAATTCTTTTAATGACGAACTATGAACTATCAAACGGTATCATACGATAATTATCAACTATCAAACGATTCCGCATTGATTTCGTGTGAATTAAATTAATTTTAGCGCAAAACTTGATATTTTAGGTTATGTTCCCAGGTGACCGTGCCTTATAAAGCGTTTTTTCATTTTTTTTTTACACACCGTGGACTATCAATCGATATTATCTGTTAATTGTTAACTATCAAACGATTCGGCATCGATTGCGTATACGTTTAATCGATTTCAGGTTATGCTGCGATCTGGCGGGGCTCTATGAAGCGCATAAAGTTTTCTAAATTCTTTTAATGACGAACTATGAACTATCAAACGATATCATACGATAATTATCAACTATCAAACGATTCCGCATTGATTTCGTGTGCATTAAATTAATTTTAGCGCAAAACTTGATATTTTAGGTTATGTTCCCAGGTGACCGTGCCTTATAAAGCGTTTTTTCATTTTTTTTACACACCGTGGACTATCAATCGATATTATCTGTTAATTGTTAACTATCAAACGATTCCGCATCGATAGGACTAACAAAAATTAGATTCGGTGGAAAAATAAAAAAAATTCCGCTATCTTCAGGGTATATTTTGAATTTTATTTAAAAAAAAAACTTTCGACTATCAAACATTGATATTAGACTATCAATCAATATCTAACGATTATCAAATGATATAAAAAAGAAAAAGTTAAAAAAGTTGAAGTTGGTCAGCCAACTTCACGCCACTCTACTTATGTAAGGTGACAACATTGCTAAAGCGTGGCAAGGGAATGTAACATTTACGTTACATGCATATTACAGTGGTTATGTAACATCGTAAACATGCACATTATATTACTGTTATATGCCATAGTTCCGTTACCGTTATGTAACAAAAATGTCTAACTGCCCACATACCCCAGCAATCTCAACAACTACCGTTTTACCGTAAAAATTTGGACCAATGGACCAGTTGTAAAAACAATTGGGTGGTGTTTGCGAAAAAAGAAAACCGAAAGTTGGTCGTAACAACCGTGAAAACGACTGCCCTCAAAAATTTCATGCGGTCGTTTTTTTCTGTTTAACATGGAAAACCGAAAAAACTACCGAAAAACATTACACGGAGAAAAAAAAGTAGTTGGACAAACCAATAAATGGGTTCCGACAACCATTCGAAAGAGTTGAAATAGTGTCACTACTCAATCGGTTATGACAACTTCTCAGTGGGTTATGACAACTACTCGTTGGTTATACGAACCGCTGTGGTTGGTTATAGGAACTCGCTGTTGGTTGCGCCACCTATTGTATTGGTGAAAACAGCACTGCGATTGGTTACAGGAGCGAGTTAGTTGCTGCAACTATTCAGCGGTACAGCATATGCTGGAGATGGTTCTTCGAACTACTTTTTTCTTTCAGTGTATTAGGGCAGTTGTTTTCGCGGTTGTTACGACCGAATTCCGGTTTATTTTTTGCAAAAACCCACCCGGTTGTTTGACGGTGGTTTTTACGGTGAGTCAGCTGGAAACGAGGGTTGTCAAGATTGCTAGGGATAGCACCGAAATATTTCTGAAACATTCTCAAAACATTCCTTTGCAATAATGCAATATCGCGCAAATATTGTGAAAGATGTTTAAAACATTTCTAAAATATTGTAGGAATCTTGCAATGTCCGCTCAAAACGTTGCAAATATAATATTGCAATAATATTACAGAGCAATATTGTGTTAATATCACATTTTCCGCCCAAGGCTAATTCTTAAGAAATTCTACCGTTTTTAATATAATTCTTTGATTGCGAGTTTTTAAGCACGCCATTGGATGTCCTCGATAATAATCTTATTTATTGAAAAAAAATCCCGTCCAGAATTCGAACTCACAACCTCACCTACGTCGCATATCCACGTCGAATTAACGATGAGTAATTTCAAAACGCGATCCTGCTTCAAAAATATATAACGATATTGGAGTTTCATTAACTATATTTGTTCCAGAGGTGAATGCGGTTGAAATAAACGTAGATTCTCGTTTCCAAGACTTACATCTACCTACCTATTAAACCTATTTAACGACCTAATATCTTTCACGCTACCACTAGACTATCGACTATTGGTACAAACGTTATACTTTTATCGCCCATGTGTCCAGTCGCCAAAGACGACAGAATACATGGGCATGATGAATTACAAAATAAAGATAGAGCAACCTTTCAGAAAATTTTTGGTGCATGACAATCTTGTAAAAAAAAAATCGATTCATATCATGCCGCGTTTTCCAGTAATTTCTAAAGAGGCTTCCAATTGCTGACAGAATTTTTCCCCATTTCCAAATAATCATATGGCGACTTCCCGATTGAATTTCAGTTTTTTCAAATCGAATGATACTCAAGAGAACGAGGTGAATTTTTTTTTTTTTTAACTCATGCACGGAATGTCCCGCGCTCCGTGCCTGTAACGCGTGGCCAAAATGGCGTATTGTAGCGCATGCTACAAGACATGCGAGAATATATTTGCGCATGCGCACCACCGATGTAGATACATTCTCGCACGCAAAAGTGTGCGGGAATGTATCTAAGATACTTTTGCGCACGCTGCGATGGACAGCACTCGCCTTCTCTCGCGCTACATGTAACACTCGGCTTCGCCTCGTGTCACTGTAGCGCTCGATTCGGCTCGTGTGCTGCTTCCTAACCTTCGTGGAATAACCGCTTCTCCGCACTAGTATCACAATCTACTATTATTGCGAAATACAAATCGTTTCAAATTCAACTTTATAAATCTAGTTTAGAAATTTCCATTTGAAATGTATTGGAATCTTGCAGAAAAGTTCCATTGTAACATTTGCAAAATCTAATCTGGAATCTTTTATTCGAAACTTTGTGGAATGTTGTTGAAGAAATGGGATGGTTTGTTTCACAGGTAATGTTCAGAAATATTTAAAAAATGATTTGCAATTGTTTTACCTTTAACAATATTTCTGCACTTAAATTGACAACGTTGTAATTAAATTTTTGTGAGTATTCGATTGGAAGCTTATGGAAATATTCCTGTGTAATAAAATATTCGAAAGATGCCTGCAATATTTCATTACACATATATAATGCACCCACATAGCACATAATATTGCCTAAATATTGCAGGAATATCTCGAATATTTCATTACAGAAGAATATTTCCATAAGCTTCCACTCAAATACTCAGTAGTAATATCCCGAGACCTCGAAAATTATCAGAATATTTTCCGATTGTTTCGTTGCTGAGCAACGAGAGGAAGAAGTTTCGCATATTAAAATCACGAGCGCGCAGCGCGAGGGATTTTTGTGTGAAACTTATCCCGATCGTTGCTAAGCAGAGAAAGTAGAGGGAAATATTACGATTAATTTTTGAGGTCGAGGGGTGTTCGTCGGATTATTTTTCGGGCCTGGATTTCGACAAATCACAGAGCGGTATTCTCGGTAATCGAGATTCATTTGTTAAAATTTCATCGATAATTTCACCCGGATATTCCACAGTAGCTCTTTTCACTTGTTTTCAACCAATGTAACATTCGGATTGACATTTTTGTGTGTCGAAAATTGGGTTAATGTTTCCTCGAATACTGCTCTGTGCTTAACCGAAATCCAGATCCGAAAAATAATCCGACAAATACCCCTCGACCTCCAAAATTAATCGTAATATTTCCCTCTAGTTTCCCTGCTTAGCAACGACACAATCAATTTTGGAGGTCTTGGGATATTACTACTGATTATTTTTCGGGTCTGGATTTCAGCTGAGCACAGAGCAGTATTCGAGGAAACAGGACATTCTGTGGGACAATTGGAAGGGAAGGGAAAGGGAGTTTGTAAATAATATAACTTTATTATCACCACAGAAATTGGTATCAATTCATACGAAGATTCGTACAATTAAAAACACAATTATTGAAAATATTATTAGAATTTGTAGAAGGGTCACAAGGTGCAGAAGGTACAGGAAATCCAGAAATCTCTATCTCGACATGTAAAACTATGGGTGCGGGTTGGTCTTTTCCATCTTCTTCACCATACGTTCGTGGTGTTCAGAGTCCAGTTGCAAATATGGTTTAAATTCGGATTCGCATGCCCAGTGATTTTCATAATTTGTTGATCTCCAACCCCACATTTTGACAGAGTAGAGACTGCTGTAGCTTGGCTTGAGTGATTAGTAATTTTTTTATTCTTCGTATTTAGCCCAGTTTTTACCGCAGATTCTTTCAACCACTTTGAAAATTCATTTTTCTCCTGACTCTTGAACTTGGCATCTCAAATGTTAGCATCTCAATAAAAATCTTTATATTTACTTGCATCCAGCATAGTTCTATAGGTCCTGACAAGTTTTGACAATAGTTCTATTGATTTAACCTTAAAAACGCGATTTAAAGGTTTGAGATGCCAACTTCACAAACGAAACCTCAGCATCTCATCAAATATTGAATATTTCCGTATCAATAAGTTGTATCCTGCATAGTTCTATAGTCCCCGACGGGTTTTAACAATAGTTCTGGTGAATTTTACTTAAAACAGCGATTTAATGATATGCGGTGCCAACTTCACGAAATACATCTTAGCATCTCATCGAATTAAGAACATTTGTCTACGGAAAAGTTTAAACCAGCATAGTTCTATATCCCCCGATAGTGTTTAATAATAGTTCTATTGATATTTAATTAAAATTGCGGTCGAACGTATAACGTGGCAGCTTCGCACATGGAATACGTTCGTATTTCCCTTGCAATAACTACTGACGCCTCACGTCATCTCACGTCACCTCAAAAGGAGTTCTGACCTCCAAGCATTTCCAAAAAAATTCTGAGGTGTCTAGGCATTTACAAAAAAATCAAAATTGTTCATCGCCGAACCAGTTGAACAATAGTGAGATGCTGATACCAAAAGACGAGTTCTCATCTTTTTTGTCGCTTCATATGATAGTTATAGACTTTCTTCATATACTTGGAAAAAGTTCTGGCCTCTAGGCATTTCCAAAAAAATAATAAAAATTGTTGATCATCATCCCAGTCGAAAAATAGTGAGATGCTGATACTAAGAGACGAGTTCTCGTCTTTTTTGTCTCTTCAAATGATGGTTCTAGTCTTTCTACATATCCTTTGAAAGAGTTCCGGTGTGTAGGCATTTCCAAAAAAAATAATAAAAATTGTTGATCGTCATCCCAGTTGAAAAATAGTGAGATGCTGATACTAAGAGACGAGTTCTCGTCTATTTTGTCGCTTCAAATGATGGTTCTAGTCTTTCTACATATTCTTTGAAAGAGTTCTGGTGTCTAGGAATTTTCAAAAAAATAATAAAAATTGTTAATCATCATGCCAGTTGAACAACAGTGAGATGCTGATACTGAAAGACGAGTTCTCATCTTTTTTGTCGCTTCAAATGATAGTTCTAGTCTTTCCACATATCCTTGGAAAGAGTTCTGGTGTCTAGGCATTTCCAAAAAAATAATAAAAATTGTTGATCGTCATCCCAGTTGAAAAATAGTGAGATGCTGATACTAAGAGACGAGTTCTCGTCTTTTTTGTCTGTTCAAATGATGGTTCTAGTCTTTCTACATATCCTTTGAAAGAGTTCCGGTGTCTAGGCATTTCCAAAAAAATAATAAAAATTGTTGATCGTCATACCAGTTGGACAATAGTGAGATGCTGATCCTAAAAGACGAGTTCTCATCTTTATTGTCGCTTCAAATGATAGTTCTAGTCTTTCTGCATATACTTGGAAAGAGTTTTGGCCTCTACATATTTATAAAAAAATAATAAAAATTGTTAATCATCATCCCAGTTGAACAACAGTGAGATGCTGATACTAAGAGACGAGTTCTCGTCTATTTTGTCGCTTCAAATGATGGTTCTAGTCTTTCTACATATCCTTTCAACGAGTTCTGGTGTCTAGGCATTTTCAAAAAAATATTAAAAATTGTAAATCATCATGCCAGTTGAACAACAATGAGATGCTGATACTAAAAGACGAGTTCTCATCTTTTTTGTCGCTTCAAATGATAGTTCTAGTCTTTCTACATATCCTTGGAAAGAGTTCCGGTGTCTAGGCATTTCCAAAAAAATAATAAAAATTGTTGATCGTCATACCAGTTGGACAATAGTGAGATGCTGATCCTAAAAGACGAGTTCTCATCTTTATTGTCGCTTCAAATGATAGTTCTAGTCTTTCTGCATATACTTGGAAAGAGTTTTGGCCTCTACATATTTATAAAAAAATTATAAAAATTGTTAATCATCATCCCAGTTGAACAACAGTGAGATGCTGATACTAAGAGACGAGTTCTCGTCTATTTTGTCGCTTCAAATGATGGTTCTAGTCTTTCTACATATCCTTTCAACGAGTTCTGGTGTCTAGGCATTTTCAAAAAAATATTAAAAATTGTAAATCATCATGCCAGTTGAACAACAGTGAGATGCTGATACTAAAAGACGAGTTCTCATCTTTTTTGTCGCTTCAAATGATAGTTCTAGTCTTTCTACATATCCTTGGAAAGAGTTCTGGTGTCTAGGCATTTCCAAAAAAATAATAAAAATTGTTGATCATCATCCCAGTTGAAAAATAGTGAGATGCTGATACTAAGAGACGAGTTCTCGTCTTTTTTGTCGCTTCAAATGATGGTTCTAGTCTTTCTACATATCCTTTGAAAGAGTTCTGGTGTCTAGGCATTTCTAAAAAAATAATAAAAATTGTTGATCGTCATCCCAGTTGAACAATAGTGAGATGCTGATACTCAAAGACGAGTTCTCATCTTTTTTGTCGCTTCAAATTACAGTTCTAGTCTTTCTGCATATACTTGGAAAGAGTTCTGGCCTCTACATATTTATAAAAAAATAATAAAAATTGTTAATCATCATCCCAGTTGAACAACAGTGAGATGCTGATACTAAAAGACAAGTTCTCATCTTTTTTGTCCCTTCAAATGCTAGTTCTAGTCTTTCTGCATATACTTGGAAAGAGTTCTGGCCTCTAGGCATTTCCAAAAAAATAATAAAAATTGTTAAGCGTCATCTCAGTTGAACAATAGTGAGATGCTGATACTAAGAAACGAGTTCTCGTCTTTTTTGTCGCTTCAAATGATAGTTCTAGTATTTCTGCATATACTTGGAAAGAGTTCTGGCCTCTACATATTTATAAAAAAAATAATAAAAGATGTTAATCATCATCCCAGTTGAACAACAGTGAGATGCTGATACTATTGAAGATTTCGAGCTTGGCGCCTTTCATGGGCGAATGTTTTGTTTTATCAAAATAAGAAGCATTCATGGACGTCAAGATCCCGCTTCATAAAAGTTGTTGACAATGTTTTACGATCGCAGACGTATTCTGTTTTAAAAAGGTTATTCTTCATAATATATCGTTGAATGACATGTTCTACGGCCTTTTGTGTCCCGAATAAATACCTTTTATTCTGAATATTATCGAGTATAAAACAATAAATTACAACATTTTATTATTTTTTTGGAAATGCCTAGAGGCCAGAACTTTTTCCAAGTATATGAAGAAAGTCTATAACTATCATATGAAGCGACAAAAAAGATGAGAACTCGTCTTTTCTATCAGCATCTCACTATTGTTCAACTGGGATGACGATCAACAATTTTTATTATTTTTTTGGAAATGCCTAGACACCAGAACTCTTTCAAAGGATATGTAGAAAGACTAGAACCATCATTTGAAGATACAAAAAAGACGAGAACTCGTCTCTTAGTATCAGCATCTCACTGTTGTTCAACTGGGATGATGATTAACAATTTTTATTATTTTTTTATAAATATGTAGAGGCCAGAACTCTTTCCAAGTATATGCAGAAAGACTAGAACTGTAATTTGAAGCGACAAAAAAGATGAGAACTTGTCTTTGAGTATCAGCATCTCACTATTGTTTAACTGGGATGACGATCAACAATTTTTATTATTTTTTTGGAAATGCTTAGTCACCAGAACTCTTTCAAAGGATATGTAGAAAGACTAGAACCATCATTTGAAGAGACAAAAAAGACGAGAACTCGTCTTTTAGTATCAGCATCTCACTATTTTTCAACTGGGATGATGATCAACATTTTTTATTATTTTTTTGGAAATGCCTAGACACCAGAACTCTTTCCAAGGATATGTAGAAAGACAAGAACTATCATTTGAAGCGAGAAAAAAGATGAGAACTCGTCTTTTAGGATCAGCATCTCACTATTGTTCAACCGGGATGATGATTAACAATTTTTATTATTTTTTTGGAAATGCCTAGTCACCAGAACTCTTTCAAAGGATATGTAGAAAGACTAGAACCATCATTTGAAGAGACAAAAAAGATGAGAACTTGTCTTTTAGTATCAGCATCTCACTGTTGTTCAACTGGGATGATTAACAATTTTTATTCTTTTTTTATAAATATGTAGAGGCTAGAACTTTTTCCAAGTATATGAAGAAAGACAAGAACTATCATTTGAAGCGACAAAAAAGATGAGAACTCGTCTTTTAGGATCAGCATCTCACTATTGTTCAACCGGGATGATGATTAACAATTTTTATTATTTTTGTATAAATATGTAGAGGCCAGAACTCTTTCCAAGTATATGCAGAAAGATTAGAACTATCATTTGAAGCGACAAAAAAGACGAGAACTCGTCTTTTAGGATCAGCATCTCACTATTGTCCAACTGGTATGACGATCAACAATTTTTATTATTTTTTTGGAAATGCCTAGACACCAGAACTCTTTCCAAGGATGTGTAGAAAGACTAGAACTATCATTTGAAGCGACAAAAAAGATGAGAACTCGTCTTTTAGTATCAGCATCTCACTGTTGTTCAACTGGCATGATGATTAACAATCTTTATTATTTTTTTCAAAATGCCTAGACACCAGAACTCTTTCAAAGGATATGTAGAAAGACTAGAACCATCATTTGAAGCGACAAAATAGACGAGAACTCGTCTCTTAGTATCAACATCTCACTATTTTTCAACTGGGATGACGATCAACAATTTTTTTTTTTTTTTTTGGAAATGCCTAGAGGCCAGAACTTTTACCAAGTATATGAAGAAAGTCTATAACTATCATATGAAGAGACAAAAAAGATGAGAACTCGACTTTTGGTATCAGCATCTCACTATTGTTCAACTGGGATGACGATCAACAATTTTTATTATTTTTTTGGAAATGCCTAGACACCAGAACTCTTTCAAAGGATATGTAGAAAGACTAGAACCATCATTTGAAGAGACAAAAAAGATGAGAACTTGTCTTTTAGTATCAGCATCTCACTGTTGTTCAACTGGGATGATTAACAATTTTTATTCTTTTTTTATAAATATGTAGAGGCTAGAACTTTTTCCAAGTATATAAAGAAAGACTATAACTATCATTTGAAGCGACAAAAAAGATGAGAACTCGTCTTTTAGTATCAGCATCTCACCGTTGTTTAACTGGCATGATGATCAACAATTTTTATTATTTTTTTATAAATATGTAGAGGCCAGAACTCTTTCCAAGTATATGCAGAAAGACTAGAACTGTAATTTGAAGCGACAAAAAAGATGAGAACTCGTCTTTGAGTATCAGCATCTCACTATTGTTCAACTGGGATGACGATCAACAATTTTTATTATTTTTTTGGAAATGCCTGGTCACCAGAACTCTTTCAAAGGATATGTAGAAAGACTAGAACCATCATTTGAAGAGACAAAAAAGACGAGAACTCGTCTCATAGTATCAGCATCTCACTATTTTTCAACTGGGATGATGATCAACATTTTTTATTATGTTTTTGGAAATGCCTAGACACCAGAACTCTTTCAAAGGATATGTAGAAAGACTAGAACGATCATTTGAAGAGACAATAAAGTCGAGAACTCGTCTCTTAGTATCAGCATCTCACTATTTTTCAACTGGGATGATGATCAACAATTTTTATTATTTTTTTGGAAATGCCTAGACACCAGAACTCTTTCCAAGGATATGTAGAAAGACAAGAACTATCATTTGAAGCGACAAAAAAGATGAGAACTCGTCTTTTAGGATCAGCATCTCACTATTGTTCAACCGGGATGATGATTAACAATTTTTATTATTTTTGTATAAATATGTAGAGGCCAGAACTCTTTCCAAGTATATGCAGAAAGACTAGAACTATCATTTGAAGCGACAAAAAAGACGAGAACTCGTCTTTTAGGATCAGCATCTCACTATTGTCCAACTGGTATGACGATCAACAATTTTTATTATTTTTTTGGAAATGCCTAGACACCAGAACTCTTTCAAAGGATATGTAGAAAGACTAGAACCATCATTTGAAGAGACAAAAAAGATGAGAACTCGTCTTTTGGTATCAGCATCTCACTATTTTTCAACTGGGATGATGATCAACAATTTTTATTATTTTTTTGGAAATGCCTAGAGGCCAGAACTTTTTCCAAGTATATGAAGAAAGTCTATAACTATCATATGAAGCGACAAAAAAGATGAGAACTCGTCTTTTGGTATCAGCATCTCACTATTGTTCAACTGGGATGACGATAAACAATTTTTATTATTTTTTTGGAAATGCCTAGACACCAGAACTCTTTCAAAGGATATGTAGAAAGACTAGAACCATCATTTGAAGATACAAAGAGACGAGAACTCGTCTCTTAGTATCAGCATCTCACTGTTGTTCAACTGGGATGATGATTAACAATTTTTATTATTTTTTTATAAATATGTAGAGGCCAGAACTCTTTCCAAGTATATGCAGAAAGACTAGAACTGTAATTTGAAGCGACAAAAAAGATGAGAACTTGTCTTTGAGTATCAGCATCTCACTATTGTTTAACTGGGATGACGATCAACAATTTTTATTATTTTTTTGGAAATGCCTGGTCACCAGAACTCTTTCAAAGGATATGTAGAAAGACTAGAACCATCATTTGAAGAGACAAAAAAGATGAGAACTTGTCTTTTAGTATCAGCATCTCACTGTTGTTCAACTGAGATGATTAACAATTTTTATTATTTTTTTATAAATATGTAGAGGCCAGAACTTTTTCCAAGTATATGAAGAAAGACTATAACTATCATTTGAAGCGACAAAAAAGATGAGAACTCGTCTTTTAGTATCAGCATCTCACCGTTGTTCAACTGGCATGATGATTAACAATTTTTATTATTTTTTTATAAATATGTAGAGGCCAGAACTCTTTCCAAGTATATGCAGAAAGACTAGAACTGTAATTTGAAGCGACAAAAAAGATGAGAACTCGTCTTTGAGTATTAGCATCTCACTATTGTTCAACTGGGATGACGATCAACAATTTTTATTATTTTTTTGGAAATGCCTAGACACCAGAACTCTTTCAAAGGATATGTAGAAAGACTAGAACCATCATTTGAAGAGACAAAAAAGATGAGAACTCGTCTTTTGGTATCAGCATCTCACTATTTTTCAACTGGGATGATGATCAACAATTTTTATTATTTTTTTGGAAATGCCTAGAGGCCAGAACTTTTTCCAAGTATATGAAGAAAGTCTATAACTATCATATGAAGCGACAAAAAAGATGAGAACTCGTCTTTTGGTATCAGCATCTCACTATTGTTCAACTGGGATGACGATCAACAATTTTTATTATTTTTTTGGAAATGCCTAGACACCAGAACTCTTTCAAAGGATATGTAGAAAGACTAGAACCATCATTTGAAGATACAAAGAGACGAGAACTCGTCTCTTAGTATCAGCATCTCACTGTTGTTCAACTGGGATGATGATTAACAATTTTTATTATTTTTTTATAAATATGTAGAGGCCAGAACTCTTTCCAAGTATATGCAGAAAGACTAGAACTGTAATTTGAAGCGACAAAAAAGATGAGAACTTGTCTTTGAGTATCAGCATCTCACTATTGTTTAACTGGGATGACGATCAACAATTTTTATTATTTTTTTGGAAATGCCTGGTCACCAGAACTCTTTCAAAGGATATGTAGAAAGACTAGAACCATCATTTGAAGAGACAAAAAAGATGAGAACTTGTCTTTTAGTATCAGCATCTCACTGTTGTTCAACTGGGATGATTAACAATTTTTATTATTTTTTTATAAATATGTAGAGGCCAGAACTTTTTCCAAGTATATGAAGAAAGACTATAACTATCATTTGAAGCGACAAAAAAGATGAGAACTCGTCTTTTAGTATCAGCATCTCACCGTTGTTCAACTGGCATGATGATTAACAATTTTTATTATTTTTTTATAAATATGTAGAGGCCAGAACTCTTTCCAAGTATATGCAGAAAGACTAGAACTGTAATTTGAAGCGACAAAAAAGATGAGAACTCGTCTTTGAGTATTAGCATCTCACTATTGTTCAACTGGGATGACGATCAACAATTTTTATTATTTTTTTGGAAATGCCTGGTCACCAGAACTCTTTCCAAGTATATGAAGAAAGTCTATAACTATCATATGAAGCGACAAAAAAGATGAGAACTCGTTTCTTAGTATCAGCATCTCACTATTGTTCAACTGAGATGACGCTTAACAATTTTTATTATTTTTTTGGAAATGCCTAGAGGCCAGAACTCTTTCCAAGTATATGCAGAAAGACTAGAACTAGCATTTGAAGGGACAAAAAAGATGAGAACTTGTCTTTTAGTATCAGCATCTCACTGTTGTTCAACTGGGATGATGATTAACAATTTTTATTATTTTTTTATAAATATGTAGAGGCCAGAACTCTTTCCAAGTATATGCAGAAAGACTAGAACTGTAATTTGAAGCGACAAAAAAGATGAGAACTCGTCTTTGAGTATCAGCATCTCACTATTGTTCAACTGGGATGACGATCAACAATTTTTATTATTTTTTTAGAAATGCCTAGACACCAGAACTCTTTCAAAGGATATGTAGAAAGACTAGAACCATCATTTGAAGAGACAAAAAAGACGAGAACTCGTCTTTTAGTATCAGCATCTCACTATTTTTCAACTGGGATAATGATCAACATTTTTTATTATTTTTTTGGAAATGCCTAGACACCAGAACTCTTTCAAAGGATATGTAGAAAGACTAGAACGATCATTTGAAGAGACAATAAAGTCGAGAACTCGTCTCTTAGTATTAGCATCTCACTATTTTTCAACTGGGATGATGATCAACAATTTTTATTATTTTTTTGGAAATGCCTAGACACCAGAACTCTTTCCAAGGATATGTAGAAAGACAAGAACTATCATTTGAAGCGAGAAAAAAGATGAGAACTCGTCTTTTAGGATCAGCATCTCACTATTGTTCAACCGGGATGATGATTAACAATTTTTATTATTTTTTTGGAAATGCCTAGTCACCAGAACTCTTTCAAAGGATATGTAGAAAGACTAGAACCATCATTTGAAGAGACAAAAAAGATGAGAACTTGTCTTTTAGTATCAGCATCTCACCGTTGTTCAACTGGCATGATGATTAACAATTTTTATTCTTTTTTTATAAATATGTAGAGGCCAGAACTCTTTCCAAGTATATGCAGAAAGACTAGAACTGTAATTTGAAGCGACAAAAAAGATGAGAACTCGTCTTTGAGTATTAGCATCTCACTATTGTTCAACTGGGATGACGATCAACAATTTTTATTATTTTTTTGGAAATGCCTGGTCACCAGAACTCTTTCCAAGTATATGAAGAAAGTCTATAACTATCATATGAAGCGACAAAAAAGATGAGAACTCGTTTCTTAGTATCAGCATCTCACTATTGTTCAACTGAGATGACGCTTAACAATTTTTATTATTTTTTTGGAAATGCCTAGAGGCCAGAACTCTTTCCAAGTATATGCAGAAAGACTAGAACTAGCATTTGAAGGGACAAAAAAGATGAGAACTTGTCTTTTAGTATCAGCATCTCACTGTTGTTCAACTGGGATGATGATTAACAATTTTTATTATTTTTTTATAAATATGTAGAGGCCAGAACTCTTTCCAAGTATATGCAGAAAGACTAGAACTGTAATTTGAAGCGACAAAAAAGATGAGAACTCGTCTTTGAGTATCAGCATCTCACTATTGTTCAACTGGGATGACGATCAACAATTTTTATTATTTTTTTAGAAATGCCTAGACACCAGAACTCTTTCAAAGGATATGTAGAAAGACTAGAACCATCATTTGAAGAGACAAAAAAGACGAGAACTCGTCTTTTAGTATCAGCATCTCACTATTTTTCAACTGGGATGATGATCAACATTTTTTATTATTTTTTTGGAAATGCCTAGACACCAGAACTCTTTCAAAGGATATGTAGAAAGACTAGAACGATCATTTGAAGAGACAATAAAGTCGAGAACTCGTCTCTTAGTATTAGCATCTCACTATTTTTCAACTGGGATGATGATCAACAATTTTTATTATTTTTTTGGAAATGCCTAGACACCAGAACTCTTTCCAAGGATATGTAGAAAGACAAGAACTATCATTTGAAGCGAGAAAAAAGATGAGAACTCGTCTTTTAGGATCAGCATCTCACTATTGTTCAACCGGGATGATGATTAACAATTTTTATTATTTTTTTGGAAATGCCTAGTCACCAGAACTCTTTCAAAGGATATGTAGAAAGACTAGAACCATCATTTGAAGAGACAAAAAAGATGAGAACTTGTCTTTTAGTATCAGCATCTCACTGTTGTTCAACTGGGATGATTAACAATTTTTATTCTTTTTTTATAAATATGTAGAGGCTAGAACTTTTTCCAAGTATATGAAGAAAGACAAGAACTATCATTTGAAGCGACAAAAAAGATGAGAACTCGTCTTTTAGGATCAGCATCTCACTATTGTTCAACCGGGATGATGATTAACAATTTTTATTATTTTTGTATAAATATGTAGAGGCCAGAACTCTTTCCAAGTATATGCAGAAAGATTAGAACTATATTTGAAGCGACAAAAAAGACGAGAACTCGTCTTTTAGGATCAGCATCTCACTATTGTCCAACTGGTATGACGATCAACAATTTTTATTATTTTTTTGGAAATGCCTAGACACCAGAACTCTTTCCAAGGATGTGTAGAAAGACTAGAACTATCATTTGAAGCGACAAAAAAGATGAGAACTCGTCTTTTAGTATCAGCATCTCACTGTTGTTCAACTGGCATGATGATTAACAATCTTTATTATTTTTTTCAAAATGCCTAGACACCAGAACTCTTTCAAAGGATATGTAGAAAGACTAGAACCATCATTTGAAGCGACAAAATAGACGAGAACTCGTCTCTTAGTATCAACATCTCACTATTGTTCAACTGGGATGACGATCAACAATTTTTATTATTTTTTTGGAAATGCCTAGACACCAGAACTCTTTCAAAGGATATGTAGAAAGACTAGAACCATCATTTGAAGAGACAAAAAAGATGAGAACTTGTCTTTTAGTATCAGCATCTCACTGTTGTTCAACTGGGATGATTAACAATTTTTATTCTTTTTTTATAAATATGTAGAGGCTAGAACTTTTTCCAAGTATATAAAGAAAGACTATAACTATCATTTGAAGCGACAAAAAAGATGAGAACTCGTCTTTTAGTATCAGCATCTCACCGTTGTTTAACTGGCATGATGATCAACAATTTTTATTATTTTTTTATAAATATGTAGAGGCCAGAACTCTTTCCAAGTATATGCAGAAAGACTAGAACTGTAATTTGAAGCGACAAAAAACATGAGAACTCGTCTTTGAGTATCAGCATCTCACTATTGTTCAACTGGGATGACGATCAACAATTTTTATTATTTTTTTGGAAATGCCTGGTCACCAGAACTCTTTCAAAGGATATGTAGAAAGACTAGAACCATCATTTGAAGAGACAAAAAAGACGAGAACTCGTCTCTTAGTATCAGCATCTCACTATTGTCCAACTGGTATGACGATCAACAATTTTTATTATTTTTTTGGAAATGCCTAGACACCAGAACTCTTTCAAAGGATATGTAGAAAGACTAGAACCATCATTTGAAGAGACAAAAAAGATGAGAACTCGTCTTTTGGTATCAGCATCTCACTATTTTTCAACTGGGATGATGATCAACAATTTTTATTCTTTTTTTGGAAATGCCTAGAGGCCAGAACTTTTTCCAAGTATATGAAGAAAGTCTATAACTATCATATGAAGCGACAAAAAAGATGAGAACTCGTCTTTTGGTATCAGCATCTCACTATTGTTCAACTGGGATGACGATCAACAATTTTTATTATTTTTTTGGAAATGCCTAGACACCAGAACTCTTTCAAAGGATATGTAGAAAGACTAGAACCATCATTTGAAGATACAAAGAGACGAGAACTCGTCTCTTAGTATCAGCATCTCACTGTTGTTCAACTGGGATGATGATTAACAATTTTTATTATTTTTTTATAAATATGTAGAGGCCAGAACTCTTTCCAAGTATATGCAGAAAGACTAGAACTGTAATTTGAAGCGACAAAAAAGATGAGAACTTGTCTTTGAGTATCAGCATCTCACTATTGTTTAACTGGGATGACGATCAACAATTTTTATTATTTTTTTGGAAATGCCTGGTCACCAGAACTCTTTCAAAGGATATCTAGAAAGACTAGAACCATCATTTGAAGAGACAAAAAAGATGAGAACTTGTCTTTTAGTATCAGCATCTCACTGTTGTTCAACTGGGATGATTAACAATTTTTATTATTTTTTTATAAATATGTAGAGGCCAGAACTGTTTCCAAGTATATGAAGAAAGACTATAACTATCATTTGAAGCGACAAAAAAGATGAGAACTCGTCTTTTAGTATCAGCATCTCACCGTTGTTCAACTGGCATGATGATTAACAATTTTTATTATTTTTTTATAAATATGTAGAGGCCAGAACTCTTTCCAAGTATATGCAGAAAGACTAGAACTGTAATTTGAAGCGACAAAAAAGATGAGAACTCGTCTTTGAGTATTAGCATCTCACTATTGTTCAACTGGGATGACGATCAACAATTTTTATTATTTTTTTGGAAATGCCTGGTCACCAGAACTCTTTCAAAGGATATGTAGAAAGACTAGAACCATCATTTGAAGAGACAAAAAAGACGAGAACTCGTCTCTTAGTATCAGCATCTCACTATATTTCAACTGGGATGATGATCAACATTTTTTATAATTTTTTTGGAAATGCCTAGACACCAGAACTCTTTCAAAGGATATGTAGAAAGACAAGAACTATCATTTGAAGCGAGAAAAAAGATGAGAACTCGTCTTTTAGGATCAGCATCTCACTATTGTTCAACCGGGATGATGATTAACAATTTTTATTATTTTTTTGGAAATGCCTAGTCACCAGAACTCTTTCAAAGGATATGTAGAAAGACTAGAACCATCATTTGAAGAGACAAAAAAGATGAGAACTTGGCTTTTAGTATCAGCATCTCACTGTTGTTCAACTGGGATGATTAACAATTTTTATTCTTTTTTTATAAATATGTAGAGGCTAGAACTTTTTCCAAGTATATGAAGAAAGACAAGAACTATCATTTGAAGCGACAAAAAAGATGAGAACTCGTCTTTTAGGATCAGCATCTCACTATTGTTCAACCGGGATGATGATTAACAATTTTTATTATTTTTGTATAAATATGTAGAGGCCAGAACTCTTTCCAAGTATATGCAGAAAGATTAGAACTATCATTTGAAGCGACAAAAAAGACGAGAACTCGTCTTTTAGGATCAGCATCTCACTATTGTCCAACTGGTATGACGATCAACAATTTTTATTATTTTTTTGGAAATGCCTAGACACCAGAACTCTTTCCAAGGATGTGTAGAAAGACTAGAACTATCATTTGAAGCGACAAAAAAGATGAGAACTCGTCTTTTAGTATCAGCATCTCACTGTTGTTCAACTGGCATGATGATTAACAATCTTTATTATTTTTTTCAAAATGCCTAGACACCAGAACTCTTTCAAAGGATATGTAGAAAGACTAGAACCATCATTTGAAGCGACAAAATAGACGAGAACTCGTCTCTTAGTATCAACATCTCACTATTTTTCAACTGGGATGACGATCAACAATTTTTATTTTTTTTTTTGGAAATGCCTAGAGGCCAGAACTTTTTCCAAGTATATGAAGAAAGTCTATAACTATCATATGAAGAGACAAAAAAGATGAGAACTCGTCTTTTGGTATCAGCATCTCACTATTGTTCAACTGGGATGACGATCAACAATTTTTATTATTTTTTTGGAAATGCCTAGACACCAGAACTCTTTCAAAGGATATGTAGAAAGACTAGAACCATCATTTGAAGAGACAAAAAAGATGAGAACTTGTCTTTTAGTATCAGCATCTCACTGTTGTTCAACTGGGATGATTAACAATTTTTATTCTTTTTTTATAAATATGTAGAGGCTAGAACTTTTTCCAAGTATATAAAGAAAGACTATAACTATCATTTGAAGCGACAAAAAAGATGAGAACTCGTCTTTTAGTATCAGCATCTCACCGTTGTTTAACTGGCATGATGATCAACAATTTTTATTATTTTTTTATAAATATGTAGAGGCCAGAACTCTTTCCAAGTATATGCAGAAAGACTAGAACTGTAATTTGAAGCGACAAAAAAGATGAGAACTCGTCTTTGAGTATCAGCATCTCACTATTGTTCAACTGGGATGACGATCAACAATTTTTATTATTTTTTTGGAAATGCCTGGTCACCAGAACTCTTTCAAAGGATATGTAGAAAGACTAGAACCATCATTTGAAGAGACAAAAAAGACGAGAACTCGTCTCTTAGTATCAGCATCTCACTATTTTTCAACTGGGATGATGATCAACATTTTTTATTATTTTTTTGGAAATGCCTAGACACCAGAACTCTTTCAAAGGATATGTAGAAAGACTAGAACGATCATTTGAAGAGACAATAAAGTCGAGAACTCGTCTCTTAGTATCAGCATCTCACTATTTTTCAACTGGGATGATGATCAACAATTTTTATTATTTTTTTGGAAATGCCTAGACACCAGAACTCTTTCCAAGGATATGTAGAAAGACAAGAACTATCATTTGAAGCGACAAAAAAGATGAGAACTCGTCTTTTAGGATCAGCATCTCACTATTGTTCAACCGGGATGATGATTAACAATTTTTATTATTTTTGTATAAATATGTAGAGGCCAGAACTCTTTCCAAGTATATGCAGAAAGACTAGAACTATCATTTGAAGCGACAAAAAAGACGAGAACTCGTCTTTTAGGATCAGCATCTCACTATTGTCCAACTGGTATGACGATCAACAATTTTTATTATTTTTTTGGAAATGCCTAGACACCAGAACTCTTTCAAAGGATATGTAGAAAGACTAGAACCATCATTTGAAGAGACAAAAAAGATGAGAACTCGTCTTTTGGTATCAGCATCTCACTATTTTTCAACTGGGATGATGATCAACAATTTTTATTATTTTTTTGGAAATGCCTAGAGGCCAGAACTTTTTCCAAGTATATGAAGAAAGTCTATAACTATCATATGAAGCGACAAAAAAGATGAGAACTCGTCTTTTGGTATCAGCATCTCACTATTGTTCAACTGGGATGACGATCAACAATTTTTATTATTTTTTTGGAAATGCCTAGACACCAGAACTCTTTCAAAGGATATGTAGAAAGACTAGAACCATCATTTGAAGATACAAAGAGACGAGAACTCGTCTCTTAGTATCAGCATCTCACTGTTGTTCAACTGGGATGATGATTAACAATTTTTATTATTTTTTTATAAATATGTAGAGGCCAGAACTCTTTCCAAGTATATGCAGAAAGACTAGAACTGTAATTTGAAGCGACAAAAAAGATGAGAACTTGTCTTTGAGTATCAGCATCTCACTATTGTTTAACTGGGATGACGATCAACAATTTTTATTATTTTTTTGGAAATGCCTGGTCACCAGAACTCTTTCAAAGGATATGTAGAAAGACTAGAACCATCATTTGAAGAGACAAAAAAGATGAGAACTTGTCTTTTAGTATCAGCATCTCACTGTTGTTCAACTGGGATGATTAACAATTTTTATTATTTTTTTATAAATATGTAGAGGCCAGAACTGTTTCCAAGTATATGAAGAAAGACTATAACTATCATTTGAAGCGACAAAAAAGATGAGAACTCGTCTTTTAGTATCAGCATCTCACCGTTGTTCAACTGGCATGATGATTAACAATTTTTATTATTTTTTTATAAATATGTAGAGGCCAGAACTCTTTCCAAGTATATGCAGAAAGACTAAAACTGTAATTTGAAGCGACAAAAAAGATGAGAACTCGTCTTTGAGTATTAGCATCTCACTATTGTTCAACTGGGATGACGATCAACAATTTTTATTATTTTTTTGGAAATGCCTGGTCACCAGAACTCTTTCAAAGGATATGTAGAAAGACTAGAACCATCATTTGAAGAGACAAAAAAGACGAGAACTCGTCTCTTAGTATCAGCATCTCACTATATTTCAACTGGGATGATGATCAACATTTTTTATAATTTTTTTGGAAATGCCTAGACACCAGAACTCTTTCAAAGGATATGTAGAAAGACTAGAACGATCATTTGAAGAGACAATAAAGTCGAGAACTCGTCTCTTAGTATCAGCATCTCACTATTGTTCAACTGGGATGACGATCAACAATTTTTATTATTTTTTTAGAAATGCCTAGACACCAGAACTCTTTCAAAGGATATCTCTAGAAAGACTAGAACCATCATTTGAAGAGACAAAAAAGACGAGAACTCGTCTTTTAGTATCAGCATCTCACTATTTTTCAACTGGGATGATGATCAACATTTTTTATTATTTTTTTGGAAATGCCTAGACACCAGAACTCTTTCAAAGGATATGTAGAAAGACTAGAACGATCATTTGAAGAGACAATAAAGTCGAGAACTCGTCTCTTAGTATTAGCATCTCACTATTTTTCAACTGGGATGATGATCAACAATTTTTATTATTTTTTTGGAAATGCCTAGAGGCCAGAACTTTTTCCAAGTATATGAAGAAAGTCTATAACTATCATATGAAGCGACAAAAAAGATGAGAACTCGTCTTTTGGTATCAGCATCTCACTATTGTTCAACTGGGATGACGATCAACAATTTTTATTATTTTTTTGGAAATGCCTAGACACCAGAACTCTTTCAAAGGATATGTAGAAAGACTAGAACCATCATTTGAAGATACAAAGAGACGAGAACTCGTCTCTTAGTATCAGCATCTCACTGTTGTTCAACTGGGATGATGATTAACAATTTTTATTATTTTTTTATAAATATGTAGAGGCCAGAACTCTTTCCAAGTATATGCAGAAAGACTAGAACTGTAATTTGAAGCGACAAAAAAGATGAGAACTTGTCTTTGAGTATCAGCATCTCACTATTGTTTAACTGGGATGACGATCAACAATTTTTATTATTTTTTTGGAAATGCCTGGTCACCAGAACTCTTTCAAAGGATATGTAGAAAGACTAGAACCATCATTTGAAGAGACAAAAAAGATGAGAACTTGTCTTTTAGTATCAGCATCTCACTGTTGTTCAACTGGGATGATTAACAATTTTTATTATTTTTGTATAAATATGTAGAGGCC
This sequence comes from Ephialtes manifestator, assembly GCA_963970395.1. Lineage (NCBI taxonomy): Eukaryota > Metazoa > Arthropoda > Insecta > Hymenoptera > Ichneumonidae > Ephialtes > Ephialtes manifestator. The sequence continues at coordinate 16,160,728 of OZ019971.1, forward strand.
AGAACTCTTTCCAAGTATATGCAGAAAGACTAGAACTATCATTTGAAGCGACAAAAAAGACGAGAACTCGTCTTTTAGGATCAGCATCTCACTATTGTCCAACTGGTATGACGATCAACAATTTTTATTATTTTTTTGGAAATGCCTAGACACCAGAACTCTTTCAAAGGATATGTAGAAAGACTAGAACCATCATTTGAAGAGACAAAAAAGATGAGAACTCGTCTTTTGGTATCAGCATCTCACTATTTTTCAACTGGGATGATGATCAACAATTTTTATTATTTTTTTGGAAATGCCTAGAGGCCAGAACTTTTTCCAAGTATATGAAGAAAGTCTATAACTATCATATGAAGCGACAAAAAAGATGAGAACTCGTCTTTTGGTATCAGCATCTCACTATTGTTCAACTGGGATGACGATCAACAATTTTTATTATTTTTTTGGAAATGCCTAGACACCAGAACTCTTTCAAAGGATATGTAGAAAGACTAGAACCATCATTTGAAGATACAAAGAGACGAGAACTCGTCTCTTAGTATCAGCATCTCACTGTTGTTCAACTGGGATGATGATTAACAATTTTTATTATTTTTTTATAAATATGTAGAGGCCAGAACTCTTTCCAAGTATATGCAGAAAGACTAGAACTGTAATTTGAAGCGACAAAAAAGATGAGAACTTGTCTTTGAGTATCAGCATCTCACTATTGTTTAACTGGGATGACGATCAACAATTTTTATTATTTTTTTGGAAATGCCTGGTCACCAGAACTCTTTCAAAGGATATGTAGAAAGACTAGAACCATCATTTGAAGAGACAAAAAAGATGAGAACTTGTCTTTTAGTATCAGCATCTCACTGTTGTTCAACTGGGATGATTAACAATTTTTATTATTTTTTTATAAATATGTAGAGGCCAGAACTGTTTCCAAGTATATGAAGAAAGACTATAACTATCATTTGAAGCGACAAAAAAGATGAGAACTCGTCTTTTAGTATCAGCATCTCACCGTTGTTCAACTGGCATGATGATTAACAATTTTTATTATTTTTTTATAAATATGTAGAGGCCAGAACTCTTTCCAAGTATATGCAGAAAGACTAAAACTGTAATTTGAAGCGACAAAAAAGATGAGAACTCGTCTTTGAGTATTAGCATCTCACTATTGTTCAACTGGGATGACGATCAACAATTTTTATTATTTTTTTGGAAATGCCTGGTCACCAGAACTCTTTCAAAGGATATGTAGAAAGACTAGAACCATCATTTGAAGAGACAAAAAAGACGAGAACTCGTCTCTTAGTATCAGCATCTCACTATATTTCAACTGGGATGATGATCAACATTTTTTATAATTTTTTTGGAAATGCCTAGACACCAGAACTCTTTCAAAGGATATGTAGAAAGACTAGAACGATCATTTGAAGAGACAATAAAGTCGAGAACTCGTCTCTTAGTATCAGCATCTCACTATTGTTCAACTGGGATGACGATCAACAATTTTTATTATTTTTTTAGAAATGCCTAGACACCAGAACTCTTTCAAAGGATATCTCTAGAAAGACTAGAACCATCATTTGAAGAGACAAAAAAGACGAGAACTCGTCTTTTAGTATCAGCATCTCACTATTTTTCAACTGGGATGATGATCAACATTTTTTATTATTTTTTTGGAAATGCCTAGACACCAGAACTCTTTCAAAGGATATGTAGAAAGACTAGAACGATCATTTGAAGAGACAATAAAGTCGAGAACTCGTCTCTTAGTATTAGCATCTCACTATTTTTCAACTGGGATGATGATCAACAATTTTTATTATTTTTTTGGAAATGCCTAGAGGCCAGAACTTTTTCCAAGTATATGAAGAAAGTCTATAACTATCATATGAAGCGACAAAAAAGATGAGAACTCGTCTTTTGGTATCAGCATCTCACTATTGTTCAACTGGGATGACGATCAACAATTTTTATTATTTTTTTGGAAATGCCTAGACACCAGAACTCTTTCAAAGGATATGTAGAAAGACTAGAACCATCATTTGAAGATACAAAGAGACGAGAACTCGTCTCTTAGTATCAGCATCTCACTGTTGTTCAACTGGGATGATGATTAACAATTTTTATTATTTTTTTATAAATATGTAGAGGCCAGAACTCTTTCCAAGTATATGCAGAAAGACTAGAACTGTAATTTGAAGCGACAAAAAAGATGAGAACTTGTCTTTGAGTATCAGCATCTCACTATTGTTTAACTGGGATGACGATCAACAATTTTTATTATTTTTTTGGAAATGCCTGGTCACCAGAACTCTTTCAAAGGATATGTAGAAAGACTAGAACCATCATTTGAAGAGACAAAAAAGATGAGAACTTGTCTTTTAGTATCAGCATCTCACTGTTGTTCAACTGGGATGATTAACAATTTTTATTATTTTTTTATAAATATGTAGAGGCCAGAACTGTTTCCAAGTATATGAAGAAAGACTATAACTATCATTTGAAGCGACAAAAAAGATGAGAACTCGTCTTTTAGTATCAGCATCTCACCGTTGTTCAACTGGCATGATGATTAACAATTTTTATTATTTTTTTATAAATATGTAGAGGCCAGAACTCTTTCCAAGTATATGCAGAAAGACTAAAACTGTAATTTGAAGCGACAAAAAAGATGAGAACTCGTCTTTGAGTATTAGCATCTCACTATTGTTCAACTGGGATGACGATCAACAATTTTTATTATTTTTTTGGAAATGCCTGGTCACCAGAACTCTTTCAAAGGATATGTAGAAAGACTAGAACCATCATTTGAAGAGACAAAAAAGACGAGAACTCGTCTCTTAGTATCAGCATCTCACTATATTTCAACTGGGATGATGATCAACATTTTTTATAATTTTTTTGGAAATGCCTAGACACCAGAACTCTTTCAAAGGATATGTAGAAAGACTAGAACGATCATTTGAAGAGACAATAAAGTCGAGAACTCGTCTCTTAGTATCAGCATCTCACTATTGTTCAACTGGGATGACGATCAACAATTTTTATTATTTTTTTAGAAATGCCTAGACACCAGAACTCTTTCAAAGGATATCTCTAGAAAGACTAGAACCATCATTTGAAGAGACAAAAAAGACGAGAACTCGTCTTTTAGTATCAGCATCTCACTATTTTTCAACTGGGATGATGATCAACATTTTTTATTATTTTTTTGGAAATGCCTAGACACCAGAACTCTTTCAAAGGATATGTAGAAAGACTAGAACGATCATTTGAAGAGACAATAAAGTCGAGAACTCGTCTCTTAGTATTAGCATCTCACTATTTTTCAACTGGGATGATGATCAACAATTTTTATTATTTTTTTGGAAATGCCTAGACACCAGAACTCTTTCCAAGGATATGTAGAAAGACAAGAACTATCATTTGAAGTGACAAAAAAGATGAGAACTCGTCTTTTAGGATCAGCATCTCACTATTGTTCAACCGGGATGATGATTAACAATTTTTATTATTTTTGTATAAATATGTAGAGGCCAGAACTCTTTCCAAGTATATGCAGAAAGATTAGAACTATCATTTGAAGCGACAAAAAAGACGAGAACTCGTCTTTTAGGATCAGCATCTCACTATTGTCCAACTGGTATGACGATCAACAATTTTTATTATTTTTTTGGAAATGCCTAGACACCAGAACTCTTTCCAAAGATGTGTAGAAAGACTAGAACTATCATTTGAAGCGACAAAAAAGATGAGAACTCGTCTTTTGGTATCAGCATCTCACTATTTTTTAACTGGGATGATGATCAACAATTTTTATTATTTTTTTGGAAATGCCTAGAGGCCAGAACTTTTTCCAAGTATATGAAGAAAGTCTATAACTATCATATGAAGCGACAAAAAAGATGAGAACTCGTCTTTTGGTATCAGCATCTCACTATTGTTCAACTGGGATGACGATCAACAATTTTTATTATTTTTTTGGAAATGCCTAGACACCAGAACTCTTTCAAAGGATATGTAGAAAGACTAGAACCATCATTTGAAGATACAAAAAAGACGAGAACTCATCTCTTAGTATCAGCACCTCACTGTTGTTCAACTGGGATGATGATTAACAATTTTTATTATTTTTTTATAAATATGTAGAGGCCAGAACTCTTTCCAAGTATATGCAGAAAGACTAGAACTGTAATTTGAAGCGACAAAAAAGATGAGAACTTGTCTTTGAGTATCAGCATCTCACTATTGTTTAAGGGGGGGGAGTCAGGTCAAAAATTTAAAAAAATCGATTATTTTTTTTTTCTGTGAAAACATTCATTTCCATGTAATCTATCTATTAGTAAAGTTATAAGCCGGAATTCGCAAAAATGGCTAAGTTTCTACGGTACCATTCATATTTAATTTTCTCAAAAGTCGTAAAAATTACCAGAATATTATATTTGAATTTTAAATTATTTTATTTATTTATTTTTGTTATATGCAGACATTATGGCCGATTTTTTGTTCACACAAAATAATTAAGGGTGTTGAAAAAAAAAAAATCAAATATTTTTTTTTTTTTTTCTCTTCGGCAGTTTCGTTTAGTTAAGTACACCCTCTGAACCTGCAAAATCTTAGACCTGATTGCGAAAAAATGGCCGATTTCTGCAATATACCTGTTTTTTAATGATTTTTTTCTATATAATAAAAAGTTTATTACGTATTTGTAAATAAATTTTTATTTGTTTACTATTTTTTAAATCAGTTAGCGAAACGCGATACAAATGACGCGATGAGAGTGTAATGTCTTCAACGCAACACGTAACACTTACATTATATTCGAATTCGCGCGAATAATGGGACATGCGCTGTGATATCTTAGCACGTATCGCATGCGCAGCGTGTTACTGCCTCGAGAAGTTACTTCTGCTACTTGCGAGACGCATAACCTCGAATTGACGTTTTTATTTTTCGTTCATTCGTTATTAGTTTGATTCCGTTGGCCATTTACGGTTTTTTTTTCAATCAATAGTGTTTAAAGCAGAATCATCAATCATCAGAAGTGATCAGATATGTAAATTTGTTATGAAGTGATGATTTAATGTTTGTGCAGCACATTTGTGAATGTGTCAAACATTGGATAAATTTTCAGTGATGTTGTCAATAAAAGTGATCATCCCCATATTATTTACAGGTTTTTTTCAAGTTATGCATTCATTTACTTATTTATTTGTAAAAAAAAAAACATTTATTAATAACATTATTAATAATATTCTGTAATCTGACTTGCAAATAATATTTTTATTTTGTTCATTAAAGGTACTAAGGTGCCCCAAAGGTGAAAACAGCATCAACATTTTTATTTGAGTGGTAAGCTTTAGATGCCATTTGCCAAAACTTGGTTTTAAACCTATTCTGCGCGTGATTCAGACCAAACTGCTAGGCAGATTGGGCTGCTTGACGTCTCATTTTCTTCTTCATGAAAAGATACACCGGCTAAATGGAGCAAAAGTTAATAAAAGGTAATATTTTTCAAGTGACATAATTATTACTAAATAAATTTTATGCTATTTTCTAAATCAGTTATTAATTTTGCTTTCAGAATAAAAAAAAAATATTTTGCTCCATTTAGCCGGTGTATCTTTTTATGAAGAAGAAAATGAGACATCAACTAGCCCAATCTGCCTAGCAGTTTGGTCTGAATCACGCGCAGAGTGGAAAACCTAAGACCTTTGCTTAAGATAATATGGAAAGGCATACACAAGTGAGATGGCAGTAAAAAATCCTTTCATCGAGTACCAACAATATAGTTCATTGATCATTTTTATATGCAAGAGAATTTGGATGATATTGAATTTACAAATTTAATTATTTTGACCTGACTCCCTCCCCTTAACTGGGATGACGATCAACAATTTTTATTATTATTTGGGAAATGCCTGGTCACCAGAAATCTTTCAAAGGATATGTAGAAAGACTAGAACCATCATTTGAAGAGACAATAAAGTCGAGAACTCGTCTCTTAGTATCAGCATCTCACTATTTTTCAACTGTGATGATGATCAACAATTTTTGTTATTTTTTTGGAAATGCCTAGACACCAGAACTCTTTCCAAGGATATGTAGAAAGACTAGAACTATCATTTGAAGCGACAAAAAAGATGAGATCTCGTCTTTTAGTATCAGCATCTCACTGTTGTTCAACTGGGATGATGATTAACTATTGTGGCAGTATAGTAAAAGTGAACTTCCCGATATATTGACGCACAATTATATCGTAAAAAGGACTTTATTACGTTAAGACGTTAACATGTTGAAAGTTAGTGACAGACAGAAGAATCAATATATAAAACATAAACAAGAACATTAGAATGACGCAGATACGCTCGTCCACATATCGTTGATCGTCGCTCATTATTTTCAATACTTCCCCTCGAGATGTGGATGATAAAATCCTATTTCTTGAATTCTTCAATGCCCAATAAATTGAGGCATTTACGATGTTTTGTTCCCTTAGTTAACATATCAATCCCTTAGTTAAAATATCGGCAGCCATATTTTCTGTCGATATATAGTCGATTTTTAATTGGTCTTCGTTTTTCAAAATTTCTCGTACAAAATGATGTTTGACATCAATATGTTTTGTTCTATTATGGAAAACTGGGTTCTTTGCCAATGTTTGTGCTCCATGATTATCCCTTAGCAATATGACGTGTCCCAAAGAATCGAATCCGAATTCTACTAACAAACGTCTCAAGTGTAGTGCTTCTTTGGTTGCTTCCGTCAGAGCCATGTACTCAGCCTCAGTCGACGAAAGTGCCACTGTGCGTTGCTTTCTCGACTCCCATGAAATCGGACAATTTCCCAAAATAAAAACATAACCCGTGTAGGACCTTCTATCATCAGGACAATTTGCCCAGTCGGCATCAACGTATCCCTTTAATGGTTGTAGAGTTTTTCTGAAGTGCAACCCAATGTTCTTCGTGCCTTTCAGATATCGGAGAACGCGTTTTGCTGCAGTCCAATGTGTCGAATCATAGCACGAATTATATTGGCTCAAGTAGCTCACTACGTACGAGATGTCTGGTCTTGTGCATACAGATAAATACATAAGGGCTCCCACTAATTCCCTGTAAGGTAAATTACTTGTCTCGTTGATTTTTGATTTCTCGTCACTCTTCTTCAAATTCGATCCCAGTTCGAGGGGAGTAACGACAGACTTGGATGCGTCCATACCAAAACGTTCAAGAATATCGTTTACGTATCCGTTTTGATTCATCGTGAACCCGTCTTCGGTTTCTACAAACTCAATTCCGAGACAATATTTCACATTCCCTAGGCTTTTTATTTCGAACGTTTTCGATAGGTACTCTTCGAACTTCTCGATTTTCTTTTCGTCTCTTGAAACAGCTAGAATATCATCAACATAAATGGCTACCAGAAATATGTCTTCCCCTCGTCCCGAATAGAAGATGCACGGATCATATTCAGATTGCGCGATTCCGTATTTGTCCAATTCCTCACACAATTTGAGATGCCATCGACGTCCGGCTTGCCGTAGTCCGTAAAGAGCTTTCTTCAATAAACACACTTTATTTCCCTTCCGTAGTTCTTTAATCATCGTCCGGTCTTTTTATTAATATCACTTGTTTTTGGTTCAGTGGAAATAATTTTTATCAATGTCTCTTCAGTGTAATCGGGTACCTCCATGAAAATTTCCTCCTCCAATACACCGTTTAAATAAGCGGTCGTCACATCGTACTGCTTGATCTTCATATTGTATTGAGCCGCGAGCGATGTTACCATTCGTATCGATGTGATACGTGCTACCGGAGCGAAAGTTTCATCGAAGTCTATTCCGGGACGCTGAGAAAATCCTTTTGCCACGATTCTAGCTTTTCTTCTTTCCAACGTTCCATCGGCGTTGTACTTATTCCTCAACACAACCCGACTACCAATAATTCTTTGATTTTTGGGACGATCCACCAGATTCCATGTGTCGTTTTTTATAATCGATTTCAATTCTATAGCCATTGCATGAAGCCATTCATCGCGATCCGATCCTGTTATGGCATCGTGAATAGAGATTTCTGCGATACCCACGAATTCCTCGATTTCATTTACATTATTTGCGATCTGGTATTCTTTTCTCGGTCTTCCACTAAGTCCGGTCATTATCTTACGCGGTCTTCCTCTTACTCTTCTTGGCTCGTTCCCCGGTATATTTTCTCTTTCTTCTGGGTTGTCATTATCGTGTTGAGGTTCTTCGTTCCTCTCGATTTCATTCTCCTCGTTTTCATCGTCATTATTGTTTTCATTTTCGTTTTCTTCCACGTTAAACCATATCTCCTCGTCCTCCGGATCAGTACTGGCGATTGGAATTATAGGAACATCGATGACTTTGGGCTCCGATTCATTTGACTCGTTCATGAAATCATCATATCGTTTACTTGACGATATTTTTGAGCCTTGCACGAATTTAACATCTCGAGTAATATCAATTTTTCTCTGCTCTGCGATCCACACTCTGTACGCTTTCGATTCTTCGGAATAACCGACGAAAACACCCTTCTTAGCTCGAGACTCAAATTTTTCCTTATTCGGTTCCCGATTAAGAGTAAAACATTCGCATCCGAATTCTTGAAAGTAATTCACGTTTGGAACTTTACCAGTCCATTTTTCAAAAGCAGTTTTTCCCCCAAGGCTTCTTGAAGGGCATCTATTTCTCGTATAGTTTGCCGTATTAATCGCCTCTCCCCAGAATGATGTCCGAAGCCCTGATTGCTTCAACATGCATCGTGCCATTTCTACCAGTGTACGATTTCTTCTTTCCGCGACGCCATTCTGTTCGGGAGTATGCGTGACGGTCAGTCTGCGTTCTATGCCATTTATTTTCAGATATTCGTCGAATGAACTATTCACGTATTCTTTTCCGTTGTCGGATTGCAAATACTTAATCTTTCTTCCAGTTTGGTTTTCAATGAAAGCTTTGACTTCCTTAAACGTGTCAAAGACCTCACTCTTTTTTTTTCAGGAAACGAATGACACACCATCCAGAGAAGTCGTCGATGAACGTTACGAAATATCGCGCTCTTCCATTCGATTCAACTCGCATCGGACCACAAACATCAGAATGGATAATTTCTAATAATTCCGAGCATTTTTCTCTCTGTGTTGGGAAGGGCGATTTCGTCATCTTCTCGGAAAAGCATATTTCGCAATCGAAAATCTCATGTGGTCTGTCCAATTTCATTCCTAAGACGGTTCTCCTTTTATTACATTCTAGAAGATCCTTTATATTTAAATGACCCATCTTGCGGTACCAAACTTCTGTCGTAGAGTACTTACATCGTGGGAGAGCACTTTCAGAAACTGAATTGCACTGACCTGACCTTTCGCGTAAAAAATATAATCCATCCACCCGATCTGCTTGAAGAATCTTATTTCCTTCTTTATCTTTAATAATGGCCTGATATTTGTCGAATACTACAATGAAACCTTGGTCTGTAATTTTTCCAACAGATAACAGATTTGTTCGAAGATCTGGAGCGTGAGACACATCATAGATTTTGACATTCTTTGGTCGTCCATCTACTTCCGATGTAATTAACACGGTTCCTCGCGCCGTTATTTTCGTCGAAGCACTGCTCGCGAGATTCAATTTTCCCAAATTATTGTCTACTATCTCCACGAAATCCTCCGACTCCTTGCATAAATGCGTCGTGCAATCACTATCTAAACATCAACCTCTTCGTTGAAGTGCTTCGCCTCCGCCGAACGCTTCCAATTCATCGTCGAGGGCCACATACAAACATACATCTTCGGCATTATTTGCAATAACTTCTGTGCAGTCTGCGATTTTGTGTCCTATCTTGCGGCAACGATAACATTTAAACTTAAAGTCCCCCTTTTTTGACACGTTTCCACTGCTCCTATTATTACAGTTTCTCTCTTGTTTCTCAAAGTGATTTCTTGCAATCATCGCGTTCGATACGACAGTGCGTGTGTCATTCTTTCGCGCGTCATATTCTTCCACGATTTTTACGCGAAGATTTTCCGGCTCGGGTAATGTGTCACGAGACTCGATCGCACATCGGAAGTTTTCGAAGCTCGGTGGGAGGCTATACAAGAGCATAATGGTCAATAAATCTTTATTTATTTCAATTCCCATTTCGCACAATTTATCGATGGTGTCGAAGAATTTCAGAAGATGCACTCGTACGTCTCCATCGTCGTCCATCCGATAAAGAGTCAATTGCTTTAACAGTGTGGCCTTTCTAGCCGGTCCCTTTGATTGATAAATCGTCTGCAGTTTTTCCCAAACATCCTTTGATGTAACAAGACCTTTGACTTGTTTTAATTCCGACGGGTTAATTGACAAAATAATATCGGACTTTGCTTTTCTATCATTATTTTCCCATAATTTGACCGAGGCTACAGACTCCTCGTTTCCAGCGATTAATACGGGTTTTACTATTTCCCCGCTTACATATGCCCACGCGTCATTTTTTACGAGAAGAGCTTCCATCTGGATTTTCCAGGTATCGAAATTATCTTTATTCAGTAATTCAATCCTCACTGATCCGGACGATGCCATCTTATCCTAGGTCGAGTGCCGCCTCGGCACGATAAATAACTCTTCAATGTTCTTGAACGTTCTTGCGTATTTATTCAAGTCTCTTTTAACTATTCACTTTCATTGCGGTGATCTGGGCCCATAACCTATTGTGGCAGTATAGTAAAAGTGAACTTCCCGATATATTGACGCACAATTATATCGTAAAAAGAACTTTATTACGTTAAGACGTTAACATGTTGAAAGTTAGTGACAGACAGAAGAATCAATATATAAAACATAAACAAGAACATTAGAATGACGCAGATACGCTCGTCCACATATCGTTGATCGTCGCTCATTCTTTTCAATATTAACAATTTTTATTATTTTTTTATAAATATGTAGAGGCCAGAACTCTTTTCAAGTATATGCAGAAAGACTAGAACTGTAATTTGAAGCGACAAAAAAGATGAAAACTCGTCTTTGAGTATCAGCATCTCACTATTGTTCAACTGGGATGACGATCAACAATTTTTATTATTTTTTTGGAAATGCCTAGACACCAGAACTCTTTCCAAGGATATGTAGAAAGACTAGAACTATCATTTGAAGCGATAAAATAGACGAGAACTCGTCTCTTAGTATCAGCATCTCACTATTTTTCAACTGGGATGATGATGAACAATTTTTATTATTTTTTTGGTAATGCCTAGAGGCCCGAACTTTTTCCAAGTATATGAAGAAAGTCTATAACTATCATATGAAGCGACAAAAAAGATGAGAACTCGCCTTTTGGTATCAGCATCTCACTATTGTTCAACTGGGATGATGATCAACAATTTTTATTATTTTTTTGGAAATGCCTAGACACCAGAACTCTTTCAAAGGATATGTAGAAAGACTAGAACCATCATTTGAAGAAACAAAAAAGTCGAGAACTCCTCTCTTACTATCAGCATCTCACTATTTTTCAACTGGGATGATGATCAACAATTTTTATTATTTTTTTGGAAATGCCTAGACACCAGAACTCTTTCCAAGGATATGTAGAAAGACTAGAACTATCATATGAAGCGACAAAAAAGATGAGAACTCGTCTTTTGGTATCAGCAGCTCACTATTGTTCAACTGGGATGACGATCAACAATTTTTATTATTTTTTTGGAAATGTCTAGACACCAGAACTCTTTCAAAGGATATGTAGAAAGACTAGAACCATCATTTGAAGAGACAAAAAAGACGAGAACTCGTTTCTTAGTATCAGCATCTCACTATTTTTCGACTGGGATGATGATCAACAATTTTTATTATTTTTTTGGAAATGCCTAGAGGCCAGAACTTTTTCCAAGTATATGAAGAAAGTCTATAACTATCATATGAAGCGACAAAAAACATGAGAACTCGTCTTTTGGTATCAGCATCTCACTGTTGTTCAACTGGCATGATGATGAACAATTTTTATTATTTTTTTGAAAATGTCTAGACACCAGAACTCTTTCAACGGATATGTAGAAAGACTAGAACCATCATTTGAAGCGACAAAATAGACGAGAACTCGTCTCTTAGTATCAGCATCTCACTATTTTTCGACTGGGATGATGATCAACAATTTTTATTATTTTTTTGGAAATGCCTAGAGGCCAGAAATTTTTCCAAGTATATGAAGAAAGTCTATAACTATCATATGAAGCGACAAAAAAGATGAGAACTCGTCTTTTGGTATCAGCATCTCACTGTTGTTCAACTGGCATGATGATTAACAATTTTTATTATTTTTTTGAAAATGTCTAGACACCAGAACTCTTTCAACGGATATGTAGAAAGACTAGAACCATCATTTGAAGCGACAAAATAGACGAGAACTCGTCTCTTAGTATCAGCATCTCACTATTTTTCAACTGGGATGACGATCAACAATTTTTATTTTTTTTTTGGAAATGCCTAGAGGCCGGTACTTTTTCCAAGTATATGAAGAAAGTCTATAACTATCATATGAAGCGACAAAAAAGATGAGAACTCGTCTTTTGGTATCAGCATCTCACTATTGTTCAACTGGTTCGGCGATGAACAATTTTGATTTTTTTGTAAATGCCTAGACACCTCAGAATTTTTTTGGAAATGCTTGGAGGTCAGAACTCCTTTTGAGGTGACGTGAGATGACGTGAGGCGTCAGTAGTTATTGCAAGTGAAATACGAACGTGTTCCATGTGCGAAGCTGTCACGTTATACGTTCGACCGCAATTTTAATTAAATATCAATAGAACTATTATTAAACACTATCGGGGGATATAGAACTATGCTGGTTTAATCTTTTCCGTAGACAAATGTTCTAAATTCGATGAGATCCCACATAGCACATAATATTGCCTAAATATTGCAGGAATATTTCGAATATTTCATTACACAGGAATATTACCATAAGCTTCCAATCGAATATTCACAAATATTTAATTGCAATATTGTCACCTTAAAGTTCAGAAATATTGTTAAAGGTAAAACAATTGCCAATCATTTTTAAAATATTTCTGAACATTACCTGTGAAACAAACAATCCAATTTCTTCAACAATATTTCACAAAGTTTCGAATAAAAGGTTCCAGATTAGATTTTGCAAATATTACAACGAAACTTTTTTGCAACATTCCAATACGTTTCAAGTGGAAATTTCTAAACTAATTTTAAAAAGTTGAATTTGATGATAAAAAGAAATTCACCTCGTTCAATTGAGTATCATTCGATTTGAAAAAACTGAAATTCAATCGGGAAGTCGTCATATAATTATTTGGAAATGGGGACAAATTCTGACAGAAATTGGAAGCCTCATTAGAATTGATTGGAAAACGCGGCACGGTATGAATCGATTTTTTTTACAAGATTGTTATGCACCAGAAATCTTCTAAAAGGTTGCTCAATCTTTATTTTTTAATTCATCAGTCTTTGTTGACAGAACACATGGGCAATAAAAGTATAACGTTTGTACAAGTAATCGATAGTCTAGTGGTTAGCGTGATAGACATTAAGTCGTTAAATAGGTTTGATAGGTAGGTAGATGTAAGTCTTTGAAGCGAGAATTTACGTTTCTTTCAACCGCATTCCCCTCTGGAACAAATTTAGTTAATGAAACTCTAATATTGTTATATATTTTTTAAGCAGGATCGCTTTTTAAAATTACTCATCGTTAATTCGACATGGATATGGTACGTAGGTGAGGTTGTGAGTTCGAATTCTGAACGGGATTTTTTTTTCCAATAAATAAGATTATTATCGAGGACATCCAATGGTTCTGCTTAAAAACTCGCAATCAAAAAATTATATTGAAAACGGTAGAATTTCTTACGAGTTAGCCTTGGGCGGAAAATGTAATATTAACACAGTATTGCTCTGTAATATTATTGAAATATTATATTTGCAACGTTTTGAGCGGACATTGCAAGATTCCTACAATATTTTATAAATGTTTTAAACATCTTTCACAATATTTTCGCAATATTGCATTGTTGCAAAGGAATATTTCGAGAATGTTTTAGAAATATTTCGGTGCTATGTGGGATGCTAAGATGTATTTCGTGAAGTTGGCATCGCATATCATTAAATCGCTGTTTTAAGTAAAATTCACCAGAACTATTGTTAAAACCCATCGGGGACTATAGAACTATGCAGGATACAACTTATTGATACTGAAATATTCAAAATTTGATGAGATGCTGAGGTTTCGTTTGTGAAGTTGGCATCTCAAATCTTTAATTCGCGTTTTTAAGGTTAAATCAATAGAACTATTGTCAAAACTTGTCAGGAACTATAGAACTATACTGGATGCAAGTAAATATAAAGGTTTTTATTGAGATGCTAACATTTGAGATGCCAAGTTCACAGGCATCTTGCCCCCTATTTTCGCCCACTCCGAGGTTCCCAGCGGGGCCGCCGCGTACCGCGGCGCTCGCGCTGCGAACCTCGTAGCGCGCAAAAACAGGAGCCACGATGCCCGAGCGAGTCTTGCCTCGTATATCTTCCCGCTGCCCATGCACACGGCTCACGACCAGGTATCGTCGAATTTTTCCTCTCGCTTTTCAGCGACGGAAATCACGTCATATTTCAACGCAATTGGAAGAAAAGAATCGTATGCTACGCGGGAGGGAGCGCGTGCTCGAGCAGCCCTCGCTTCGCTCGGGCAGCTAACCTCGCTCTCGGTGAAAATCGCGCTCTTCCCTCCCTTGTAGCATAATGCACTATTTGCCAACTGATGAATCCTTGTACCAGGCATTATCATCCTGTTTGTTCCAGTACGGGTCCGGGGTTAGGAAAAGTCTGTCGTTTTTTATTCTATCATCCCTCTTCGACACTTTGCTGGTTCATGCGTGTTTTCCTTTAACCACTTGCTTTGAGCACATTTCATCGCTCCCCCTTGGGCCGTTTTTGTGAGTATGGGATTATATTCGACTCTTCTTTCTGAGGCCCCATCTTTGTTCAGCTCATTTTTGAAATGATGAATCAACACGGTGCAACCTTCACCTTCCATCCAGGCCAATTCCACAGAAGCAATTACGAAAAACTTTTTCTGCAAACCCTCTGGAGTGTCTTCGTCCCAAATCTTGATAACTGAAATTTATCCGTTTCCAATGCAGTTGCACTCACCGTCCTTTTCTGAGGATTTACGTTAAGTAAACGGCTCTTGGAGTCGCGAGCATCACGAGCTGATTTAAAGGGATCAACATTTTTCCTAAACTCGTTGAAGTATTTTTCTTGGATCAATTTACCAATCTGGTTGCACATGATTTTACCAGATTCTCTTTATAGTCCTGTCCATCTTTTCTCTTCATCTTTTCTCTTTTCTCTCTCTTCATCTTTTCTCTCCACAAAACACCGAAAACTGTCTCCAATTTGTTGTTTTACTATTGAGTGTATTGATTGGCGTGGAGTTTCCAATATTTTCATGAATAGTTGTCAAACTATCTTTTCCGAATCGACAGATAAAATTGGGTTTTCTACTCGATTTAGACAACATTGCTAATGATTAGAGCGCATATGAATGTATAAATAAACTTTTTTTTTTTTTTGTAAAATACCCTATGTTTGCAAATTTATAGCAACTTTAAACCGCAGTTCGTTGATTCATTATTTGAACGCGCTGGAAACGCCCGACTTTGCACGAACCGATCAGTGACGTCACGGTGTTGTTGCCGAACCCGTAATAATCGGCATAATACGTACAGTAGCTTAATTTTTATTTAATTTGACGGTATTTTAATAATAGTTTTATAAAAACGAACACGATGACAAGGTATCGGCGGGTGAAGATCAAAATAGCGAATTTCAAAATAAAGAACGTTTAAATATAGAATGGCCATTATTATGAAATTCGCTATTTTAGCTATTCGCTATTTTCATTCCATTTTAATAAGATGGGGGTCAAAATGGCGAATGGCTGAAATCGTGAATTTCATAATGATGGCCATTCTAAATTTAGACGTTCCTTATTATGAAATTCGCTATTTTAACCATTCGCTATTTTGACCCCCACTCCAGACGTCCAGATAAATGACAAAATCAAATTACTTTTGTTGTTGTTACGAACACGATGCTCACGATACATGGTACATTTTATTATGCTAGTCCCCAAATTTTCATCTCTTTTGAGACATACATAACTTATTTTGCTTGATCGCCGTACGATTCTCGTGATGACCTGTAATAATAGTTCATAATTTTATATATCACTTTTACGTCACTGCGGCACCGAAAGTAAGGTTTTCCATGCGCCTCGCACACGAAAAATTCTCTTTACGTCACTACGGCACGGAAAGTGAGGTTTTCCGTGCGCTTTGCGCACGAAAAACTCTCTTTCCTCGCCTTGTAACGTAAAATCGTATGCAATACTCGGGAGGGAAACATTTTCTCAGCTCGTGTTAATACAGACTCGCGTAAATGCAAACTCACACGCGCGTGAAATGTGTTTTCTCTTCCTCGGGTCGCAATATACTATTGTTATCCGTTTATTATATTTAATTATTGGGACGAGTAACGAGTAACAATCAAGTAATTTTTCACTAATAAATTTACTTATATTGCGGCTTTTGCGTTTCCAACCTTGGTAACATTAAAGGTGTCACTTTGTTTTACGAACTCAAACACCATAAACATATCACTGTGGCAGGTTTCGCGAATCTGCTTTCACGAAGCTTGCTTCTAGCTGATTTGCCTTATATGACATGATTTTTTTGCCAGAAATTTTATTTTAAAGTCGTTAGAAAACGGCTGTGAAATAACCGTTCGAATAGTGCGGTAGCAGAACAAACAGAATTTCCATAAATATTTAAACGTTGATATTAAATAAAAATGAACGATTTAACCAATCATATCTTTAAGAACCGGTTTCGTAAAACGGTTTATTTAATAAAATAATAGAATATGCCGATTTAAAATTTTAGTAGAGACCCCAATTGGCTACATGAATGTTACATTGGTTGAAAACAAGTGAAGAGCTACTGTGGAATATCCGGGTGAAATTTCCGATGAAATTTTTAACAAATGAACTCGATTAACGACAATACCTCTCTGTGATTTGTCGAAGTCTAGGCCCGAAAAATAATCAGTTAAAATGGGGTGAATTCACCAAAAAAAAAATGATGTTTTAAAAATTCGATTAGCATGTCGGATACAGTCAGTTAATTCACCAGTAAAAATCGCTTAAAAATAACATATTCGGTTAAAGGGTCAGTTAAACTAGGTGAAACAGGGATTAATCAAGACCGGTTAAAGAGTCACAACTTGCGTGAAATTTCAAAATCTTTTGAAATCTCAAAATTTTTATAGTGGGTTCTAGTGGGAATAATAAATGCTTATATTAGTTCCTCTTGTATAAGATGGTGTATTTATCTGCAGTTCTATTATCACATATGTATAATCCCAACAATAAAAATATATAATCATGATTTTACAACATTGCGTGGGGTCACTTTTTTCCAACTATATGTACATCGTTCATAAATATTTATATAAAAATATGGGAAGTACAATTTAGAAATGGGCTATTGTACAATATTCCACTGTTGGGCAGCAATTCCTATCGAATTTTCAAATTGATTTTTAAGTCCTCGACCGCTATGCGAACTTAACGTGTTGTATATATTCTCAATCAAAATACGCCGCCATATAGATTTTTGTACAAACGATTCCATGTAATGATCTTTGATTAAATTGAGCATGGAATAGACAATTCGATCGCATCGTTTAGAGCACGTAACGGTAAAGGTGCTTAGATTAAATCGACAAGCTTTTCAAAAGCTTGCGATTTACTTAATTTCCAATTTTCACAGTGTGTAAAACACGAAATAGAGGCACTTCGAGGATGAAAGTTGCATGGAACGCGATTCACTTAAATTACGTCTATTCACACAAATATTTCAACAACGTTGGGCAGATGCAGATACCCCTCAAGTCTGCGCGGTGCAAGTCTGTTTCTTGCCGTATTGTTTTGATATGTATTTTGACGGTTGAATTAAGAAAACAGCATTACAATATTGGCTATTATAACATCGAGACAGGTTTGCTACGGCATGAAAAATTTTACGTTGTACTAGCAATAATTGATGGAAAAACAGCGACGTAAAATACGCACATATGATTCTACGCATACTCAGAAATGTTGAGAGTAATACACGTAGTTTCAAGTTTTTCCTTGCTCATATTGATTACCATTAAAAGGAGTCAAGGCGACTAGACACTAAATTTTCGGTCTACTCGGTATTAAAAACGATAATCCAATCTTTTCAGAGACGTTTTATGTTTAAGAAAAGAACAAATTCCGTTCCACTGAAAAGTAGATAGACTGAATTTGCTTTTTCTAAAATATTAGGCGACGTTGAGTAAGGTACACGGCCCTGTTTCTGACGCTGGTCCAGTTC
Source organism: Ephialtes manifestator (assembly GCA_963970395.1). Taxonomy (NCBI): domain Eukaryota; kingdom Metazoa; phylum Arthropoda; class Insecta; order Hymenoptera; family Ichneumonidae; genus Ephialtes; species Ephialtes manifestator. The sequence goes on from OZ019971.1 coordinate 16,179,169, forward strand.
ACGCGCTACTTTAACATAGGCGGCTTCCCCCACTATTCCAGAAATAGCCAATAGTAATTCGTAAATGGTGGCGTCACAAACTGCGACACTCGTTAGGTCCTCGTTTATCCTATGGTTTTACATAGGCAGAGTGAGAGGGTTCCCTTACATCGTCACAAACTGGGCCGTTTATCTTAGATTAAATCGTAGATTAATATGGAAAGTACAACTGACGGTGTATCACATCTTTTTAAAAATATTTGTGCCAAAACTAGTTTACGTTGAATCACAATTACAATTTTCATCAAAATTATTATGTCTAATTATTTTAGCAGCGTGTGTGGTGAATATCATCTACATAGCACAAGATGATGGTTTTGAAAAAGATATCAGTTCAATTTACAAAAGAGCATCATTAAGATAATAAAAAATTGTCATTTCGACAAACTTTTTATGCAGTAAACCAATTTTTTTTAATCCTCATATTGTGCCACTTTCGTACAGAATTTTATGTTGAAAATCGAGAAAATTAATCCCAACAATAATAAAAAATCAAAACAATTTTCAATTCAGGAAACAATTCATATTTTAGTATTAGAAATTGACCGAACAGACGAAAATAATTTGGCTTTTATTTCTTTATTAGTTACGCAACTTTTGTGTATGTCCTGCATCATTGGCACAAATATTCCTAAATTCTGTACTCGACGCGAGACTTGCACCCGCAAAGCCTTATAAATACTTATTCAACAACGTCATCACAATCTCGGGTGTGTAGCCTCGATTTTCAAAATCGTATAAAAAGAATCATAAAGTATCTGTCATCCGTTGCAAGTTTGCGCTATGCCACGAAAAGAAAGAAGTGAAACGTAGCTAATGTCGTTTTTAAAAAAATGCAATCTATTATACAAGGGTGAATCGATTTTTTCGACAGTTTTCATTCAGCTATGAACAATGAGATAATTCTTTGCCTCTTCTTTTGTTTTTTCTTCGTATGCGTACAAATATCTACAATCAATAATCCATCTAAGTCTATAACTTATTACGATCCTAGGAAATATATATCTACATTATGTATAAACCATATTTGTATTGTGTCGTGTGTCGTTGGAAGTGCACGGAAGTTTTCTTCTTTTTTTTCTTAAATATTTTCCCAAAAAAAATCCCGTTAATATTCGGTTCAATAAATATAATAGGGACTGTGCTTTTGACTCACTTAACGATCAGTTTTTTGTGTAAGTTTTTTTTTTCTTTTGCCGAACAATACAAAATGGCAGTAGTTTGACAATAAAAATAAAATAAAGAGTGGCGAACATGTGGCGTTCTACTCTAATACTGCTGCCTCGACGTCGATTCAAGATTCGTTGAATCCAGCTCAGACGACAAGATGTTTTCTTTTATTTTATTTTTGTTTCTTTTGTTATATTTTATGCGTGCTTGAACGGTTGTTCGAGCCGGGGGCGTAATTCCGATCGTGTAACGCTCATAGGCGAGCACCGAGCATATTACGGTCCTTATGTGCAAATATCGAACTCTCTTATATCTCACAGATAAATAAATCAATCATCATACAAAGCTCTGAGACATTCGCGCTTCGATATTTCAAATACAGTCGAACAGTAGACAGTTTAACGCCTGAAAAGTTTGCTGTATTATATTTTTCTGTGATCTGCAATGATAAACTGCTTTCCCATTAAACGGAATAACCATTATTTCAGGAGATAGCTCAACAAAAACGCCACCAATTTTCGTAATAACAGTTTAATCAACAGACGTACGAAACAGATATTCACGTCGGTAATTAACCTAAAATTCTTTTCTCGATTCAGTCACGAACGTAACATTATAGGGTCGGACCGTTACACGGAAAAAAACTGGTAATTTACGATTTCATCGAGTCTCTTGACGTAATTTCGTTTTATTCAGTGGGAAAGGTTTAATATCGTGTCAACTGTTGAATTTTGTTCTTCCCTAAACCAACGAATTCTCATTAATTGCCTGTCGAAAAGTGTGGGTGTGTTTGCGTGTATTTTCGTGACTGTAACCATAATAATAAGATGTTCGAAAGTTTAATTTAAATAGCTCTACTTTGTTTCAAATGAACATGCGTGCATCCGTCGGGTCGACCTCTCTCTCTCTCTCTCTCTCTCTCTCTCTCTCTCTCTCTCTCTCTCTCTCTCTCTCTCTCTCTCTCTCTCTCTCTCTCTCTCTCTCTCTCTCTCTCTCTCTCTCTCTCTCTCTCTCTCTCTCTCTCTCTCACACACACACACACACACACACACACACACACACACACACACACACACACACACACACACACACACACACACACACACACACACACACACACACACACACACACGCACGCACGCACGCACGCACGCACGCACGCACGCACGCACGCACGCACGCACGCACGCACGCACGCACGCACGCACGCACGCACGCACGCACGCACGCACGCACGCACGCACGCACGCACGCACGCACGCACGCACGCACGCACGCACGCACGCACGCACGCACGCACGCACGCACGCACGCACGCACACACACACACACACACACACACACACACACACACACACACACACACACACACACACACACACACACACACAATTTCTCTCTCACACACTCACAATTTCTCCGTGTATCTTTCACTCCGTTTTCCTTTGAAATTTTTTTTGGTATACAGTAAACCCGCTTCGCTCAATATCGTCAAACAATCAATCAGCATTCACTGTATCGACGCGTAGGATATATATTATATCGCCCGACGATAATCAACTTACGAACGAAAAAATTGATCTAGATGCACCCATACGAGCTCGTTCATCACTCTGTACATAATCGCTTAACAATCTGGAGGGAATGAATGTATGTATAAAAGAAATAGCCAACTGGACCTCTCGAGTACACAGCCGGTGTGTACTTAACTATTTAGCGAACACTGGATATTAAAACCGTGTCGCTTCGGTTAATCAGTGTTGAGTTTCGTTCAAGGTCTTCATTGCTGCCTCCACGTCTTTCTTCTTTTTCCTCTTCTCATCTTTGTCCGGATTGTCCCACGGTTGCCTCTCACCCGAACCGAATATTATGTAGAACGTCGCACAAACAATGTACACACCTGCTGACAGCATGAAAACCAGCCGCCACTTCGCTTGTGTTGGCTGAAAAATAAATAAATTTGTTATTACGGTACTTTTAACGATTCATTAGAGCGAAAACACTTCAATGGCCATTTTGAGAGGATCATAAACTATGTTTTTTATTACCAACAATTTGATATAATAAACCATAGTCTCTATATAATGAAGCTCGTCATTCAATGAATTTACGTTCTTCAAGAGGAATTCTTCTTTATGAGATTTTCTTCCGACGTTGCAATATAAGAATTTGTAATCCGTCAACAGCCAACCTCGCATATTTGTTACATTGAAGAAATAGCTATTTTTAAAGAATACCTTGTTCCATCTTGATACAAAAGTTCAGCAACATTCAGCATTCACTGGAATTCCATTAGAAATGCGACATTTCGTAAAATAAAAACCCGTTTTACACGCGAATATCGAAAGAGCAATTTTCTTAACCCGCATTTTCACTATTTGGTTTCATAAAAACAATCAATAAAAAAAAAGAGAATAATTATTCTTTTGTATTAAAAAAACAATAGGCCACTATTTCAAACCATCGGAAATATTGACAAAGCATTATGGATATTTTCATTTTATTTTCTTAATTCTCATATTATAGGGATAATTACCTTTCCGACGATAATGTAACCCGCAGTGATGGGAGCAAGAAGTCCGGCAAGATTGGCAAGACAATTCGTGAAGGACATGAGAATTCCAGCAAACCTCGGCGAGATATCGAGATGGTTGACTTTGAAACCCGAATAGATACCACCATTGAAACCAACACCAACCGTAAGAATAGCAACGGTTAACCACTTGTCACATCCGGTGTAAGATGCACCGATGAGCGCGATCGCCGGTCCAAATTGACCGATACTGTTGATAATCTTTCGAGTAACTGTGTGATTGAATCTTCCGGTGGAAATCATCCAATCGGCGACGTGAGAGATCACCATTGAGAATATCCACATGGCAAGGTACGGGAGAGCCGAAACAACACCGTTCTGTCGATAAAACGTTTAATTTTAGATACTATTTATCACCAGAGTTATCAACAAAGTTACACGTTCAGGATGTTAGTAACTTCTATCGTTTATTAAATACTGTCTATCTAAACTACTCTTGTTATCTCTTCAGACACACTTCAATTTAATTATAATTCAACTACTTTGCAACAAGAGGAGAAGGCACTAAAAATGAACTTTAATCACATATTTTTTATTATATGAGTTTTAAATAATAAGGCTAAAAAGAATTTAATTATTATTCTTAATGAAATTATTAAATCTTATCCTGTGTAGATATCATTTTTGGAAGGATTTTCTATAAGTTAACGAAATTACATTATTTTTTATGGTGATGGTTGAAAAATCGGGATTTTGCTTCCTCATAGAGGAAGCTATGTTTTTTAGTATGTTTTTGTACGCAGATTCAAAATCATTGTACGAGCAGTTTTTATTTTATTTTTTTTAATCTCACCAATTTGATGTCGAAGTGCAGAATTTGTTTCATGAAAGTTGGTAGCTCGGTCATGAGCGTCTCGTATCCATAATTGTGTCCCATATGAGCAATGAGTATAGCCCAGAAGGGCAACGATGTGGCGATAGATTTCCATGGCACTGGCGGAGACTGTACAACGTAATTCAAGAGTATTAAATTTCCGTTACAAGACACAACCGCAACGGTAAACATATGTAGATATGTTTACCATTTCTTTTCGCTATTTTTACGTTCGGGGAATAATTAAGTATCACTTAATGAAACTATTTAGGCTGCCGCTTGTTACGCTTTGATGCAACTATTGTTAATCAATTGTTTTATTGTATGTATTTCTGCCAGCTTGTTCCGTCGAATGTAAATAAATAAATAAATATCAAGAAATAGTAAATGACTCACGGATGATCCAGCTGAGCCCCATAAAGAGCTGAGTATGTATTTCTTCTCGTCCTCGGCGATAGTCGGATGAGTTTCCGGATCTTCGTGAACCATCAGCAAAAAAGCGATGCACCAGATTGTTCCGACAGCACCGAACACATAGAATATCGACGGCCAGCCGCCGGCAAATCCGTGCGTAGAGAGAAGTCCACTCAATGGCATTGAAATAACGGTACCAAACTGTGCACCTGTGAAAGAAGAGAATTCCAAAAAGGAAAGATGGATTAGTAAGAGAATCGTAAGACGACAGATTAAAACCCGACACGTTTGTCACACTTTTTACGAGATACACGATATCAAATAGTACAATAATCTGGTTTTTGTTTGATAAATTTTTTTTGTTTTTTTTTTTGCTTTTTTTTTTAATTATTGCAGCATGGGAGAAAGTCCAGAGTTCCGCAGATCCAGAATCCCGAGGTGTGTGTGTGCGGGTGTACCGTTTTCTTCGAATTTCGCGGGCTTGTTGAGGAGGAAGAATCGAGTGACTCTCATCGGTAATGGCTCGGTAAGTGGCGCGTGTCGCTATGTTAAGGAAGGCGATCGAGAAGATCGCTCAAGCTTACCAGCATAAACGAAGGCACCCATCCTGCTCCTCTCATTCGGCGGAATCCACTTGGCCAGCATTGCGTGCGTGCAAGGCACGATCGGACCCTGCAATAGGGATAATCCATTCCTAGGGGGAGGAAATACACCCGAACAGTCAAAAATCGTTCACACATCGACTTTTTTTTTACAAAAGAAAGGCAACCATTTTTTTAACCTAGGATTTATGTTTTTTAATTACATCGAGATTGGACGCTGTTGTTAATTCATTTTTTTTAATCCCCTTTAAATTAGTGATGTAAGCTCCCATTATTTTGTAAAATTGATATTTATTTCACAAAATATTATTTAATAACAAAAACCTGCGGTCGTCCTGTAAAAATTCAAGAGTCTAGTTCTCTATTTTTTAAAAGAATATTTCTGTAAAATATTCTGTAAATTTTTAGTAATTAATCAGTTACACGATATATTATATCTAGTAGGCAAATAATAGAAGCTTACAACCTTACTCTGAATTATTGTTGATACAGCAATGCATATTTGTCTTTTAAAAATTGGAAAATAAAGAGCAGAGCTCGCAACAATTTCCAATGAATTTAAGATTCTATTTAAATTATGAGTGAATAAGAGAAAATTTCGCTTTACTCTAATTCTCATTCTGACTCATCACATGCATTCCTGACCCACCCCCCTTTGTCTCGCATTCTGATCCTTTCTCTCGTTTTCTCCATAAGGTGGATTACTTACCTCTCCCAGACCCTGGATAAAACGAACCGCCATAAGATAATAGAAACCCCATTGAGCGGACAGCGGTACGAGGAGACCAAATACGGAGTTGATCAGCATACCAATTCCGAGGAAATATTTCGATCCGAAACGTTTGGCCAGAATACCAAAGGGTATTTGTGTTATAACGTAACCATAGAAAAAGGAACTCAGAAGATATCCTTGCATTGTCGAGTCCCAGGGATATTCCCCATCAGCGCTCTGGAAAAAAATTGAAAATTGAAAATAGATGCACTTCATAGAAACTGCATTTTCTGAGGAATTAAAAATCGGAATAACTGCTTATAAGAGTTACAAATAATCGTTGCTAAATAATAACTAAGTATTTATGCGAAAAATTCTGGTTATACTATTCAACAGCTATAAAACAGCCAACAACAATGCTGAGAATTTCATAATAGTGTGTAATCTTAAAGTTTCGTTTCCGTCGAATATGCTGCGATTTTTGTACAATCTATATTCATTCATGGAAATTTCTGCAAGTCATACTTTCTGTGTCATGCTCACAGATATGAGCGTTGGATAGTAGAAATTACAGGAATGGAAATATATTCGAAATCGTTTTCAATTTGTGAATAATTCTTAACGTAGATAAAAATTCTAAGGTGTAAAAAAAATCCTCAATGAATTTGTAAAAGTTTCCTCCGAACAAATAGGCTTGTCAATTAAATTCTATTTTGGCACACAAAATTAAGAACGTATGATCAACACATTTTCCGACGCAGTGATGATGCATGTTATTTAAAAAAAAATATAAACGTTCATTAATGATCAATTAAACTGAATGAATCGTGTATAAGATTTCATTACTCATTTCATTCCCGTTAAGTACTACACGATTATTTCCCGTTATTGTGTCTCCACCTCAGTCAAAAATATAATCCACAATGTTACAGGCAGTTACAATCATTTTCTTTGTAACGTGTTTATTTCTTTTCATATCGTACGGATGATTAAGCAGCTGTATTCAGTACATTAAAAATGTATTTCTTCACAAGTCATGTTTATAATGTTTCTTTTCAGAAAAATTGTTTGAGACCAGCATCGAATTCTCTGGACTACAAAAAGCCAGTAAGAACATGCTGTAATTCCTGTCATTTGCAAAAATTATGTGTTAGCATGTTTTTTGGCTTTTGTTTAAACTTGAATACTATACTTCGAAATGCTTATATATGATTGATATTACTCGAAAAATTTAAAAAGAACATATGTCCATGGCGGAATGTTGGAGAATTTGTGATTTTTTTTTACCTTGCAGTACTTTTTCCAATCAGTTTTATTTTTCTTTAAAAAATCATTATGAAAAATATGAATAATAAAAAAGTTTACCGGATCATTTTTATTGGCAGCCGTGTCATTTCCAATGCCACACTCGTCAGCCGGCTCCTCATTGTGATCACTGTGTCCGGCATCAGCCGCAGTATGATTTACCATCGCGACAATCGCAACGGACATATTTGTCCGCATAACGTAGGCGTTCGCCATTCCCAGGAAAAGCATAAAGGTCACTATGTGACGAGACCCGACGAGGGCTGAAACATTAAGAAGGAAGAGGCGATTATGACTAATGAAATGAAATTAAAGTCGCACACATATGCACATTAGGTCAATTGATCAAAGGTTAATTAAATCAATCAAATCCATAACGAACTGCTAAAATAACCCTGAAACAATAATTGAAGTCTGGATCCTCAAACTACGACGAATTTTGCCATAATTGGCTTTAATAGTTCCCGGTTTAAAAAATCTAACAAGTCTGTCTGCTTTGCAATTATGTTAAAAAGACTGTACGCCCGATCTTCTATTTCCAATCTACAAAGTAGTGCTTGTACTTTAGCGGATACTCGAGCTACCCAAACTATCCGATACTTCAATCAAATCTTTACTTTAAAGCTACCAATCCGGATAGTTCGGGTAGCTCGAGTATCCCGATACTCAGTACCCGTATCAGTAACTCGAACTATACGGATTACCCGGTTACTTGAACAGTTCGGAGTGTCCGGGTACTTTTTAGTACTTTCTCAGTACTAACTACTAACTAACTTCTAACTTTTGACTAACTACTAACTTTTGACTAACTTTTAACTTACGTATAATTAACTTTTGACGAACTTCTAGCTTTTGACTTTCAACTACCTTCTAGCTTTTGACTAACTACTAACTTTTCACGAACTTTTGACTACCTACTAACTAACTTCTAACTTTTAAAAGTCAAAAGTTAGTCAAAAGTCGGAATTTCACGGAAAAAAAGGCTTGGTTAAATACGCGCCAGCCAATTTTTTGGTTAGACCAATCAGATTGCTGGTTATATCAACCAAGTTATTGGTTATATTACAATGCCGCTTGGTGGCACTGACCAATAACTTGGTTGATCTAACCGATTAATTGGCTAGCGTGTATATAACCAAGCGCTTCGTTGTTCTAACCAAGCATTTTTTTGCGTGTTACTGAAAAGTTAGTAAAAAATTAGAAGTTAGTCAAAAGTCAGAAGTTAGTCAAAAGTTAGAAGCTAGTCAAAAGTCAGAAGTTATTAAAAAGTTAGAAGTTAGTTAAAAGTCAGAAGTTAGTAATTAGTCAAAAGTGAGTAGTTAGTCAAACGTGAGAAGTAAGAAATTAATTAGTAATTAGTCAAAAGTTGGTCAAAAGTTAGAAGTTAGTTAGTAGTTAGTCAAAAGTCAGCAGTTAGAAGTTAGTCAAAAGTTATAAATTAGTTAAAAGTTATAAGTTAGTGAAAAATTGGAAGTTATTCAAAGTTAGACATTAGTCAAAAGCTAGAAGTTAGTTAAAACTTAGTCAAAAGTTAGAAAAGAAACAGGTCGCAAAGGACTATTGCTAAGTTTTTCAGGTATCCGGATAGGTCGAGACGTTCAGTTACTCGGATAGTTCGAGTAGTTCGGGTATCCGGATAGCTCGGGTAGATTATATGTTCGCATTCCAAGTATCAAATTTTATTATCCGGATATCCGAACGTGTTCGGATACCCGTGAAACCCGGCTTGATGTGAGAGACCTACTACAAAGTGCTCTGAAAACAAATATCTTAGGTCAGCTCGCAGCAATAATAAGAAGCAATAATAAGTGTTGTATCGATTTTCTGGAGACACTTGTTATGCGTATAGTTCTATCAGGTCAATTTTTAAGAGGCAGTGATATACCGGTGAAAATTTCTTCGCCCAATGTTAAACGCCTGTAGGGCTGTCTCTCTCGGACCTCATCCCACTTTCCGGTTTTTCGGTACTCTTGACTAAACGGCTTTGCGTTTCGGGAAGCCAAAAGCTTAGCCCAACTCTCCCGTATTTCCGCATATTATCTCAAAATTTGAGCCCTATCTGTCGAGAAGTTTAGAAGAAAATAGCTTTCAAAATTTCTGCGGCGAGGAGGGGAGTATTGCTGACTCTTAACCCTAGAATGAAACTCTGATGTGACTTGACAGAATTTTGCGATAAAAATTTATATTTCCATTTTTGTTTGGTTTTTTGATGATTTTGAAAATACCTTTTAATGTCTTATGTGAAAAAGAAAGCCTGCCGGTTTAAAACAACTTCAACTGCAATCAGGGAAGAAAATCTAAGACTCAGAATCCGAGAAGTAATTTTTTTAATGCGTAAACCTGTTCTTTAATTGCCCTAATGTGTACTAATAAAAATCGTTACAATCCGACTTATTAATAAAAAAAATAAGTAAAATAACGAAAATATTTTTTATGGATACTATGGCTTTCAGCGATATTTTACACCCAGAAAAGAATCTATTTAACAGGACTAGAGTCCACGCATCGGAAATAAAATTTCTTCTTTGGATGCCGACCTACTACACTTCTATTCACCTCAAATACATCCTTTTTATTTGTAAGTAATATACTCATTGAGTAGTAACAGGTATATTCAAATCTAAGAAATATGTATTTGGGTCGGCAGTTATATAAACGGGGATTAATTCTATTTATTAATTTTTTTAATTCGGAAATTCTCTTCGCTATGCCTTAGAGCTCCGACAAGCTGCCCCCCACTTAGCAGTTGGCGCACAAACCAGTGCGCGGCTAAGCGGTCACCCATCCAAGTTATGAACTCAAATAATGCTGATTAACTGTGGGGTCCGTCGAAGCCACACACCGACCGCGAGTCCGCTGCTGCCGATTTAAAGAATATATAATTTTTATATAAGTATACGACGAGACTTAAGAGGCAGTGATACTCCCCTCCCCCCCGCGACCCCTCGCCATCATCACATCGAAATTTTGAAAGCTATTTTCTTCGAAACGGTGCAACAAATCGCGACGAAATTTGGAACACACGTAGGTAATGATTACAGAATTGGGCTAAGCTTTTGGTTTTTCAAGAATTCCAAAAAAAAAAATTACAGTTTTAATTACCCTCGAAGTAATTATTATTTTTCTACTCTTACGTTTACCAGATCGTATCGTCAGAAGCTTAGCCCATGCACGGCTAAAAAACACGCTATTTGCACTTTGTTTCATCCAAATGGATGCGAACGAAGATCCAAATGGATAACAACGAAGAAAACAGCTTTCAAAATTAGTGTTATCATAACTCATTAGTCGTTCAAAAAAATGACAAAAAGCAGAGCTCAGCGAACATATAGTAATATTAAACAAGTAAAAAATTGCGCGGCGTGCCATCTAGCGGTAGATTATAGGTCGGTGCTACGACCCTACATTATCGGCCCCGACTACAAAATTTTCGGTGTATCACTGCCTCTTAAAAGCATGTGGTACACCGGTGAGAATTTCGTCGCCCAATGTTAAACGCCTATAGGTCTGTCTCTCTCGCACTATTTTTCTTTTAATTCTCACAAAAAAAAAACGACTGAAGCGACTGAGGAGCCAGAAGCTTAGCCCAATTGTACCATCCTTCCAAGTATTCCCTCAAAATGCAAGCCCAATCTGTGTTATTTTTTTTAGAGAAAACAGGTTTCGAAATTTTGAGATGTGGTGAGGAACCATTCAAAATTTCGAAACCTGTTTTCTCCTAAACTACTCGACAGATAGGGCTCAAATTTTGAGAGAATATACGGAAATACGGCAGAATTGGGCTAAGCTTCTGGCTCCACAAACGATTCAGTAGTTTTTTTGTAAGAATTAAAAGAAAAATAGTGCGAGGGAAACAGAGCTATGTGCGAGAGAGACGCCCGTATAGGAAATGCCAGCAGTTACAACGGGGCCAATGACTGGGCGAGTACTGGCTACCAACCGATGATAGCCAGTAGTGGTTGACTATCGAGCCATCGTTGGGGCCAGCAGTGGCCCGCGACCGCGACCAAGTAAAAACTGCCAGCATTTTGTCACGTCTGGCCCATTGCTGACAACCAGCGATGGCCGATAGACTTGTACCGAGCATGGGCTGCTGCAGTTTTCCACGGCTGGGCCATTGCTGGTGCCGATGATTGCGCCATCGGTACTATGAATTCCTACAACATCCTGCAAGTCGTGGTGGGCGAGAGGTGGAAATTACGCGTCAAATTTTACAATCAAAATTTTACATTGTCTTAGGTCCAATACGTTTCTCACGTATGTCAGCCAGTCGTGGGCAGACATGGGCCATTACCCTCATGCCAATGATTAAAATAACCTCAATATCGCGCACCGTCGGTACGTTAGCGACTACCAGCATAAAAAACATATTTCCTTCCCTAGCATTTAAACAAGATTTTGCACTTGAAACTTTTTGAATCGGCCATTTTTTATCCTTTATTTTCAAGTTTAGATTAGTAATGAATTATCTTAAGAAGCCTGAGTACTCAATTTTATCAAAATGGAGTCACTTTTTATCTATTCGCCGCCATATTGGATTCAAAAAGGCTCTCTGTTTCGTGTTTCATACAAATTATATAATTTATTGTCATTTGGACGGTCATATTAGATCCTTCATTTTGAATTTCAGAATTCAGATTTGAGTTCTTTAATCAGTGGCTTCAAAAAAATCCGTGTACCAAATTTTATCCAAATCCATCTGATGTCCCTATGATTGTTAGCCTGGATGCAACTATTATGGACTTAAAGTATAAGAAACCCACATAGTCGGTTTGGTATAGTGGTTAGCGTGCAGGTTAGGTAGTTATGTAGTTTAGGTACGTCGTAGGTTCAAATCCCGCCAACATTACTTTCCCGAAAGCTATCGAAAAAATTGTATCCGTGGACGATTTCCTTTTTTTTTCAAATGATAATAGAATAACATGATTAAAATTATTGAAGACGGTCCGTTAGGAAATATATCTTTTTAAATTAATAATTAATTACTAAATTGATTATACTGAATATTTCCGGCCGTTACTTGCCCAATACTGGCCGTGTTTGTTACCATTCTCGGGCCGCATTGACACCCAGTACCCGGCCGTGCACAACTACCAGTACTGGGCCGAAGTTATCATCCAGCAGTCAAGCCAGTGCTGCACCACCAGTGCTGGTTACCATTGCCGCGCCGTTGCTGGAAGGCTGGCCGCCAGCACCGGCCCAATGCTCGGCCAATTGTGAGCCCCTATACGGGACAGACCTATAGAGGTTTAGCATTGGGCGAAGAAATTTTCACCGGTATATCACATTCTCTTAAGGTGATGTGTTACATATCGTCTGTCTATCTCAGATCGCCATAAGAGCGAGTGAGATAGCTGAACCTTCCCGAAGTGTTAGTCTTCGCCACGATTGATTTTTCGAATAAAAGTCGAGAAGTACTGACTGCAGAGTACCAAGACGCAGTCAGTACTCCTCGTCTTTTGCCTGAAACATCAATTGTGACCAAGAACAACGCTTTACAGTTTATGTTACCGATCGAGCACTAACACATCACGTTAAATCAAATCGATAAATGTTGTATTTTGATAATAATGAGGTCCAATGATTAAAGGAAATAAATATATATTGCATTAAAAGATAATTCTAATTGATTTTAGTAAAAAATATCCAATAGATGTATTTAGTCGTTTTACCTAGATCTGTTTTTCGGATTAAAAAAGTATTTAGTAGCAGTAAATAAAATATTTTTTCTCAGGGTCCGCTGCACGGTGAAAGTTGCTTCAAATAAATAAATTAAAAAACGAAATAATTGAATAATACCCATATTTATTCCAGGAAATGTAAATTTTCGTTGATTGGAATAATGAAATGTTGAATAAAACATTTTAGTTAATATTACTCAATCTTTTATCTGGGTGTATAATGGCCTATATATTTCATCTTCTGTGTGAGTCAGTTTTGTGTACTGACACCGGTAAAAAAAATCGAAATGCGCAGTCGCATCCAAAGGCTGATATATGGCTTCGGTCGTGCCTGAGTCTGTTTACCAACGGAAAATCCTATCGTGGTTGTCTGAATGTCGAGTAGAGAGTGGGGCTTACACTGAAAAGGCGTATAAAAGACATTTAACATATTTATTTTCCGGATATTTAAGACGATCTCGTAATTTCAGTGCACCCAGAAAAAAGATCTTGTTAACGAGACTAGAATCTATGCATCGGAAATAAAATTTCTTATTTGGATGCCGACCTACTAGACTTCCATTTACCTCAAATAAATTTTTTTATTTGTAATTAATATACAATTGTTGAATAGTAAATATATTCAAATCTAACAAAAATATATTAATTAAATTTTTTTTTTTTTTCGGTATATTCCTCACTTATCCCTTAGAAGCTCAGAAACTGCCTCCCGCTCAGCAGTTGGCGCGCAAACCAGTGCGGGCTAAGCGGTCACCCATCCAAGTTATGATCGCAAATAATGCTGCTTAACTCTGGGGACCGTCGAATCCATACACCGACCACGCGTCCACTGCTGCCGATTTAGAAAATATATAATTTTTAGACAAATGTACGACAAGAATTAAATCAAATCGATAAATGTTGCATGTTGATAATAATAAACTCCAATGATGGAAGGAAATAAATATATATTGGATTATAAGATAGTTCTAATTGATTTTATTAAAAAATATCTAATACATATATTTGGTCGTTTTAACTAGATTTTTTTTCTGGGTTAAGAAAGTATTTAGGAGCAAAAAATTAGTACTCGCCGATGGCGAGTGCTGCAAACTCACACACGTTGAGAAAAAGTTTCGTCGCACTCGTATCGAAAACTACTATTTCGTTGATTGAAATAATTAAATGTTGAATAGATAATTTTAGTTAATATTACCAAATCTTTTTCTGGGTGTGTTATCAAAACATTTCACCCGTCACTTCTGGTGATCATGAGGTGTAATTCGAATTCATAATTCTCCCCGTTTTTCCCTCCCCTCGTTATTGCATAGCGAGCTGTTTGACCATGAAAAATGATGATGCGACGTTCGCACGTTTCGCACGATTTTTTTTTGGTTCATCATTCGCGTATAAGTCGTTTTAAAAAATCCAACTTAATTGTCACAATCCACATTAGTCACTTGTGCTACACGGATTATTTGCTTCTCACAAACTCTCTCATTTTTTTGTATATTCGATGAGTAATATTGCGAAATTGTCAAACGTTCATTTTACGATTTTCCGGTGACCATTTGTCATTCGCATTATCGCATACATTGTTATATCATTAAATATTACCGAGGTTTGCATAATTTGACACTGTTATGAGATTTGGCGTCACGTGTTGTGTGCATGAATAACGCAAGGATTTGAAAATAAATGAGAATTGTCAGAGATAGATAGAGATAGAGGAAAGGAGAAGGAGAAGGAGAAAGAGAATGGATACAAGGAATGGCAAACTGGTTTTCTAATGTAATATTTTTGTTTGGTATCGCCTGGAGACAAAACTATATTTTTTCGGTTCCAGGGCTTCAGAGTCTCAGATAGAGACATGATAGCTTATTAAAAATGATCGTTCATTGATGTTCATTAATTATAGTAAAAAAAATTGCTTATTCGAAATCGACCTAATTTCTTTGATACCATTTTTTAGATCGCCAGATATTGCAGATCTTGTGGAAAATAATCGGGTTAGGTGAAGCCGTTTAAAATGAAATGGACTTTGGCCAAATATTTGATAAATAATTTTCTATTCACTGAATAAATGTATAAAAAATTATACAGGGAAAAAAATTGTATCTACTGCACGAAAATTGAAGAATATGCGGAATATTGTCGTAACATCATTTTGACAGTCTCCTTAATAAAGATTTAAAAATGTTGTATCAATTGGTATTAATATATGTATCTCGTTATTTGTTATTGCAGTCGTACGGAAATAATGTGCAACGTGTATGTAAATCGTCCTCGAGAACTTATCGGTACACACGAGCTCGTCTCGTCCGCTTGAGTAGTTATGTAGTAAAAAATATAGCTTATTCGAAATCGACCTAATTTCTTTGATACTATTTGTTTCGATCAGCAGATATTGAAGATCTTGTGGAAAATATCCGGTTTGTGTGGAACCGTTTAAAATAAAATGGACTGTGACCTAATATTTGAAAATAATTTTCTATTTGCCGAATAAATGTATAAAAAATAATACAGGGAAAAAATTGGGTCTACTGCACGAAAATTGAAGAGTATAAGGGATATTATCGTAATAACATTTTTACAGTCTCTTTAATAGACATTTAAATTGTTTGTATTAATTAATATATGCATCTCGTTATTTGTTATTGCAGTCGTACGGAAATAATGTGCACCACGTATGTACATCGCCCTTGAGAACTCATCGGTACACGAGCTCGTCTCGTCTGCTCGAGTAGTTATTGTATCGAGTCGAGATGTCGAGACACACGACAGCATTAGCAGCAGCAGCAACAGCAGCTACTCGTCTCGTGTCGAGAGACACCAAGAATAAATCTTGATGCGAAATTTTGGCGGAAGTCCTCGCGTCCTTTCGCTGCATTCAGAGGTCGAGATCTCCTCGTCGACGCATGACCACGAGTTTAATGTCTTATGATATGTATGACACTTATACTTCAATCATAATATATTTTGCGGAAGTTCGTACGCTTCATATCAGACAAATCTGTGCCGAATTTATATAATCTTTATAGAATTTGTATAAAATAATAATTGCTATTATTCCCACAGCTGTAAAAATGTGTAAGAAATATGAGGATGTAAGTCAATTGATTTTGGGTTACTCGTAGAGGAAGCTTTGTAAAAAGCGAAAAATAATGAGGAAGCAATTTGCAAAGTTCTACTTTGCAGCAGCTTTATTTTGTTAAACCCTAACTTTTCAATATAAATATATTATAACTCAATATCCAATATTCTTATAACATTTATATATGTGTTGGTTTTTTAGCCAAAACTGTTTATTATACAATATTAATAATCTCAATTCTCTATTATCCACAATTTTGTAACATTTTTAAACAAATTGTTAAAAAACAATATATATTGAGGATTTCAATATATTATTTTGTGTATGTCATAAATCTGTATGTGTGAATAATTTTAATAATAAATTACAGTAACTGAAGATGAGCTAATACTGCACTTCGATGAGCTAATAATTTCAGCCTGGTACTATTAGAAATTTGAAAACATGTGTAATCTAAAAAATTAATCAAAGTTGCACACGAGTACAAAACACCGTAACAAATACCGTTGCATTATATTTTTATTATGTACAAAGTTTTGGAATACTTTCTCAAATTTGTGGAAAGCTAGAATTAGCGCGAGAGCGCTAATTTAAAAAGAAATGAAATCACGTAAAATCCAAACCTTACCGATATTGTTAAAATTAAATCTATTTATCTATATTATCTTACCAAATAAATATCATAAATAATTACAAGAGAATAATTCACCGATTTTTCATAATTATGAGCCAAATGTAAAAATGTTGTATAATAGTAAATGTTGCATAATAATTAATTATAGTTATTCGCTTCAAAAAGTATTTGAGATGACATTTTTATTGAATTTATGCCCCTGTATTGAAAATATGTCTTATTAAATGAATATACCATCACAGAGAGGCATATTATAGGCGCAGATGTAGAGGAACTCATCATCTTGACCGATTAGACGTTAAGGAAAGTTTCTGGCGAAGCGCGACTACAGCCTTATCGGCGTAATCGCAAGTTCTCGGTCAACCGTCTCCATTCTGGAACATCGACGTTTCATTATCGCATACTTGAAGTCATCAGAGAAATAATTGTGCGTCGTGACAACAAAACTATACAAATTGCATTGGTAAACGTTTACGCGACGTTTGGGCAGGTGCGAGTGATCGTGATCAGGCATGGTCGCATATTTTTCGTTGCAAGGTCAACACTTGTTTATCGTTACCATACAATTGAACGAATGGAGCATTCATCGGACTGTTGCTTATTTACCTCGTGAAATTCCAATGTATTTCTTAATTCCGAATTCTTCAAGGTGACAACGCAATATTTATATGTACACAATGCAGTAAAACTAAATAATGTTATGCCCGGAATCGGCATCACATTTTATTTTTGAAATTGAATTTCAATGCTCATTTCAACAGTTCGATTTATGAATGATGACATACTTGGTAATGAATGTTGTTTTTACTAGTTACTCAATCTATGCAATAATTGCAATCCAAAAAGATAGGCTAAGAAAGGCTTGAAAATGTGACGCTAAAAATTATTCTTCCAAGACAATATTTCTACATGAATGTTGTTTTTACTAGTTACTCAATCTATGCAATAATTGCAATCCAAAAAGATAGGCTGAGAAAGGCTTGAAAATGTGACGCTAAAAATTATTCTTCCAAGACAATATTTCTACAAATTGATTTATTTTCTCTCTTGAGATTTATTTACTCGATCCTCGAACGTCACAGGGGATACTCTACGGGTATCAAGGGCACTTGAAATTAACTGCGCGCTTGATTGCAGTCCCTTATCTCTCGTGTCTTTCTTGAGAACCAATATCTGCGAGTAGTCCTTGTCGATTTTTTTTTAATCCTGAAAAATCCGGTAATTATATAGCATTTTCGATTCTGTGAAGAAGAAGCTGTCCTCGATGCTGTAATTCACTAAATTTCCATATTTCGAGGTGACTTTAACGATGTTATTTAAATGTACAATACAATTTAATATGATTTTTTACTTATCATATCCTTAACCTATAAATATAATATAATGATTCAATCATCAACATCATCTATAAAGATAATTTTTTATTTATAAACAGATTTATGCCAATTCCTCACAAGGCAATGTGTTTTCATACAATTGAAGAAAAAGTATTAAAAAATCTTTTTTTAAATCTAAATAATTAATCCACAATACAATTTGTAGGAAACTTGGTGAACTTGGAAAATAACAACTCAAATAATTTTCGACCTTTCGATAAATTTACACGAAAATGTTTAAGTATTCAAGTCCATATATTATTCAATCGTTTGGTTAAGTGCCAATCACTGTGTCGACCACGTATAACAATTGCTCGATTTCTCGTTTACTCAACGGAATAATCTTTCTCGCTGCCACGGTCGTTATCGTTCCTTGGCCCGACACGAAAAATCGCTCTTTCGCAATATCCCAGCCGATTCGAAACACTAGAGACGAAAGGATTGAATCCCCAGAGAACTTCTTCATCCCGTATCTCGAGAATGCTTTACGAATTTTTCTCGTTCGCACCCCTCGTCACAGCATTGATCGTTGGAGCTAAAGAAAAGTCTTTAGAGTGGAATACTCCATTAAGAGTCAGTGATACACCCTTCCCACACCGCACAGAAATTTTTTAATTTATTTACTTCTAAACTTCTTGACAGATAAGGCTCAAATTTTGAGAGAATATACGGAAATCCGGCAGAATTGGGCTCAGCTTTTGGCTTCCCGAAACGCAAAGCCGTTTAGTCAGGAGTACCGAAAAACCGGAAAGTGGGGTGAGGTGCGAGAGGGACAGCCCTATAGGCGTTTAACATTGGGCAAAGAAATTTTCACCGATGTATCACAGCCTCTTAAGAGGCAGTGCTACTTCCCCCACCACTTTCAACATTTAGAAACCTAGCTTCTCGCAAATAACTCGACAGATTGGGCTCACGTTTTGAGAGAATGCGCGGTAGGATGATACAATTGGGCTAAGCTTCTGGTTCAGCGATATTTAAAGTCGTTTTTTCAAGAGGGTCGAAAAACCAAAAACAAGGTCCGGTGCGTAATAGACAACCCTATAGGTATTTATATATATATAGAAATTGGCCGCTTAAGCACGATAAACTAACGTTAAATCAGAGCTAATTTTTTTTCTGAAAAGTCGTGCGTTAAATAATTGTCATTGTAAACATTTGTAATTATTCTTTTTAGGTGGTTTTTATTCTTTGCAAATGGACTGACTGCTTCGTTGAAATTATTATAAGTTTTTGGCAAGGTAAACAAAGGATAAATCAAAAATAAAAAATATACATTTTTTTTAAACGTAACTACCAACACATAAAAAACGCTCATTTACAGGGGCGCTTCTGTAGATGCTAGACACAAACGCCTACGTCTTTTTGCCAACAAACTTAGCCAATTGACGTCCCGCACTGGCAGCAAGTGCGCTATTCGCTCGTTAATGAGCACGTTCGCATTTTATATCAAGAGCGACGAATGCTTTTACGAATAATTCAATAATTTTTATCACATTATTACATTTATACATTTTTATCATAATTTATCACATTGGCCGGAATTTCGTTAAGAGGGAAGAATTCTTTAGGAATTTGTAAAATTGATCTGCTAGTCAATATTTTACTTGCGCTTTTGCTTTTTCATCGAAGAAGCTTAATCTTCGTTTTTTTTTTTTTGTAAATTCTTATAAATACCGAAAGTGGTCCAAAACTAAATGAAAATGATAAAGAGCAAAAATAAAATGTAGAGCATAAAAAAAGCTCTATTATTGTCAGATTAATTAATTATAACAGAATTATGAGATCTTTCACCTCCTTTGCAATTAGTTTTAGGATTATTACTGTCCGTCATCAACAAAGTGGACCACCCGAGATTCATTTTTAATGTAGTATAAGAGGAAAGAAAGACTCAGCGAGACACAGACGATTGACCCGGATTAACCTGGCTCTCTCATAGGCGCCGACTTGTCCCTGAATTTCAGTACAAATTGTACGAGGACATTATGTAACTCTCTTGTTGCTTCTTCTGCTGGTGGTCGCTCGGGTCTGTCTACGCGGCGCTTCCAGTGACGCCGACACTCAGATAATAAACTTGCTCTGGTCAAGCCACACGATAAAACGATTGTGACAGAGTTCGAGATTGCATTCAATATGTAATGTGCAGAGGAACGATTTTTTTTTAAGATGCAAAGATTATTCAAAAATAAAATGTTTATTTCCACTTCCTTTTCTTCATCAATTATCATGATTACTAGACAATTAATCCGAACATTTTTCAGTAATTTCATTTTGATACGAGACATTAAAAAAATGGTGACATAACTTATATGCAAAATTTTTCCAGAATTTTCAACTACGTATTGTATTTTTTTTTCAGCCTGAAAATAAAAGGTTCCGACCGTTAAAGGGTTAAACGGCCTTTTACAACTATTACAGGTTATTATTTTGTAATTAAATACAGCATAAATTTATTATATCATAAAATAATGATTGATCACAAATCTGGTGTTAGACAAAAATATAACGCTTAATTTTTTTCAAAACATTATCTTCTGTTTATGCACAAAGCGTAAACATGATTTGCCAATGTCAGCGTCATAATTCTCGCAGCTGCTCTGCCGCAATTAATTGCAAGGATCACTGATCCAGACATTTTTAATTGATTACATTTTCAAACAGTACAAAAAAAATGCAACGTAAATGCAAGTTTCTCCAGAATTTTATAATTTGAATCTCATATTATTTAAAAAATTAAGATCTTTTTTCACCAAAGAAAGCGTTTTTACAATTAAAAGATTAAACAGGGTTTCGGTGAAATTATAGAAATAATTTAAATTTGCTTCATAAATGATTGATCAGCAAATCTGGTCTTATGATAAATTGTAGCGCTTAATATTTTTCAAATGTTATATCTTCTGTTTATGCACAAAGTGTAAAAATGAGTTGCCAACGTCAGCGACATAATTCTCGCAGCTGCTCCGCCGCAATTAATTGCAAGCCGATACATCGCGTGGGCTCGGTGTTGTTCGACGAATCGCATGATTTGCGACCTCACGGTTAGGCGAACGTAAAAAGATTACAAACGGCGATGATCCTTCGGATTTTACACGCATTAATATGCGTGTAAAATCAAGTATATAGGTACTTTCACGAGAGCAAACGAGATACGGTTAATAATAGCGAGAAAATGCGTAGGAGTTCCTGACGAGACTGGATCACGATGCTAACGTGGATTGGATGGACGCTCTTCGCGGATGGCACTCTGCCAGGTATAAAAGCTCGCGGCACTCGCGTACGAACTATTCTTGAAAAGACTCCTCCGGTTAGAAGTAAGTAATCCCGATTGGACTTAACGGCCTCTAAGACTTTGCTTCGACATTTCAAGTCACCAGAGTCGACGAAAGCCCAACAGGAATTTTTGTAATCCAGCCAAAGGAGCTTAATGAGTGCGTGTTTAGCGATTTTCTTTTTCCTTTTATTTAAACACTTATAAGGAATTCTAACGTATTAAGAAAAAGGAAATCACGAGCTGATGAAGGTCGAGTGACAGCTTATTGGCTGGGCTCCAGTTTACACCCACGACTGAATATGCAAACGCATTAATGTCAATAGGGATGAAACATTGAAAGGATGGACATAGTGACTTTTGAACTTTCAAGCCTTGCGAAGCATTTTCCAACAAAAGTGAACATAGTTGGCGCCTGAAATGGAAATGCAGAAGTAATTAGTTGACCTTACGGGATAATTCGTGATACCAAAATGGCAGCAAAACATTTTGTACGCAAATAACAAATGTTCTGTTGTAATTGAATATTCTGTATATTCAAAAATTCATTCTGTATAGTCGAAAATTCAATATTTCGACTATATTTAGCTGAAAATGATTTTTGTCCTTTGTGGTGTAATTTTAGAATAATATGATAGTTATAAAATGAGAAAAATGTATATGAATCGTTGCCCTCAAAACTGGAAAACTGACGATGGAAAAAAATCAATTCCCATAAAGCACAAATATTTTTAGAATATGAAATAAAAATTCTGGAGTTCTTTACACATTGCAAGATATGATTAGAATTTGAACTCCCGCCCTTTTACATTTTCTTCCACATCATATTTAATTCTTTATTTTAATGCAATTTACTGTGCTTTTTATCCCGTGAAATCTAATTAAAGAAAATTAATGAAAAAAAGAAATGAAAAAAAATATATAGTTTTTTGTAACACGTGCATGAACAGCGGTGCTTTTCATGGCAGTTTTGCGGGCCGAAAGTGGCTAGTTTCATAGCAGTGTTGAAACGATAGGTTGGCGCATGCGCAGTTCGCGATTCCTTCACTTTCGACCCTGCTGTTTCACTTTCGACCCTAAGGTGGAAAGTTGGTAACCTCACTTTTCACTGTGCGTCCCGTAAAACTACCATTCAAAGCACCACTATTCATGCACTTGTTACAAAAAGTATGGTGTGCAACACGGGCCAAAATTGGCGTTTGCGACTCGTGTGATTGCAGTTGGTGGAACCTCACGCTCGTCGCAATCGCCAACTTTCGGCCCTTGGTGCACAATAGACTATGATGTCCTGCGAGAGGTGAAGTTATGTACATGAACTTGAGCGTGTTTTCACTGTGAGGTATATGTTTTTCTTCTTTTTCTTTGCTCCTCTGTGCATTACCGGTTAACCATATTCATTACCGGTTTAACTACCAGGAAATAAATTCTATGACTACTCATAAATGAGGGATTCGCAGCGCGATAAGCTTCGCAACTAGTGGACGTTCGTACAAGTTAAAACTGATATTTTGGCGGCCTAGAATTTTGATTGCATTGCACTTCTCGGGCTCATTGATAAAACCAAGTGATTAACTCGACCGCCACATAAACGTATAGTATTTTCACATTAAGCGAGAGAATAATAAAAATCAAAGAGTGCCCGGACAAGTAAAGCGCCTGCTTTAAATTTTGCACGAAATACGAGCTTTCGTAAAATTCATTGCTTGGCACTCTAATGAAAAAAAACAGTCATGTCATGTTAATGTGAAATTACAAGTAAGTTGGCATGAATTTCCAATTCTGTTGCCAATTTTGGACTTTTTATTACTGTTACTAAACAAGACAATATAAATTGTACGATAATGAGTTTTTGTTGGTACCTAGAATTGTCATTGGCTACCAGGAAAAGTTCAAAACTCTTATGTGTATATTATTAGAAATACATTTTTCAAATAAGCTTATTATTTGCTAATAACAATCAAAGTTTCTCTTTATGTTCAAAATAATAGTGAGAAAAAAACGAACCTTTATAACTCACATATTTCCGTAAATATCGGCTCTTAACACCATTTTGAAGCAGTAATAAGTAATAAGTACTCTCGTTCTGCATAGATCGTGACGTCATTGGTAGCAATTGCAATAAATCCAGTCACTTGCATAAAATCTCCAATTCTATTCAAGTTTTAATAAAGCTATAATTATTAATATATTCCGCCAACTTTCGAAGTAATGTTGAAACATTTGTAAAATTGTGCAACGTAAAATAATAGTATCCCGATTTTTTAAATTTCTTCAACTTGTCAAGTTTTTTTTCTTAGTTTTCGAACGGGAATATGCAATTGGGATAACGCTTGATGATTGCATTTGGATGCTAATAATATTCAGGAATTTATTCCTTTTTTTACCACTTCAAGATCCTCTGCAACAAGTGTGACCCAGATAACCTCCGATGCTGGACTATAAATCGATGTATTGCATAAATTAATTCACAATATGTGTGTGTGTGTGCAAGAAATAAAAATATCAAGTACGTCAATGGCAGCAATCAATATTTTATGAATTCAATCGGAATTTCATTAATTTAGTTAAAATATATTCATATTTCATCGAATATATTAAAAACATTGGTTAGTATAATAATATGTTAATCATTTACTTATAAACAATTAATATTTTTACACGGAGAAAAAAAAGTAGTTGGGTACATCCAAGAAGTAGTTGCACGGACTCACTTTTCGTAAGTCCATACAACCTCGAATTTTGTGAGTTGAGACAACTGCTTTTAGTTAGTTGTATAGGTTGGGTTGCAGTGACCATCTATTACGGTTGTATGCAACCCACCGGTTAGTTGGCACAACTAACTTGCCAAACAGAACACGGTTTGACCCGGCTTTCGGTAGAAATTGTGCGTATTTATTAAAAATGCAATGAATTGACGTATAGTCGATAAAATTAATGCGGTTTGACGTTATGCTTAATGAAATTGATACAGTTTGGGGTTACAGTTGATATGATTAATTCAGTTTGAGATTACAGTTGATAAAATTAAGACGGTTTGAGGTTATAGTGTTCGATGTCTTATTTCATCTGTCGAAGAGTGCATTCTAAGATGAGTGTGGCATCCTGTCTATCGATAGTGTTTCTTTGTGCATCGATAGCAATTCTTTGCAAAAAATGTCTATCGATAGCTTTTTTTTTGCATAAAGTCTATCGAAAGTATTTTTTTGGAAAAAATTTGTTTCGGCAGCATTTTTTTGCACAAAATGTCTATTGACAGCATTTGCAAAAAAGTCTATCGATAGACAGCATTTTCTTGCAAAAAAAGTCTATCGATAGACAGCATTTTCTTGCAAAAAAAGTCTATCGATAGACAGCATTTTCTTGCAAAAAAAGTCTATCGATAGCATTTTTTTTGCAAAAAATGTTTATGTCTAATAGTGATGCGAAACTTCACGAAAATAGGCGTTCGCCACACTTCGGTTATCACGCACGCTTCGATTAAAAGAAAAATATTTGGCTTCGAGTGCTCGTTGCGTTGGTCTAAAGTGGTTGCGCGGTCTCACTGATTAGTTAGGCGAACTCACTAGAGAGTTGGGCGAACTCACTTTTCGATGTCACGACAACTATTCGAGATTGTTATAGGCACCGAGTAAATCGTTGTAGCAACTCATTTCTGGCCAACTCATTAAAGCTGTGTTGGCTCAACTACTCTTTTTTCTCCGTGTACACAAATAATAATAAATACATTCCCGTTTTCGAGAATTTTGAAAATTCAGCTGTTTTTATAAAACTTCTAGTGCCTAAATAAAAATCGGATTTAATTCCGTACCAAAAGAATAACGATTTTTTTCTTCAAAAATGAACTATTTAATTATCATTATTCAAAATCAACTTTTATAGTATATTAAATACCGTCATTTTTCCGATTTTTTGTTTTGCAAAGTCATCCTTAATTTCCTGAACTTTCCACCGTCCGCGGAAAATTCGTCTAAAACATTTCGTCTAAAACAATTCGTCTAAAACATTTCGTCTAAAACAATTCATCTAAAAACAATTTGTCTAAAAACAATTCGTCTAATAACAATTCGTCTAAAACAATTCGTCTAAAAACAATTTGTCTAAAACAATTCGTCTAAAACAATTTGTCTAAAAACAATTCGTCTAATAACAATTCGTCTGAAAACAATTCGTCTAAAACAATTTGTCCAAAACAATTCATTTAAACCAAAAATGATTTGTCTAATAAATTTTTTTCAGGCTTGGGCGGCTTTTTCAAGTTAATAAGTAGCCATTAATCAAAATGAATTGTAGTTATTGTGTTCAGTTAATTTCAGTGACTAACGTCGATTGATTATTATGGATGCCTACTTTTTCTCCAATATAATAAATACCCGCTCTTTGCCGAACCCGGAGCCAACGATCGAAGACCTAGCGGATTTCTGACTCCATTTGTATTTTTTTCTGTTTTTAATTTGTTTAAATTTTTATTGTTTTTTTTGTTGTTATTTTCAATTTTATTTGTTGTTTTTGTTATTTTTAATTTTTTTTTGTTATTTTTAATTTTTTTTTTGTTTTTTGTTATTTATACATCCCACTTTCGGATAAAATCCGACTTTACACCTACACCGACCAGGTGTTAAAATAGGCACACCGACTTTATACATCCCAATTTCGAATAAAATCCGACTTTCCACCCACACCGACCAGATGCTAAAATAGGCAGACCGACTTTATACATCCCCATTTCCGATAAAATCCGACTTTCCACCCACACCGACCAGGTGTTAAAATAGGCACACCGACTTTACACTCCCCAATTTCGGACAAAATCCGACTTTTCACCGACACCAACCAGATGCTAAAATAGGCATACCTACTTTATACATCCCAATTTCGGATAAAATCCGACTTTCCAACCACACCGACCAGGTGCTAAAATGGGCACACCGACTTTACACTCCCCAATTTCGGATAAAATTCGACTTTCCACCCACACCGACTTCATACATGCCAATTTTGGATTAAATCCGATTTTTCACCCACACCGAATAGATGCTAAAATACGAAGACCGATGTTACAGTAGGTTAGGTTTTTTTAAATCTTTTAGATTCGTTTAAGTTCTTTAGGGTCTCTTTTTTATGATTTACTTTAGGTTCTTTGCATTCTTTTAGGTGCCGAAACGTCTCGCGCCGTACCGACTCGGCGCCGAAACGTCCGAGTCGAAACGTCCGCGCCGAAACGGCCGCGCCGAAATGGCCACGCCGAAACGTCTCGGCGCCAAAACGTCTCGGCGCCAAAACGTCCTGGCACCGAAAAATCTGGCGCCGAAACGGCCGCGCCGAAACGGCCGCGCCAAAACGTAACGTACTCTGGTTTTTAACATCGTCTTTCAAATGAAATATCTTCAAATACCAACGGATTGCCCACAAAAGTCGTTTAAGTAATTCGTTTCAGAACAAATAACATTATTGACCATAAAAAACAATTGTTGTGAAGCCCAGAATTGATCAAGTTTTTCTTCAATAGTCACTTTTAGAAATTTTATAAAATATCATTGCACCAAATTTCAACTTCCTGTATTTGAATTACATTACAACTCTATAATTTCATTACAATTTTAAATTGCATGATAAGTATCCGCTCTTTAACGAATCCAAGTCAACGATCGAATTGTTTTTAGACGAATTGTTTTTATACGAATTGTTTTCAGACGAATTGTTTTCAGCCGAATTTTTTTTAGACGAATTGTTTTTAGACGAATTGTTTTTAGACGAATCGTTATTAGACGAATTGTTATTAGACGAATTGTTATTAAACGAATTGTTTTAGACAAATTGTTTTAGACAAATTGTTTTAGACAAATTGTTTTAGACGAATTGTTTTTAGACAAATTGTTTTAGACGAATTGTTATTAGACGAATTGTTATTAGACGAATTGATTTAGGCGAATTGTTTTCGACGAATAGTTTTAGACGAATTTTCCGCAGATCCTTTCCACAGGTGCAAAATTTCGCACAAGACATCGCGAGTTAAGAATGTAATGGAAAGGAGGGGAAATTAATGTCGCTTCGGCGAGTCTCCGAGTGAGTCAGGGTTCGAGGCCGATCGCTCTGCGATCATAGATTGAGTTCGTGAGTTTCCGTGGTGATTCGTGGTTAATCGTACGATCCGGCAGCCGACGAGCACGTGGCGAACCGCTGTGCTGTTGTGGAAATAGCTCACTTGGCTTCGCCGCGGAAACAGCATGACGATGGCTCATTGTCGGCTGATCGTGAAAACGATATATAGGAAGTCTAAGTGTGCGAGAGAGATAATACGATAGAGACGATGAGGAGCACTTTCAGAACCTCTAGAACGCCGAGACAACCAAAGTGGTGGTGAAGGGTAAGAGGAAGAGGGAGTCACAACCGGAGAACTCTCGAGTTCTCGTGCGAGTCGCGCACGTGAACGCGTCTGACGACTCCGCGTGACGTCAGCGTTAGAATTCGTGCTTATCAACGGGCGATGAAACGCTCTCAAAGTAATTCGAGAGCGCGCTGAGCGCCGTGTCGCACTAATTTTGCCACACCGATTTATTTTTGGAATTCCTTGAACATTTCGGACCAACTCGTGTATTATTCGTGATAATAACATAGGTTTTTTATGCGCTGCAACATTGACGACTGAACGAAGTTTAGGAGCTCAAAATAGCAAGATTAGTAGTTATTACTAATGTTTTTTTACCTGAAAAATCTCATTTGCAAACGCTGCTAAGATTATTAACGATCGAACAAGAAATATTAAAATTATATGTATCATGTATTATCGAAACAGGAAAATATTGCACTTGGCGTATTGACTGCATTTAATTGCTCGAGTCTCAGCTTTCTGTTTAATAATGTTGTCCTCTAACCCTGATGAGTTTCCGTCTCGGACGTTCTATTTTATTTAACAATTTTTGGAATTTCCTCAGGGTCGAAAAACAACACAATTTGTTTATTTTCGTAGCCTGCAACTTTGTACGAAAGCTATTTTATTCGACAATGTTTAATTCAATTATGGAGACGGTTGCTTCAGTGTAACAATTATTGAAACACACATTTTTGCATTAAATACAATATGCATAAACTCAATATTTTTTACAATAATTTTTTTTGTTATTATTTTTAAGTTTTTCTTTGCAGATAATTAAATAATTCGTTTACAATTTATTATCTTACGAATACAATTAAATTTCAATGTGTCTCAGAATCAAAACAACAAGTTCTTTTTTTTCTTCTTTAATGTTTCCTTATTCGTATAATTTAGTAAAACAGACATAAGCAGTACATAAAATTGTTATTTGATTCCTACCCTTCACAAATATAAGAGGCACCTTCTTATATGTGTATAAGAACTTAGTTTTGTTGTTGTCTTTATTTTTATTTTTATCAGGAATAAACATTTGAAAAAAATCACATTAAATCTAAGACTATACAGTCATTAAACGTTGTATTATTTATATACCTACAATGCGCCGAACTGATCGTCGAAGTCGCGGGGTAAGCGAGAAAATCGCTTAGGCTGTTTATGCGGAAGGAAATAACTGACGTCGTCGCACCGGAATCCGACAATTATACGAAAGTAATATTCTGCATTGAAATTAGATCGAAACGAAAGTCTCTGATAAATCTGGGCCTATCAAGATCCGTCTGGTTCTTGCACACACGTAATAATTGGACAAACATTGCCCGAAGCGATATGTAATGTCTCGGTAGAATTTTACGCCGACTACCCCGGATGTCAGTGAGTGAGTATACGGCTCATTCCATACCAAGTGGGTCATTCATTTGCCATCACGTCAATTTCTCTGTAGTTTGCAAGCATAATAATGGAAATTGTGTACAATTTTGAGAAAAATCAGAATGGCGTGTCTCAACGAAAAAAAAATATTATTACTTCATTTTGTCAAAAAATGGCGAAAATTTTTTTGAGCATCTATGGAAAAATTTGTATTAAAAAGTACATTGAAAAACTTATATCGTATACAGGAACAAATTTTTTGTACGATTGGTAATTTTGAATATACAACG
Organism: Ephialtes manifestator; assembly: GCA_963970395.1. Taxonomy (NCBI): domain Eukaryota; kingdom Metazoa; phylum Arthropoda; class Insecta; order Hymenoptera; family Ichneumonidae; genus Ephialtes; species Ephialtes manifestator. The sequence continues at coordinate 16,208,878 of OZ019971.1, forward strand.
GATGGAAAAATAATGATATAAAAAAAATCGTTATTACATTTTGGGTAAACCATAGGTGCTAAATTTTTTAAATAATTTATGGATATTCGTGATACCCTAAACAACTTTTGAGAAAATTATGAACACTTTTTGCGATCATGCTAAATTTGGGTGGCCCACTTGGTATAGATTTACCTATATCTGACCCTCGAAATGTAGATAGCGGAATGATGTGTGCGTCTGTGTGTGTTCAAGACGAAGAAAATAAAAAAGACGGAGAATTTTTTATTCATCGCGTTAACGTCATTGACGGGTTGTCACTTGTTTAATGTTTTCCCAGCGAAACGAGAATCTCGTGCAGGCTCAATTGGCCAAATAATTCAGCGGGTTTTTCGCGCTTCTGCAACATTTGCTTTGCGAGTTACGGACATTGGGCTCAAAGATACATTGACATGGAAATTCTTAAGATAAAATTGTTATAATAAATATTGGTGCAGTCAAATTCTTTTTTATTGCTTCCTCATAGAGGAAGCTTTGTTTTCGTGAAATTTTTTTTTTCGAGATTTTCATGTCAGTACACTCAGAATGGTCCAAAACATCGAGAAAAGTGATTTAGAAAAAATGTCTGTATGTGTGTGTGTGTGTGTGTGTGTGTGTGTGTGTGTGTGTGTGCGCGTGTGCGTGTGCGTGTGCGCGAGTGTGAGTATGTGTGAGTATGTGTGAGTATGTGTGAGTATGTGTGTGTGTGTGTGTGTGTGTGTGTGTGTGTGTGTGTGTGTGTGTGTGTGTGTGTGTGTGTGTGTGTGTGTGTGTGTGTGTGTGTGTGTGTGTGTGTGTGTGTGTGTGTGTGTGTGTGTGTGTGTGTGTGTGTGTGTGTGTGTGTGTGTGTGTGTGTGTGTGTGTGTGTGTGTGTGTGTGTGTGTGTGTGTGTGTGTGTGTGTGTGTGTGTGTGTGTGTGTGTGTGGGTGTGTGCGTGTGTGCGTGTGTGCGTGTGTGCGTGTGTGCGTGTGTGCGTGTGTGCGTGTGTGCGTGTGTGTGTGTGTGTGTGTGTGTGTGTGTGTGTGTGTGTGTGTGTGTGTGTGTGTGTGTGTGTGTGTGTGTGTGTGTGTGTGTGTGTGTGTGTGTGTGTGTGTGTGTGTGTGTGTGTGTGTGTGTGTGTGTGTGTGTGTGTGTGTGTGTGTGTGTGTGTGTGTGTGTGTGTGTGTGTGTGTGTGTGTGTGTGTGTGTGTGTGTGTGTGTGTGTGTGTGTGTGTGTGTGTGTGTGTGTGTGTGTGTGTGTGTGTGTGTGTGTGTGTGTGTGTGTGTGTGTGTGTGTGTGTGTGTGTGTGTGTGTGTGTGTGTGTGTGTGTGTGTGTGTGTGTGTGTGTGTGTGTGTGTGTGTGTGTGTGTGTGTGTGTGTGTGTGTGTGTATGTTACACAATCGAAAAATGTAAACCTTTATAACTCGAGAATGCCTTGAGATATCAACCTGAAATTTGGACCATGGATAGAGGGATCAAGCCTCATTGTTCATACAAATTTTTGTTAAAATCCACTTCATCGTTAAATTATTACGCGTTTTTTAATTTTTTGAAAAATGTCTGTTTACGCGATAACTCTTTCAATTTTCGAGATATTGATCTTAAAATTGGTATGAATTTGAGCTTTCATATGCCAGTGATCGCTATTGAATTTGGTTAAGATCGATTGAGCCGTAAAAATTTTATGATGTTTTGAATTTTTCAAAAAATTGACATTATCGCTCTATTGTAACTTTTGCAAAACTTAAGATAGCGAGCTCAAATTTTGTATATAAATGAAACAATATTCAGCCATTATATATGTATAATTTAGTGACGAACGGTATGAAATTTTTGATTTTATGGAATGTTGAATTATTTTTAAAAATATACATTATCACATTCACTTCGGAAACGCTTTAATAATCACGAAATAACGCAATAACGAAATAGAAAAAGCGAATCCACAACATGTATATTTATCTAATTAAAACAAGGATGCAAAGTAGAACCTTGCACATTGCTTCATCATTATTTTTCGCGTTTTACAAAGCTTCCTCTATGAGGAAGCCAAAAATTGAATAACATACTTCCTCATAGAGGTAGCTTTGTAAGAAGCGAAAAATAATGAGGAAGCAATGTGCAAGGTTCTACTTTGCATCCTTTTTTTTATAATTGCAGTCAATTGCCTCAGAATTTACCAGTGTTGGTATATGCAAACATGAAAAAAATATTGTAATCGCAATAAAATTAAAACCACTCTATCGATTCTCGCCAATTTTGGCATCGTTAATGATTTAATGTTAGTCAATTTGTATACAAAATTTCGAACTCGTATCTCGCAATTTTCTAATGTCATGGCATAAAATGACTTTTCCCGAAATTTAAACAAAGCTATAAAATTTTGACCTCTCAACCGATTTGGCACCAAATATATTCCCAAACTCTGTTATATGTTAAATTTGAAGAAGACACACACTTTTCTCGATGTTTTGAATCATTCCAAGTTTACTAACATAAATAAAGAAAAAAAAATCACGAAAACAAAATTTCTTCTATAAGGAAGCCAAAACCAGGGCCAGGCTCACATAATAAACCGTCGAGGTATTATTTGGATGCGAAAACAGAAGACAAAGTGCTTAGGAGAAAGAGGTACGCGAAGACATTAAAATACTAATAATAATAATAATAATAATAAAGCAAAGTCGGTTAACACCGGGTAGATTAATAGTGGAGTTAGGTATCTGGCATTGTTCGAGACGAGCAGCTGCCACGTTTTCGTTCAATGTACTACTGCTACCTTCTGAGAATTAAGCGAGAAAGAGAGAAGGAGAGAGAGAGCGATTTTAAGCGTTTACAATGCATTCCGGTTAGAGAGCCCAACGGCCTCGGCTCGAGGGGTTTGCGCGAACGAGAATCGTCACTGACGCCCCTGGGTACAATGGCCGTACCGCCGGAAGAAAATGGAAAAAATTCTTCGAGGAAACCCGAGAGCCCTGAGGATTCGTAGCGAAGACAAAGAGACAAGACGGTAACGAGAATAATGCACGTGTCAAGAGCTCGACGTCCTTGCCCGCGCTTTCTTTTCGAGCGCCGCTCCGTGATACGAATCTTCGAGTCCTTCAGAAGAATTTAAGCTGGAGGATACGAGGCCGAGCGGCTACCTAGTCGATGGAGGGGGAAAACTGCGCCACGAGGTCTTTAACATGTGCCACAAGTGAGCACTCAAATTTCTCTCTCGCTCGACGAGGAAGTTAATGAAACTGATCTTTTTGCTATCATTTTTGCTTCCTCATAGAGGAAAATTTATTTTCATTAAAAAAAAATGTCGTGTTTTTCATATCAGGACACTCAGAATAATACGAAACATCGAGAAAAGTGGTTTAGAAAAAAAGTACAGGTACTCTTAATGATATTTGGTATTGAATTTGACCGAAATCGGAAAGGTAGTTCGGATTTTATAGTTTTTAAAATTTCGAAAAAACTCACATTGTTGCTCTAATTTTATCAAAACATAAAAAAGCCAACTTTTGCTATAGCTTCGACACAATCTGAAACATGGTTAATATTTTCCATAATTTAAAGTTATAAAAATATTTAAGCAATGAAGGAAAATATTGATATAATCAATATATTCTATTTAACAATTTTTTGAAAAATTTTACCAAATTGTGGAGAATGAAATATCGATATTATCAATATTTTATAATAAACTCTTTTGGCTAAAAAACCAACACATATAGATTAATATTATACGAATATTCAACACTAAGTTATATTATATTTATATTGAAAAGTTACGTTTTGACTAAATAAGACTGCAAAGGAAAACTTTGTAACTTTAGTTATACATTTTTTTAGAAAATGGATTTGTTAATTGTTGCCACGGTAATATTGAACTAATTCGTTTAACTTGGTGCAAAAAAAAACTCATCAGTTTGATTGAGATTTCATTTTTGTATGAATATTTTTAAATATAAATAATTATAGATTTTTTTCAAGACTTTTCCTTAAATCCAATTTTTAAAACAAGTTTTAAACAAAATATTTTGTTTTTTTTTTCTTCTGATGGATGTTGTTAATTATTTTCGTTCTCGCTGTAATGTTTAGAGAAGTGCCTAAAGAATTTCACTTACGACCGACAAAGTTATTGAAGCATTTCAAGAATAATATATGGAAACAACGCTGTTATATAGTGACACGTTAAGATATTGAGAGGCTCGTCGTTCCACGTTTACACCGAAATAATCGAGAGATGACAAGCGCCGGGGGTTCGGGGAGCTTGCGCGCGCGCGCGCCCACACGAAGCATCGTCGTACCTCCGTACAAGAGTCTTTAAATAACCAGAGAATTCCATGGTCCTAGAACACGCTAAGTAACAGTGCCCAAGACAAAAGTGCTTGAAAACTATCGTTCCGTATTCTGTGTTCGCAAAAAAAAAATAATCCCAAAAACTGTTCTGCACATTAGTTTTTTTTTTGGAATCCCAAAAAAAAGAACATTCGAGCTAATACATGAGACGCTTGGTGGTTGGCAAAAATTAGTTTCATACATTAAATAAACATTTATTTTTCTAAATAAATATTTAAAACCTTATAAGTTCAAGAATGAGTCAACCATTCGGTGCTTCGATACTTGCACTTCATATATTGGGTTACAAATACATTTAAAAACTTCTCTTCATTTTTTTTTAAAGTCCCGAGTTAAAAGTATATATGTATGGTAATAAACCAGTTAGGAAAAGCCCAAAAAAAAACTTTTCTTTATATAGTGATTCAAAAATAAATTTAAAAAAAGCCCAAAAACTTCTCTTAACGACGTAGTTTTTTCGAGAGTCGGAAAAAAAAGAAAAGAATATTCAAGCTAATGAAGCAGCCAGTCAGCCAGTCGTAGTCGAGTCTGTCATGCCGCGAGCGGCCGCTCGGGGGTCTCCGGTCACGGGACCGGCCGAACGCGTGCACGTGCTCTCGCAATCCTGCACCTTCCTCGTGTATTCCCTACCGGCAGCGACACTATATTGCCGCGCTCAACATTCTACTCTACATATACATTTAACATACTCATACACACATACACACAGAGCAACACTATCGTCAGTTAATCGACAAGTCTTGAATTACACATTCATTCTCGCACTAAACTCCGTGTGTAAAATGCCACGAAAATATCATTGACATTTTCACGCTCTTGATTCCTCAAAAATTTATCAGAGTATGTCACGAAGATATCGACGAGCCATAAAAAAATTCACCTTCCAGTCTTAATTTGCAGAAAAAATTGCACTATCGCAAAATCTACCATCATATTTATCTTCCTCGAAGCAATCGTGTTTCCGCTAAAGGAAAGCATGTAAGGATAAGATAAATTCTCTAATGTAACTTAATACATTTGCTACAATCAGATTTTATTGAAAGTAGAACAAAAGAGATTTTAAAAAAAGACGTAAAAATATGAGTCGAACGCCTAATTTAGAGCCTCGCACTTTAAATCGTAACGTAGAATTTTGTGATTCGGAAAAATTGAAGAAAGGCAACGTACCTCGCTGCTTTTGCGGCCGGCTGTCTGCTTCATCGAGACCGGGCTGCTCCCACACCAACACGTGGCCATTTCGTCCTCGGCTCTCTCCGTTGGCCTGCCTGCCGTTCATTGCTCTACTCGAAGACGAAATAATAAGTTATATGAACGACACCGACAGCCTTTTCTTCTCTTCTATCAACAATAACGTTGTTTCACTGGCTTCAGTTGACAATTCGTGTTTCTACGAATAATTCTCGAGTTCCGGTTAAGCTACGATGTTCGGCTCGAACGTTTTTTCTCTTCGCGTATAATATATATACGTATATACGTTACACGCAATAAGTTAAGTGCGCGGATGTCGTGCCGATAACGTTATTCGGTTTCTCTTCTTCCTCTTTCACGTTCCCTTCTGGAACTTTACTCTTCGTGTTCGATAAATCAACGAGAATCTAAAAGTTTCTCGTCAACTACCTCCGACACCGGTATTTCACTCTGGTTCGTCTCCGACGAATATTACCCGAGGACAGGAGGGAAGACATTCGCGTGTCTCTTTGTCGCTCTAATCACCGTTTTTTCTTCGTGTTTATATTCTCGAAAATTTCTTCGTTATTTTCGTAGCTTGTCCGTAACAACTATATCACAATATAATGCCTCGCGAGCTGATAAAACACTAGCGCTCTCTTTTTTCTTTCCTGAGTTTCCAGCCGCGTGTTCGTTTTAACTTTTACTTTTCTTTTCTTTCTCTGCTGCCACACGTTGATTACTGCTATCGTTCGCGAATATGTTTTATGTCGTAATGGTCAATATAATAACGAGAAGACGAGTGTGCGAATACGCCGGGGGAGAGAAAATTCACGACAAAACTCGGTGAGGCTAAACGGGCACTGTGTGTGCCCGCGCGCTGCTATACTGCTACTCTTCTCCTCTCCTTATTCCCCTCCGCCCCTTCCTTTTAGTACGATGCGCCGATGCTGCTGTGAGCCGGTGGCGCGATGTGTTAGTGGTGCACACGCCGATAACTCGATTACCCCGACGAACCTTGCGGTTACGCGACAAATGTAACAGCGACAGCGAATCGAGAACGAAACGGTGAGTGTTTACGCATGTAAGTAAACGAATTTTCGCACACTTGTTCAGTCCAGTAGCTTCTCGCTCATGCTCATGCAAGTTTCGCGGTTCTGTCTCTTGCTTTCGGTATCTCGATAGTCAACACGACCTTGCTCGAGTGTGTGCGAGAGTTTGCTCGAAGTTTCTCGGTGTGCGTGGCCCGTGCAACGCAATACGAACGGTGCACAGTTATAGACACGGGACTATCAGTGATGTTGGAAACGAAAAAGTGTGCGTGGTAGCTCGTGCGAGGCACGCAACGACGATGGACTAGCGGCGTCACCGGCAGCCAATCGGAGACGGCATGAACGTCCGATCTTTGCCGGAAATGCCCGAAGTCACTTGGACAGAGATTAGCGCCAACTGAAGGCAAATTTGAGAAGCTCTCGACGCGACACCGCGACTTCGAAACAAGAATTTCGCTGGACTCGAATGGGACTCGTGAATTTATATTTTTTTTAATTTATTCAACGCCGGACTTTGGCACTTTGGATTGGTTTATTATTATTTTTCAATCTTTGACTGTTTTAGATTATTTTATTGAACGCGCCGTTTTTTTTCTATTGTGGAAAGAAAAATCGAAAGTATTATTATAGAGCACTTGATTATAGAGAGACGACGTTGATAACGTTTTGGAAGAGACTGTTTGAAGAAACGGAGGCTTTATATTATAAATGCGCTACTGATAAAGACCCTCTTGGTTGTGGCAGGGATTAGACGGCAGGGGCCGAAGTGAAAGGAATGTTTTCTTCCCCTGTTGCTACTCTAAACGTTGGGACTCTCGGGCGCAGCACGTGGCGCACGCAGTACCTGCGTTTGCTTCTTTCGATCGATTATTCCGTGACGCATACGCCCACGAATACCACGGGACGAGCGTTTCCAGGAAGTGAACCGCGAATTTGTACGTTTGAGTGCTTTCGCACATAATTTAAATGAAAATTCAACAAAATCTAAAAATAACTTTTGTGAAGCCATGTAAATAATTTTATCGGACATTAATTTTTCCCTAAATTATGATAAGATAAAAAAATTAGTTAGAGCCGATACTACACCAACGCAATTTATTCAAACTGAAACAATCTGATAAAAAATCTAGACTCGATTTACAAACATATTTAGGTATATTTAATCGAATGTCGAATAAACCATCATTTTTAATGAGCTGATTTTTTATTTCAAGTATTCAACGACCTATTAATGAGTAGATGTTTTATACTTTATTATTTATAGTCTCAGTGCTTTTATTTATTATTTATTTAGAAATGCAGTGGTATCTTCAAATAATTTTCATTTAAAAATCGAGGAATAATTAGATTGCGCATTAATTGTTGTTCAAATTTCTATGAGACAATACACCAAGTATAATGTGAAATTTATTGAAGCTTCGACTTTGAAAAAATATATATGTATATATTCTTATTGAAGTTCGTATACATAATTTTTTATCTGATTTTCATTTTGAGCGTCTTATGAATGAGTCGAAATACGTTACGAAAATTTGTATATTCGCTATTACTCCATTTCCGTTATTAGAATAATATTGGCAACCGAGTGTTCATCTAATACCAGCGATGCAGAGCGATTCCCGCGTAAACATAAGATATAAATATACCTATATACTATTTTATGTAGCTCCTGCACTTCAGCAACGGATTTCCATTCGTTACCTGCAGATATGTCATGTAGCGAAGTGATACGAAAATAAATGCCGCACTATGGACCCGATCCAAGATGCCATGACGCGTGCATCTAAGCACTGCGAGACTTTCTTGCGAAAGTCCTCGTAGACGCACGACGTTGCACCGATGATGCAGCATCGGTTAAGCGTGTGGGATCCTTGACCTTCGCATCAGGTGCATGCTCCAATCATTGCATCTGTTCGCGACGCAATGTCAGGGAAAAGTTATGATCTCATTTTTTTCCATGTTCTATTTATATTTTTAACAATATAAATATAGTATAAAAAAATTATAGGAAAATAAATAAAATACAAAATATTGCAATATTTCAATGACAGTTGTAATTATCATGTACAATTTTTGCACAATATATATTTTCTTTACGGGGCACATTTCAAAATTGTTCTCTATTATGAAAAATAATTCCTCGTAAATCATCGATGAAATTTTAAAAAATGTAGAAGTCGCGACGTAATTTTTAAGTTTTCCTGTTTTAAATGTTTTTAAAATATTTAAAAAATTCAAAATGCCATAAAATTTCAATCCCTAAACGGATTAACGCCAAATTGAATTCCAAACCTTGTCTGTTAATAGCCTAGTTGAGTACCAAATTTTAGCTAAATATCTAAAAAATTGCGGAAGTCGGAGCGAAAACAAACTGAAAAAAAATAATGATGGCAAAAAAACTATGCTATATAAAAGCTGAAAAGTTATCGCAAAAAGGGTGAATGATAATGGTAAACATTTGGGGTTTCGGCCACAGGATGAACAAATTACATTCTAGAGGCACTGTCTCTAACAACAATAATTGGCCAAAACCTCCAAATGTTGGCCATTATCATTCACTCTTATTACGAGAATTTTTTAGTTTTTATATAACACAGTTTTTCTATGATAAATGCGTCACAATTACACCGGTAGATAAGTTTGTAATTCTTTTTTAAGTTTGTTTTTTTGCTCCAACATCCACAATTCTTTAGATATTTAACTGCAATTTGGTTTACAGATATACTATTATCAGACAAGGTTCGGGATTTAATATGGCGTTAATCCGTTTAGGGATTGAAATTGTATGGCATTTTGAATTTTGTAAAAACATTATTTGCTTAACCTCTAATTTTCCTTTTCTCAGTTGCAATTATTTCGTACTCTAAAACTACCATAAAACAATAACGGCCCATCGCAGTGATATCCAAAATTTCTACACTCAGGTAATGCAAAAAATGTAAACATAGACATGAGAAATTTCACTGCTAAAAATTTTTTAAATAAGAAAATTTAAAAATTTCGTCGCAACCTCGGCATATGTTTTTATCTCATCGATGATTTACAAGGAATTGTTTTTCATAATAGACAACAGTTTTTACCCATAAAAAAACAATGTATTGTGCAAAAATGGACCACCCTACTGCACTAGTTATTTAGTGAACTACGAGATTGTAAAGTTTTACGTAATATATGAATAAGTGACTACCTTGCTCTTAGGACCACTTCAAATTTTGTCTAATCTAATCAGCGTCCCTAGAAAACAAAGAAGTAAATATGCTTTTAGGAAAGGCTATTTTTTGTTCCGATTGGATAATTTTTTGGCAATCTACTTTCGAAAACTCTTATCAGTTTGTTGACATTTGTATTAACCAGGAAAATCCTGTACTATCCAATCTAAATGATATTAAAAAGTCGAAAAAAAAATTATGCAAGGAATATTATATTTGATTCCATATCAGGAATCAAAAATGGTTAAAGGTTTTAATAGTTATTAGTCCCAGAATATGCAATGGGGAATTTCATGAGCGAGTCTGCACCATAAAAATAGGATGCATTAGTGGATGTTGGCTACCTTGTTTACGTGCAAGTAACAATCGAGATCAAACACCCCTGCCGTTCAGTGTCAACATAAACCGCAAAGATGATAAAGTAGCTAAGGAACATAAAAGAACTGTACGTGTACGGTGTGATGATCTATCTTTTTTTCATCGTTTAACTATCACCATCAGCCTCTTCTTTCCTATTTATCTTGTATTGACATCACCTGGTTAACACATGTAATGTATAATTTTGTCATTTCTTCATAATATGTTCATACAACGGTCACCAGCAATTCCCGCATTCTATGGATAATAATTTATAATTTACATATGGATAATCATATTAACTGAGAAAACGACGGCAATCCTCTTCAGGATGTCATCATACGTTAAAGTGTGGGAAACACTGTCACCAATCAATGCTATTGCGTGGAAAAAATAAGTGACTAATATTACGTTATCGCCAAGTTTTTTTTTTTCAGTTTGCAATTATTGTTCTTTATTTATTTATTAATTTTTTTGTTAATTTAATTCATTACACGAATTGCACTTGTATTTTCTTTAAATTATTTTTCTTTAAACTATTTTTCTGTAGAATAAGAGTAATAATACTGATGAAGTTTTTAATTTTAATATTGATTAATGTTCACATTTATTACTGCATCAAAATAGTGTTTAGGCTGTTTTATTTTGAGTTATCGATGTTTACCAGGATTCTATTAATCGAATAAAGGTATTGTAGAGAAACTGGGTCTCCTTGGAGGCTCGGATCATTAAGAATGATCTATTATTGACTAAAATATTCAAGAAAGCTATTTCACGTAACTGAGTTTCTCTCCTGCTGCGATAACAAGCGATATGAAAGTCTGACGTGTGATTTTCCTAATGAAGGATACGTGCAAACAGTTGCACTGTGATTCACAGAATTAACAAGCATCGCATGTGTGATGACGACCTCGAGTATTAACGCAAAATAGATTAAGGTAGACGTCATGTTTCAAGTCAGCTATGAAATAAAATGTTAATTCTGAAATATATATGGTTTGTGAAGTTTTCCACTCAGAACATTATGCAGAAACTGAATCTGTTATCTAGAAAATTGCATCATATAAATAATAAAAAATGTCCATGAAATGAAAAAATATAGGAAATGTATTTTTTAATCAGAGCTAAATTGAAGTCTTATCGAATACACAACATTCTAACTTTTTAGCTTTTTTCCGTTCAGTTTTTTCCATGGATTTTTTTTCACCGTTTTGTTTTCATGGAATTTTTTTTTCCTCTCGTGGATTTTCTTTCCATGGAATTTTTTCACGATTTTTTTTTCTCGTGGATTTCCTTTACATTTTTTAACGGTTTTTCTTTCCAGGGTTAATTTTTTAATTACTTTTCTGAAAAGACAACCGTCTTATGTAACTCTCGCCCCCACGCGCGAATTCTCAAAGCGAAGTTTCTTCAGTATGTGCGGCAAGGTGACATCTTGAGATAAGATCCTTGAATCATCGCAACGCAAATACCGGAACATTTTAAACGACGATCTCGAATCTCTGAATATAACGATGTGACAGCTGGCAGAAGAAAGGCTAAATAGACGAGGATTAAATAAATTTGCATTTTGAGTACAATAAATAACTCAGCTGTGATGGTAATTTGAAATATCGTTTTCATGTCGCTCGACAACCGTTTTTATTCTCAAAATACACTTTTGGCTGACTTAAAATATTCAAACACACATTTAACAAATACATAACTATTTTACACATCATATGATCCGGTATAAAATCATTTTTATTCTAGATGATATCCTTTTGACAAAAAATCCTTTGGTAATAATCCGATAAATTGCACAAAAAAAAATATCACAATGAAACAATTTTGTTGCATTTTTCGTTTGTTTATTTATTTATTTGACTGTACCAAAAATGATCTTTTTTAAAAATGTTTCTGTTTCAGACAGAATTAGCAAAAAATCCAGTTCCAATGGAAATGAAAGAGGTTTGCAAAACATTAATAAAAACCGATAAAAATAACCGCTCTCAAACGGAAGAAGGTTAGCGGAAATGAATTCTGCGCAAATCCCGGTGTTACGCAGCTCCATCCCAGCATCGGTGGAGTGGAGAGTGCATGAAATGCATCGCACACAGGTCATTGGGAGGTTGAAATGATACAATTTACAGCTGCCGTTGATATTTCCAGTGAATCGCGTGCAGCTATGCAAAGCAATCAATGATTTGCGTTGTGATTTATGACCGATACACACTGGTGCATCACGTGTATGGACATCAAATGCAATAGCAGTGACGACGAATCATCAACATCGTAGATATAAAAGCCAAAGTTGGAAGACTCTCTGAACTGGAGATGCTAAATGACGAGCGGTTTGTAGATTTATAAAATGACTAAAAGATGACCGTCATTTGACGTCATTTCTTCTCACCTATTTTTTTCTAAGTAAAAATGGGGGTCACTTTGGTAGGCATGTTTGCACGGTTCTACATGACCGTCAATTGTCCAAAACGTCTATTTAGTTGCAAAATGACGGTCTTCTATTCCTTTGGTCACAAATTCGTTAACAAATTTCTGTATATAGAATTGAAATATGTTACCTAATATTCAAGCTAAACATGTGAAAAAATTGACTTTACACGCAGATCAGCTGATAAATAATATTTAGCGGACAGTTAGACAACTTCATGATATTGTGGCGGCAATTTCGAATAGTCGTTCACAAATAAATTAGTAATTTCTTATATCCCGCATGGAAATTTTAGTATTTAAAGTATATGCAAATAATATATTGCTACTATATCAGGAATATAAGTTTCTCATGTATGTCGTACATCTGAAATATATGTGGAATATATTTGGATTAACCAACAATTTGCCGCAGAAATATATCGGAAATGTATGCTCAAAAGAATATATGGTACATAAATATATTATCTATAAAGCATTGAAATTCTATACATAACAAATATAAATATTTCAACTCATACGTATATCGAGAATGTATTTTGCATATATATAAACTCCACTTATGTATTTTCATAAACGAAAGATATAATAGATGTATATACAGTATGCCCCCGTTCTGTTACGTGAAGTACATACAGAATGTATACGAAATATATAGGCTCGCTTATGTACATGCGTATATATGAATAGTAGTTTTCGATACGAGTGCGACGAAACATTTTTTTAACGAGTGTGAGTTTGCAGCACGAGCGGAAGTCGAGTGCTGCAATCTGAGCAAATGAGAAAAAGTTTCTCGCACGAGTTCCGAACAAAATTTTATGCTACCAATGTGCGAAGTGCGATTTCGCACACACGACGCGAAGCGGAGCGTGCGCGAAATAGTTCTTCGCGCACGGGTATGGCATAAAAGTATCTATTTTATATTTTACATATTTTTAGATATGCGTGGTATATATTCCGGATATCAAAGATTTTGCCGGAATATATAAAATATATGTCACATATATTTCGAATAGATTAATTTCTATGCGGGATGCGTCATTTGACGGTCAAATGACTGCTATAAGAACAACTTCGCATCTCAACTCTGAAGTATTTAGCGTGTATTTTAGCGCGCCAGAATCGTTCCGGAACACACCGGTAGTACCTCCGTCCGATGTTTTTACATCTCAGTCAGTCAAAATGGACCCGATGTACGGAAATACGGAAACTAATGCGGTGGCGAATTTTCTATAATTAGGTCAAAGTGTAAAAGGTGCCAGAAATCCTTGCTTCACCGATCCTCTTCCCAGAGCATTGTCAAGTTGACCTCCGAGCAATTGCCACTCGTACTGACGAAAATTTCGAAAATATATCGGTTCGTCAATGCCAAAAACGCCTAATCGAGTTAAATCAGGAAATTATGAATAATCTTGTAATACCTGCTACTACGATTAATACTGATAAATGTTCAGTATATAAATGAGAATACTTATGCCAAAAACGTCTAAACTCGTTAAGGATGCTTCATACATACATTGTTAATGATAAATCTTGAAAATTAAAAGTTATTGAAGATACTGAAAATATTGATTTTTAAAAATTGTAATGTTGAACCTTATGAATACGTTAGTAAAAATACTTTGGATGAGATTTTTTTTTCTTATTTATCGAATTTACGGATTAAAAAAAAAGTTTATGTAATTTAAAAACATTCTTTCACTATTAAAAAATTCTCGTTTTCGTCAATTTTTTTAGGCTAAAACTATGCATTCGATAATTTTGAAAATTCTTGTGATATTGTAACTTTTTATGAAAAAAGTGATACGAAAACTCTTAAAATAAACGAGATATTGAAAATTGTAAAAAATTCTTTTAAAAACATATTTTTTTTTTTTTATAAAATGAATATTTTTTTCTTCAATGTAATATTTTCTCCATTACTATAATTTTAAATAATATTTTTTAAAAAATTTCCCCTTGTGACGAAATAGTTTTTTTGTTTGAGAATATATATGTGATATATCCTTAAACGTAAAAAATATGATGACTATCGAAATAGCTGTTGTGTCACTATTTTATTATCTTCTATCAATCGAGAGCTTGCCAAATGCTCCTTAAACGTTTCTTAATACGACCCTGAATTTGATAACGGTTTGGGCGTTTCGATGACACGAATTGAAAAAATAGGAATATCCTTTAGGTAGGCAAATTGGATTAAAGCAAGCATCCAGCGTAAAATGCTGCGGCAACAAAAGATTTCTTAGTCGTGCGTTGAGATAACGTTACTATAATTACATCGCAATTGTTATTGCAACGATAATACAGGTGATCATTACAAAAGTCATTTAAATAGACACTCCTCTCTCGCCGTTCAATCTATTAATAGGAAGCGAATGAATATGTGTGTGACGTATTCTCAACGGAATACACCGTTGTTGACTTAGCTTTGTCCGATAGAGTACTTACACTCCAGACAACCCTTATCTGAGCTATAATAATTACCAATTCAATTTATGGCGATAACAATTGAATTGAGACAGCGATAAATTTAACTGCGCTTCAAGAAAATATTTTATTTTCAATTCTCAATCGACTCATTGGCATAAATCGGTTAAACTGCAGATCTCGATTTTTTTTATAGATGTTTATGCAGAAGTAAAAATATATTTCACGAGGTTTTGGAAAAACGCTTCTATCATCCCGAATAATTCGCAATTAATTATTTCTAATCATCGAAAAATAATTCAAGAAAATTGATTTACAGAAATTAAAGAAAAAAAAGTATTTTTTGTAAAACTGAATTTATGTATATAACAATATTGCTCATCTGAGTTATAATAATTACCAATTTAATTTATGGCGATAACAATTGAATTGAGACTTTGAGATTTCGGCAAAACGCTTCTATGACCTTGAATAATGAGCGAATAATTATTTTCAATCATACAGAAATAATTAAAGAAAATTGACTTGCAGGAATTAAAAGAAAGAAAAGTAACTTTTCTAAAATTGATTTTGTGAGTATACGAATATTGAGTCGAAAACAGATCTTTTAATAAACGTAATCTGAAGCACGTGTCTAAGAATGTTCAATTATGATGAAAGTGATCCGATACACGTGCCTTAAATGTCCAGAGCGATTACATCGTGCTAAGAGATGTATTCGCAAATTCAATGTGAAGTCGATTGTGCCTGGAGCTGATAAATCATAATATTCTGTAATTATCCGGAGCGATAAGCCACAACGATATTTTAAGAAATACCATTCCTCGATATTTCTTCAGCTATTAATTGTTAAGCTATTAAGTAACATTTGACTCCGTCATCGAAATCAAAATAGTCAATATCGTCGTTGTGCTGACTGGTTCAAAGATCACTAAATTAGTCATCACTAGAATTACAAAAAAATTGTCAAAGCCTAGCTATGATTTCCGGCTATTATGTTACAAAGGCGTTTCCCCCTATAGATCGCTATCACTACTTCAGCCGAATGATACAATCTGCAGACTAGATAAACTCTCCACACTTCCGTAGTTCGACTAATTCTGCACCGTTATTATCAATATTTTCTTGGCTCTCAGGGACATTAAAGTTCCTGCCTCTTCAGCATCTGTTCCAGTACTTGTCACAAGATATAATCATGACCACGAAACTTGAGGAAATAACAAAATTATTTAACGGTACCCAATAGGAAATCTTAGTCATTTTTTAAAATTCTTCAATTCTAAAAAATTCTAAAATTCTTTAAAAATTCTGAATCCCCAAAAATTCTTTAACATACTTAAAAGTTCTCAAATTTTTTAAACATTTAAAATTCTTAAATACTTAAATTCTTGAATTATTAAAAAAAAATTAATTCTTAAAAATTCTTAAATTTTTTTACAATCTTAAATTATAAAAATTGTTTAATTTTTTGAAAATCTGACTAAAAAATATGAGTGCAATAACGAGCCTAAATAGCTAAAATAAAAGGCCGATACACATACACATACACATACGGATCAGTATCCGACACATAGATGACAAAAAAAAGAATCGTTTTTATTAATTGTTACACTGAAATGGGTAATCAATTATTTTTCTCTGTTTCCACTTTTGTAGTTTTCACAGACGACGATTATGTTTATTTTTACGTTCACAATAGAAAAAGATACGTTTGTAAATTTGACAGCTTAAATAGCTACATATAAACATAGTTTAATGATAGTTCATTTATTTATTTAAACGAACCTAATTCAATTAAAAGTTTTGTACTTAGTTATTTTATTCATGGTTATTTCGCGCTTAGTTATTTTATGCTTGGACTTAGACATGTCACTCCACATCCGTCTGACACAGTCGGAACAACGTGGTCATCTGATGCGAGTGTATGGCCGTTTGTTCTTCTGTACTTCGTACTGCAGACCGATCATTGGTTTCGATTACAATGTACCAGTGGATAAACGCGATTGCGCAAGGTCGCGCCATCAGAATTGCACAGAGAAAACGTGACGCAGCAAATAACGTCCGTTCTGTCTTGCTTGACGACTGAAGCTATGACGGCTGTATCAAATTCCTACGAATAACGTTCTCGTACACAGGGGGCATTAGTCGCGCCGTCCGTTGCTCGAATACTGATAGCGAAAAAGCGCTTTGACCCACTGACCCGAGCCAAGTCGTTGGGTCATTAATCCATCAGCAGCTTGGAACATTTCTAACATTAATAAAGGCATGCTAATTGCTTGCAATATTTCTGACCGACTGCCCAAGCACGGATCGAAAGTAATAATTGATTGAAAGTATTTTCATCTCGAAATTCAACTGCGATAAAATCGATCGAAACATTTTTCTACCCAAATTCAATTGAGATAAAATCGATCAACGAAATTTTTCCCAGATATTCAATTGGGATAAAATCGATCAACGAAATCCGATCAAAGAATTTTCCCCCAGAAATTATAAAGGAGTAAAATAAATCACATAATTTTCTCCCATAAAAAGATCGTCGAGTCGTGAATTAGATACTTCAAGGATTTTGGTTCACGACCGGTTTTCATTTTAACCTTGACGATCTTTTGATATTAATACTGAGAATTGATGCGTCTATTGAATTTTTTTTGTTGTGATTCTTACGTATCGATGTCAGATTGCACAGTCACTGTGAATGATATGCAAGAATCTTCATCTATCGGAAGAACAACAGGCTCACTCGTATCATTAAAATATAAAAGAAAAATCATTAAATTCTATTTAGTATGCCCCAAGCCATAAAGCAAAAAATATACTTCAGCGCAAACGGTTCAAATATAAACCCTTCTCAATCAACTATATGTTCGCTTATGCCTTAGTTTTTTTTCAATCTTATTTATTAACAGTGTTTATTCTATTATTTTTACCTTATATTCTCATGATCGCCTACCTTAAGAAACTAATTTTTTTAATTCATCCATCTGATGGCCTTGTACTATTGCCATCTTGTAATAAGCGATAAAAAGAGCCACGTAAGTGTTATTGCTGTAATGATTGATGCTTCCAGTTTTATCATTAGATTGAAATGTGAAAATCGGTTTCAAGTTGAAAGGTTACGGCATCTGTTGGAATACATGACATAATTGAAAATGTCTCACGATAACGATTGCTGCTAATGAGGACTGTTGATACCAAAAGAAGCATCAACCAGGTGTGCAGTTAAAGATGATAAAATAGAGATCTCTTGCACGACTCATCGGTATTGAAGAAAACTTCCATGGCCTTTTGATGGTAATCTGGACTTTATTAGGAAAACATTCCCTTTATCAGTGGGTGATATAAAAAGTAATACAACAGTGATATTTGTGTGAACTTCGGTGGATAATGCAGATTCTGTGATGATCATTAAATGCATTTTGCATTATCTGAGATTCTTTTGCTACATTTCGGGTTCCTTTTAATGCTATTTCAGAGTCTCCATTTTGTCGGCCTATTTTGAATATAGTTTTTGCAAATATGTCTTTATTTCATTAGATAATCATAAAAAATAGTGTAAAAAGTTATAAAAATCTATAAATTAAAGTTGAAAAAAAAATTGTTCTCAACTGTTCGTAAATTATTTTTTGTTATACTCAACGAAGCAAACAAAACATTCATTTTGTAAGCCAAATAAATAGTGATGAGCTGTAAAAAAAGAATCAGCCAGAAGTACTCTTTTGGTTCTTCAGGTTAAGATCTAAAAATCCAATTAAAAAATTCTAATTTTTATCGACATTAAATAATTTCTTTTGTAAAATTTTTAAATCCTTCAAAAAGTAAATGAAAGGATTGTTGAATTAAAGAATCAAAGAGTTAAAAGCTTTGAATTTCCACCTAGCAATTATTCTTTACGCGACTAGAGCGATTTATCGCAGGACGTTAATTGGTATATACCAGCTGCTAATATATGTATATAGAACAATCAGGATATGCAATCAGAGGGTTTCGGTGACAGCAAGAATAATCGAGAGACGTAACGAGCGCCGTTCGTGCAGAGCCAGAATCACGTCGTTCCAACTGGCAATATTCTCTCCAAGTAGCGGATGCACTTGCATCCAACACACACGACTAATAACCGTAATTCTCAAACGTTGTTTGGCAGACGTCACACGAGAACGAAGAAGACGAGATGTACGAGTTGTGTGTCCGCGATGACGAATGGATTGCGGCTAGGATATATAGACACGAAGAGAGAAGAGCACGTTTGCAGAACGAGGATGTCGACGATTTACTGATTACTCGATTACCCGTGTAACCCAGACGATATGCTGAAGCTTATACTCTGACCGAGAGCCCTTGCCTCCGCAGTCTGTTATTTGGCTCTTCACGTTTGACCCTAATGAGCCTAACTCGCTCAGCGTGTCAACAGGAAGGACCCGGAACACCTCGAAGGTTATCTATTCATTGTAATAAATATGTACTCGACATTTATTCGACAGGTAAGGTAAACGGCCCAGTTCCTGACACTGCCGTACTTTCTGACACCGATGGTACGTTTATATCTTTAGTGAATAGAGTTTTCGCCAAATATAAAAAAAGTGACAGGCAAATTGAAGAGCGAATGTTTACTGCCGAATATTGCCGAGATACGAATGTTTTTATATAATATTTCATATCGAAATTTAATAATGAAAGTTGCGACTGACGTTTCAGTGGCTTCTGAGCGACATTCACAGTCGGAAGGCACTAGCTCAAGCACATGCGGAATTTCGGATTTATACCCTTGAGGAATTATCAAATTCTATAAAGGTGATATGAATACCTTCAGAATAAACCACACAATAGATCTGATACGTGGAAGTTCGTCTAAAGGTTAGTTCTTCCCATAAGTTCTCGGCGTCAGTAAGTACATCATCTAATTCAGGTTATCTTACAGTTACTGACACTGTATGTATGTACCTATGTCGAAGCTTCAGAAACTGGGGACTGGTGGGTATCACAAACTGCGACACACATGTCAGAAACTGGGTCCGCGCCGGTGTCCGAAACTGCGATATGGAAGATTCAACAGTGTCAGTAATCCCGGTAGTAGACGACTATAATTAAAACAATAATTTCATTATTATTTCTTAATGATTTAACTTCGAAACCGGGTGAATCTCATTCAGAAGGGTTCAATGAGCATGTCAAAGGAATTTTTTTTGAGTTTCATAATATAACGCGTTCGTAAATAACAGAAAACCTGGGCCGCGGTTCTAAAGATGTCAGAAACTGGGCCGTTTACCTTACTGCAAAATTTGGTTCATAAAATTGGCAAGGAACGGGTAGATAGTTCCCAAGTTGAACCCTCTTCAGCATGTATGTGTGTGCGTGTGCGTGTGTGCACGGAGAGAAAAGTCTGTGTGTAGCTACGTGTGGAGCTACGCGAGTTTCTGTTGTTAATTACTATAACTTGCGTACCGCGGTGACACAAGGGCTTTATCAAAGTTGTTCCTATACATGTAGAAGCTTTCACAATGTGTATTGTAATCTTTCCGATTTTGATTTAGTACCATGCTCATTATTCCTATATTAATGTTTCCAATCGAACTTTTACTTATACGTATACGTATGACAGTATTCCCCTTTTATATAGGAACAATTAGTAAATTTTTCGTACTATTTTAAGTATGATATTGGAATTAATTATGGAAGGATTTTCTATGCGTTCCCTTAAATGTATTTTAGGGAAGGAAGGGGAAATGTATTGAATATGCTTTGCAAATTAGTGTATAAAAATTGTGAACATTTTTAAAGACGCCATCATATTTTGTAATTTAATTTTGATTCACTGACAGTTGTGGTGAAACTGCAATACGCTAGCCAAAGTAGGTCGATAAGTCAGAGTTGTAACTTATCATATGACAACTCGACAGGTATTGGGCAACTTCTTCGATGTCCCACGATAGACACTTTTGGGCGAAAAGACTGCTCTTTATATGCACCGCCGTAGATCTGTTCAATGTTTCTTATGGTGTATAGTAATTACAACATTTCTTATACACTCTAGATTCACAGTTCTACTTATTTGTGCTGTCGCTAGATGGTGAATTCGTGCACCGATTCTCGTAAATGGAAGTGACTACGGAGGCGCATATAAGCGGGGAGGTTTCTTGCCGATTCGTCCTGTGGCATTATACCGCAAGGTAATATATTGATTTTTTGTCGCTCTCTTCGGGTCGGTATAAAATAGTAACGACCCAGCACTTTTGAAGAAAAAAAAGACTTAAAAAAAACCTCAAACAACAAACGTATGCTGTTAGGAAAATTTTACATACGTAGTGGATGAATAAATTTGCGATGTCATCATTAACCATGTTCTTATTACACGGACAAAAAGGCTTGGTTGGAACTACCAAGTGCTATGGTTATACATGTGCCAGACAATTAATTGGTTGGACCAACCAAGTAATTTGTTAGGCTACCAATTTCTTGGTTGGTCTAACCAAGTCACTTGGTTAGCTTACCAAGTCACTTGGTTAGCTTACCAAGTCACTTGGTTAGTCTAACCAAGAAATTGGTCGGTCTAACCAATTAATTGTCTGGCGCATATATAACCATAGCACTTGGTTGTTTCAACCAAGCCTTTCTTTCCGTGTAGCGAATCTGAAAAATCCCCACATGTTGATAATCCCAAAGCAGAATAGGAAATTAATACAAATCGACGGTAATAAGCCCATGTAAATTAACATTACTCCAATGTTTTCAGCTTTCAAAAAGATATAGATACAACGGATTACTATACTGTTAAGGAGTAAGTCGTTGTTGTAATAAAGCAAATTTGGGACGATTACTATACGTATCGTAAACTGTAATTTGTTTATATGAGCTTTTACAATAGAGCCCATGTGTCACCGCCGTACAATATTTTCTGCGAGTGGCAACTATATTCGCGGATCCATTTCTCTCCGTGTGTGTGCAGGGTTTCGAACTTTGGCAAGAACCGTTCAGCCGATTGTGGCAATTTTTGACAAAATGTACGCAGAAATTGAAATTTTATTGCCTTTTGAACGTTCTTAAAAAAGGGTATGAACGCTCTAATTTTCGTAAAATTTAGGATCTTTTGGTAAATAGTTTTTCATAAATGCAGGTACGTTTAATGTTGTTCACGGATTTTAGGGAGTTTAGCAATTTAAAAAAAACTGACGTTATTGCATTAATTAGAGCAAAACATGAACTAGCGAGCTCAAATTTGGTATCTAAACGGTATAATAATCCGCGACGCTAGATATATAATTTAGTGCAGAACAGTAAAAGGGTTCGAATTTTAAGGAATTTAAAGATTTCGTTGTTATTTCTTCAAGATTAAAATTTCGCTAAACTTCAGATTTTTTTAAATTGATTTAAAACGAGGATGCACAGTAAAAGCCAAAATTGGTTAACATCCTTCCTCATAGAGGTAGATTTGTAAACATTTAAAAGTAATGAGGAAGCAATATTCTACTTTAGGTTTTATTTTATTCACTTTTTTTTTATTTCATGATACGCCGAATCTTATAAGCTGATTGAGACCTTGCCTCCACAGTCTGTTATTTGGCTCTTTACGTCTGACTCTAATAAGCCTAACTTGCTGAGCGTGTCAAGCGGTAGGACCCGGAACACCTCGAAGGTTATCCATTGATTGCAATAAAAATGTACTTGAAATTTATTGGATAGGTACCTACTGGAAAATTTCTATCATAAAATTAACAAGGAAAATTCCGATAGTTTTCAGGTTTTTCAGGCAAAATATGTAACGTTTAACGTCTCAGTCCTGGTCAGAATCCTCTTCAGCGTGTGTGTGCGTATGTGCAGAACTTCAAAATTTCAATTACCTATAATTCAAGAATCGTTCAACCGATTAAGCTGAAATTTGACACACAAGTGAAGCACTAACCCGGCTTCAATTTTTGGAATTATTGACAAAAAGTATACGCAAATGCAGATTTTGTTTCTTTATTTTTTTTGGAAAAAGGGCGACGTCGCTCTGACTTTCGTAAAATTTACGATATTTTGACAAATAGTTTTATGTAAGTGTAGATACATTTAATGTTGCTTGGTAATCAATTTTGCCGAAATCGGACAAACGGTTCGGATTTTATAAAGTTTTGAGACTTTCGAAAAATTGACGTTATTGCATTAACTTTCACAAAACATAAGGCAGGGCGTCCAAATTTTATACGTAAGCGGAATAACATATAGTGATATTAGATATATAATTTAGTGGAAATCGGTAACTTATGTGGATTCTAAGAAAAACATATTGATTTTAATAAGATCTTTAATTTTTGCTTTTCTTTAGAGTTGGCTAGAAAAAAAGATTCTGTCCCATGTATCAGAGGACGTGATATATACTTACAGCAAGTACGATGAATTGCCCTTGATAAAATTGGCTCAAAAATATTTTTATAATGATTTTACAATGTGTCACTGATTTCTCTCTTGTGCCACTGTATGTGTCTGATTTCGTGTCAAGGCGCTCCAAAAATAATATCGATGTGTCTTGGGGCGAGGCCTCGTCCGAGCGATTACAAAAGAGAAAGAGAGCATGAAAAACAAAAAAAGAGTGAGACACAATTTAATGTGCCTTTGTGGGATCGAAAATGATATAAAAGAGTATTTAAAAAACTTTTTTAGTAATATTGTCATTCATTATAGAAAAATAATGACTCTAAATTGGCCGCAATAGCAAAAATGTGAAAATTTGAATTCGCGCATAATAATTGTCTACAATTATTATTTTTTTTAATTCTTATGCATTTTTTTAGTATTGTTAAATGGTCCCAAGTAACGGATAAATTTCCTTAGTCGTTTTTGAAGGTGGCGATGAAGAACAAAATGGAAAGAAAGAGTTATTAGTTATCGCGAGTGACTTTCTAGTACGTCTCGTTTGAGTGCTAAGTGCACGCTCTATTTTCATTTACCTAAAGATGTAACCGTAGCCGGAGGGTTCGAGGGTATAGAGAAAGAGAGAGAAAGATGAGTAGGAAACGAGACAACGTTCAGCCAGTCTATCCGACAGCACTGATTTACAACTCGTTCGCACACCTCGGCTAAGTGCATCGAGGCAATTTCCTCACACACTAATCGATTTTCTCGCGATGACTGACTCTTTGATTCTTGGCTAAGACACCATAATTTAAGGGCTCTCTTGAGGCTTATCTGTTCGATGGGTTTGTCATTGTTGGGGACATTTTCTTCTGAAGGTTTCGTTTAGAATAAGGTTTTCGAATAACTATTTTATTGATTTTGTTCGGAAAATAATATATGGAATTATTGAATATATAGAATTTAATGTCAGATTTTACGACACACGGAAAGAAAAAAATAGTTGCCATAAACAAAAAATCAGTTGGCATAACCAATCGATTATTCTAATTCCCTTGCGACTCAAATGATGGTGTCCACGATTGGAATGGTCGTCCCAACAATTCGAATAATAGTCACAACGATTCGAATGGTCGTCCCAACAATTCGAATAGTCATCGCAACGATTCGAATGGCCGTCCCAACAATTCGAATAGTAGTCGCAACGATTCGAATGGTAGTCCCAACGATTGGATTGGTTACACTTACTAATTTCGCGGGAACTAATCGTGAATAGTTGACGTTACACTGTAAAAAAAATCTTTCTTAAATTTAATATACTTGTATTGGAAGTACCATATGCATAAACTGTGCATTAAATTTCATAAACCTTTATATTGAATTTTCACATGAACGGTATTGGAAAAAATGTAGCTTTCGATAACATTACGGCACAATTATTTCTGGTTTTTCCATCGCTGCAAGATATTTTTCGATGAATATGTTTGAAAATTCATAGACATTACTTTTGATATTTAATGAATTTGTATATTAAATTTCATAAACATTTATGTTGAATTTTCGTATGAGCGGTATTTGAAAATTCAAATACATATGTGTTGTAAATTTAAAATTGACATAAAAACAATTTTTGAAAATATAAATATTAGTCGGACATTATTTTTTTACACAAATTATGTCATCAGAAATTGTTGGGAATCGGTTTTCGCCACAGAAAATTTATCGCTTACACTGGGGTTCGAACCTACGACCTACCTACCTAAGTACGTAACAACGCACGCACGCTACCGACTACGCTATCAACGACTTACATTAGTAATTTTGGATATCTAAATGATATAAAAGTTGTACAACTATTATTCTCTCAGGCATACTCATAATTGACATAACAAAATATTCAGATGATTGCAATCAGAGCGCAAAGTGGGTTGGAAATATTTTCAAGTGAACATAATTTTTGAATGCACGGAATCTTTTTGTAGATCTCGAGCAACTCATCAGAAGTCGATGCTAAGTGGTAAGTGTTAGCGATCTAGTGCGGATTTTTTTCGTCATTGAAAAATGTGTATTAAATTTCAAATCAGTCACTAATATTTCAAAAATTCATGTTGATTTTCATGTACTAATTTAGTAATGATTGATTTAATAACCATGTGTTGTATTTTTATATCACCGGTTTGGTAAAATCCATACACGCATACACGGATAAAAAAAAGTAGTTGGGTACAGCCAAGAAGTAGTTGCACGGACTCACTTTTCGTAAGTCCATACAACCTCGAATTTTGTGAGTTGAGACAACTGCTTTTAGTTAGTTGTATAGGCTGGGTTGCAGTGACCATCTATTACGATTGTATGCAACCCCACCGGTTAGTTGGCACAACTAACTTGCCAAACAGAACACGATTTGACCCGGTTATCGGTAGAAATTGTGCGTATTTATTAAAAATGCAATGAATTGACATATAGTCGATAAAATTAATGCGGTTTAACGTTATGCTTGATGAAATTGATACAGTTTGCGGTTACAGTTGATATGGTTAATTCAGTTTGAGATTAGAGTTGATAAAATTAAGACGGTTTGAGGTTATAGTGTTCGATGTCTTATTTCATCTGTCGAAGAGTACATTCTACGATGAGTGTGGCATCCTGTTTATCGATAGCATTTCTTTGCAAAAAATGTGCATTGTTAGCAATTGTTTGCAAAAAATGTCTATCGATAGCTTTTTTTTTTGCAAAAAAGTCTATCAAAAGCATTTTTTTGGAAAAAATTTCTTTTGGCAGCATTTTTTTGCAAAAAATGTCTATCTACAGCATTTGCAAAAAAGTCTATCGATAGACAGCATTTTCTTGCAAAAAAAGTCTATCGATAGACAGCATTTTCTTACAAAAAAAGTCTATCGATAGCATTTGTTTGCAAAAAATGTCTATCAACAGCATTTGCAAAAAAGTCTATCGATAGACAGCATTTTCTTGCAAAAAATGTCTATCGATAGCATTTTTTTGCAAAAAATGTCTATTTCTAATAGTGATGCGAAACTTCACGAAAATAGGCGTTCGCCACGCTTCCGTTATCACGCACGCTTCGATTAAAAGAAAAATATTTGACTGCGAGTGCTCGTTGCGTTGGTTTAAAGTGGTTGCGCGGTCTCACTGATTAATTGGGCGAACTCACTATTCGAGATTGTTATAGGCACCGAGTAAATCGTTGTAGCAACTCATTTCTGGCCAACTCATTAAAGCTGTGTTGGCCCAACTACTCTTTTTTCTCCGTGTACTAAATTTACTATGCAACTATATTAATGTTTATTTCCTATAGCGAGTTTTGTAAATTTCTCACACTTTTGTGTAGCAAAAACGCAAACATTTTTCATAAAGTAATATACCCATATAGACAAAATTGCAAATACTTTATTTGGTATTTTTCAATATCAGTAACTGTAATTTGAGTAACTTTGATCTTACATTTAATGGAACAATGTATATTAAATTTGAAATCGGGTACGAAAATTCCGAAAATGTATATTGATTTTCATATACTGATTTAGTAAGAGTTGATTTAATAATCATCCGTTGTAATTTCCAATCACCGGATTATCAAAATTCATATATCTGTATTAAATTTACTATGCAAACATATTAGTTCCGATTTCGTGTACCAAGTTTTACAAAATTCAGACACGTTTGTATGGAAAAACGCGAACATTTTTTACAGTGTACTATTCGATATGGTTGTACGGAGAAAACGGGTTAGTTGAGAAAACTAACCTTTAAATGCTTAGAGTGTTAGATGGAGTTTGGTTGGCATTACCAATCGGTTGGTTGGCATTACCGATCGGTTGGTTGACATTTTCAATCGGTCCGTTGGTGACCAATAGATTGGTTGGCATTACCAATTGGTTAGTTCTAATGATGCGACAAGCGAGACAAGACGAGAAAATAACAAAATCCAGATCTACTTCTTGAATTTTTGAGTGAGATATTTTCTCGCCTCGATTTTGTTTCGTCGAGATGCTCGAAGTTCAAGACTCTCGCTTGAACTTATTTTGAATCTCGATGTGCCTAAGCTGTTATCAGTTTTCTATTCTCTGTGATTCTTAGATTAAGGGAAAACGAAAGCTCAAAACGGTAACAACTGCATTCGCCGCCGGACGAAATAAAAAACGCACAGAAGATCATGGCACGGAAGGTCCGGGCGAAATCCGTTTTCCACAACTGATCTTTGCATCTTTAACCTCACTTATGACAACTCTGTTATACCTAAAAGTGTGAACGAAGCGATTTCAACGTGTGCTTCCAAGAGAGAAAGAGAGCAAAGAATAAGAGGTGAGACGCACTATTACTGTATTTTTTGCTGTAAATTAACAAATAAATCAGATTTTAAGCTTCTGTTTAGAACGGACAGATTGTTAAGAATGATTATATTGCATGCTGTAGCTGTCACGTCGTATAATCCTCAAGACACGAGATTTTCGATTGATCTCGCTTCACAGTGCAAGATTTTTCGAGTCGAGAAAATACGTGAACATCCTCTCAGTCGATCGAGACGAGAATCATATATAAATTAAATTTACGAGCGAGATCGATCGAGATGGTCGAAACTCTCGGTTCTTGTCGCATCACTAGTTAGTTCTGACACATAATAACTTGCTAATGCCATATTCTACCACGCCTGTTGGTTGACACGTATCAATTCCGTGGTTCCTACAACTACATCCTTTTCTCCGTGTGGAGCAACGAATTTTTTAGACCTTTTCTACAGCAAATTGGAAACGTAGTTGCCCAAACAAATATTTTTTTCCGTGCACTTTGTATTTTTCGAGAAATGTCTTTCGTGCATAAACTAACCGCGTAAAAATAATTATGTCAAATTGTGATCATAAATAGTGCATATTCCAAAAAGTGCCCTTTTTGAGACGCGTTAAGACGAAAGATCTTGTAAAAGTTCAAAGCGAATTTTTTAGTACCAATTTGAAAGATGAAAATCATATGCTTTACTGATATCAAATTGTAATTTGAAGTAAACGTGATATAAAATCGATCTCAAAATCGCTTTGAAATTTTCTAACATATTACGTCTCAAACATCTCAAAGATATAACGTCTCTCTAAAATGGCACTTTTTAACATATGTCGATTTGTGATCTCAATTTGACATAATTATTTTTACGCGGGTAGCTTGCAAAGTAGAACATTTGATGAAGCTTCCTCCATGAGGAAGCCGAAATTTGTAAACATTCTTCGTCACAGAGGCCGTTTCGTCAAATGTGTAAAATAATGTGAAATCAATTTGCAAGGTTCTACTTTGTAGAATTGTATCGAAATGGTACAATTGTGCTATACAATTGTATAGGAGTAGATTGCAATAAAGTTAATTAATTACACCCATAAATACCTACTCAATTGTTTCAAATAAAAATTCACTATTATGCAAATTTTTGCAACGAGCATCAAGAGAATAAGGAGCATCTAAATCCCCACAAGAACTTCGCAATGAAAATGTCTTGGTGTTGTCAAGAAGATCTTGATTTTACAAGTCACCATATTTTATGAGTCTTAAACATGTCTCGGTAATATATATAGTTGCGTATAGATACAACGTAGAGAGTACCACGAGGATGTAACACGATGACTTTATGGGCCTTGCTGCGTGATTTAATTGATGGCACATTAATTGATCTCGAGAAAGAAAAAGAAAGAGACGAAAAGCGGCAATTTCATTAACGCTTACATGCGCACGTGCGCACGCCTGTATTTTCTCCCCCCGAAGCATAAACGCGATCGCGCCATGGGATATTAAATTGCTTCATCGCGGAGCGTCGTGCACCGAGGGTATAAAACGCGCGTAGTACTACTATCGTCGGTGAGAGCTCGGCTGCGATTTGATTGCTCTCGATTAATTGTCGTTGGTACTGAAAGCAGTGCAGATAGAAGACTCTTCACTTAATAATATATGTATGTGTATATATATATATTTATGTATACACATAGTTTTCTATACAGGAAGTATGAATATCGTATCGTTTAGATACACCAATACATTAAACAATTAGCGACAAGTTACTAGTAGTATCTTCTGACGATCTTAATGGAGTTGTGTGACGATGATAAATGGTGTTACTCACCTTATCGTATTGCAAGTTTATGCATCGCGTTGCATCGCAGTATACACGTTCTGAGATGCAACCCGGCAATCATTGCGTACATCGGCTAATAATCAGGGATACGCGATGGTGATTGATTATAAATAATGTCTGAATAGTTAATTAATTGTTTTACAAAAAAAAAAAAGATACAATGGTACCGGTCTACAAAGCTTCTTATTTTCAAAGCTTTTGCAAAGCCACTTTTACGAGACAGCTTGTTGATTATTTATGATTTCGGAATAGAGAAAACTTGCAGAGAGAAAAATGCACATTTTTTTTTAGGGAAAAAATCCGCAATCAATTGTTTTGGTAAATAATTAGCAATCGATTTTTTAAAAAAATAATCGTCCAACGATTTTTTCGAAAAATAATCGACCAACAAACTACTTGAAAAATAATGGGTCAACGATTTTTTTCGAAATGCAATCTACAATCGATTTTTTCAGAAAATAATCGGCAAACGCTTATTCCGGGAAATAATAGGCAAAAAAATGTTCCGGAAAACAATCAACAAACAATTTTCCCGGGAATCAATCAGGTATTGATAAATTGCAAATCACCGTTATTGTAGAACATGTATATTGATAATGTACTCCCGTGTATAAACTATAATGATATGTTTTAATAACAATAAATCTATCGGTACGAAAGAACCTATCGAACGACGTTTAGCTTTTTTTCTATCGTTTATCTCCAAAGGCGTAAATTCCAATAGTGTAGTTAATACATTTAATCGCTTGCCACTCGAGAATCTGCAATCGGGAAAGTATAGCAGTAAATCCGCTGTATTATCAACGATGTAATTTTTTTTCTTGAACCGATATCCGGCCTAGATCTTATAAGCGATTGAAGAGACCACTTATAGTGGATGTCTCAAGTATCAACTAATATACCCGTTATCGAAATTATGTATGTTGGCTTTGACAGTAACTAAATCCACGAATAATATGACAATGGTCGAATATATCACAACGATTAGAGTACCGATTTTTTTACAGTCGAAAGTATTCTTACCTATAATTTATATAAGGCCAAAGTAATTGTGAAAAATGAATTATTTAAAAAAATCCTCATTTTATAAACTCAATAAAAATTACTTTATTTTGTATAAGGACAATCTTCTTGAGATTGCCATTTGAAATTAAGAATGCTCCAAACATTTGTGGTAAGAAAAATCAAAACCAACAAAATCGAAAATTGTTCTTTGAAGTAATGTAAATTTTTATCGAACTTTAAGAAAATATTATCATATTTTAAAAACTGGATTTGCTCTAAGCATTAATTAAAATCCTCATTTTATAAATGATTAAAATTACTCTCTTTATGTAAGGACAATAAGATTGCCATTGGAAATTAAGAATCCTCCAAATATTTGTTGGAAGAAAAATAAAAATCAACAGAAACGAATATTGTTCTTTGATCTTATGTAAATTTTTATCGAATTTAAAAAAAAAGTTGATCATATTTTCAAAAATTGGATGCGCTCTAAGAATTGGTTGAAAATTAAAAAAACTAACAATGGAAATTAAATTGCCAAATATTCTTTACAGAGTTTATTCTTTCTTAAAAAACAACCACATCGATTTTAAAATTATTATTATTGGAGTAAAAGTTTCCTCGAATCATTTAGACACGCTCGTTTATGTTGTAACCACACCTTAGACATTGCCTTGCGCAGTAACAACAGACTTTAGATGGACTTGGAAATTGCACACGTGCTTGATTTAGCCTCTTATCGACATTATCACGAGGGGAGTTCCGATAACATTTGAATAGTACTCGCTCGTTCGTGCAGCGTTATCAATAATGCCTTATCAATCTCTCCAGTCTTTCGATCGATTGAAGTCTAAGTACAGAAAAGTCGTTAATACCTCTGTGATGATTAATAGAATTTTCTGTTGAGTAATATGTACTAAGTGCTGAGGATTAATGGTGAAACCCAATTTAAAAAAACGAAAGAACTTCGTACATGTGGATTTAAAAGGATTAGACATTTTTAATCAATTACACATCAAGAAATCAGAAAATAAATTATCACGCTATACTTTGAAACTTGATATTTGATTGCTGTAGTCGAAAACACATTGTACATTTCAGTTGAACATAGCTGATAATGTAAAAATTTCATATTTTATAGAAAAAGAACATAAAAAAGTGGTTGTAACTCCAAAAACATAAAGAGTTTTTTACTTTATAAATCTAATCAGATTTTTTTTTAAATTAATAAATTGAAACTAATATTTAATTTTTTTTAATTTGGTGACCGAGTTTTCTCTTGTAAAATAGGAATTGTAAAAGAAAAATTCATCTCCCACATTAGTACGAACTAAAATTTGAACAAAATTACAATCGAGCAGTAGTAAATCTTGAGTAATTACACGAAAATCTCAAGAGTCGAAAAAAAAAATTTGGTCTCATCCTACACATTTTTTCCACATCTTTGTAGCAAAAATCAGATAGCATTTTTCTGATGTGTCAACGAGAATAAATTATTATTATTATAGCGCTAATAAATCACCGAAGCGCAAGAGCATGTATCAACAATCATAAATCGTTATAAAGTGAATCACGACGAGGACAATGTACGAGCAGGGTCAGAGTCACGATCTCTTTGAAACGAGCGACGCGGAGGGAGAGTTGGTCAATAGGCACATTGCAACTAAGCGGAGAAAGTGATGAACGCTTCCTGACGATATATCGTACAAAGAATTCATTATGAGCGTTAGATTTCATTATCACCACGACAATTACGACAATTGGTTTATAACAATTATGATTATTGCGGTTACCAACGTTTTGCACATTGCTATTCGCGTCAACGCACTCCGGCCACTCAGTAAAATGTCGTAAAAACCCACGTAATAATTCCTCGTGCCTTCTTGTCTTCTCTAATTCCTCGTTGAGCGGCTCTCGACTTTCCGAGAAATTTGCAATTACTCAACTAAACGACACTTAGTCATTTACCAGTGCCAAAGTAAGAGGAAAAATGCAAACAATTATTTTGGCTATACACTCAGAATGAATTTAAATCTCCGGCATGCAAATCTTATTTTTGCCGAGCTCTTTATGTTCATATTGCTTCTTCATAGAGAAAGCGTTATTTTCATGAATTGTTTTTTTCCCGAGATTTTCAACTCAGTCAACTTATACTAGTCCAAAATATCGAGGAAAGTAGTTTAGAAAAAATACCCATATGTATGTATGTATGTATTAATATTATTATTATAAATAATAACAAACCCCAAAAACAGGGTACAAAAAAGATAACATAAACAAAAAGAAATAGAAAAAAATTAACATATTCCTCAGATTCTGTGCAACCCAAAAAACACAAAATAATTCTAATTTTCAGAAAATAATCAGCAATTTATTACTTTCTGAAAACAAAATCGTGAATAAAAAAATCGAGGTTGAATTTTTTTGACAAGAAGTTGTTAAATTAAATAATAAACCATAAAAATGGTTATTTTTTTTAATCATTGTAAAAATGTTTGAAAAGGGTATTTTCTATGGCCAAATGTACGACTTCAAAATGATAGTGACGAAATTTTATAAATAAAATCCTACGTAATTCTTTATATATTCTTGTCATCTCTAATTCCTCGTTGAGCGGTTCTCGACTTGCCGAGAAATTAGCCATTACTCAACTAAACGACACTTAGTCGTTAGCCAGTGCGAAAGTAAGAGGAAAAATTCTCGGTAACGAAATAGCGAAAAACTAAAATAGCTCTCGCACGGTGATGACAAAGGAGAAGGTTCTGGAGGTCGCGAGATAAATTTTCACTGCTTCAATAACGGTGCACGGAAATATTGGAATAATTATAACAGCGAAAAAAGTGCCAGCGGAAAAATGTTTGCCTGTATAAAAGCGAGTATTATTATTAAACATCGATAATACTATTCTTGGAGTGAAGGGACGCGAATGAAAAACTTCGGAGTGAAATCTTTACTAACTGTGTCGACGTTGTTTTACAACTAAAGTCACGCATCATTGAAAGCGTGACTGTGTATCAGGAGAAATGATAAAAAAATAATATCACGATCATCGCCTTCAATTGAAACGTGTAGAGCAACATGTTATTGTCAATGATTTACATTCAATTTGCACATTTTTACGGGATTAAAAAAATTACATATACGACTCTAATAAACATACTTTTCTATTACTTCACTCACAATTTTGAAGAATTCCGCATTTAAAAAAAATATATTACCAAAAATATCGTATATAAAGACGAAATTGTTTTATCGTGTAAAAAGTTTCTGAGGCTTTACATATATTTACAAATTTTTTGTAATTTTTTTCAGTTGTGGATATGATACACTGTTTGAAAAATATACCCACTTGTTACACTTTGGTTGATTTTAATTGTCATTATTTTCTGTGGTATATGTACACTGTTAAAAATATTTTGAAACTTAATATATGTATTGGAAATTCTTTTGCAGATTAAATTTCATTTAATATACATATATGTTGTAAAATTCCACTAATTATATTATAAACA
The DNA here is from genome assembly GCA_963970395.1 of Ephialtes manifestator. NCBI lineage: Eukaryota > Metazoa > Arthropoda > Insecta > Hymenoptera > Ichneumonidae > Ephialtes > Ephialtes manifestator. The sequence goes on from OZ019971.1 coordinate 16,242,847, forward strand.
TAACTTTTATGAAGTGTTTAGTATACAGTATATTCCTTTTAGAACAATTTCTTTTGTGTATTAATATTTGTATATTAAATTTAATATACTCATATCCGCAAAAAAACTTCCAATACTTTATATTAATTTTCATACAAAATATTCTAATAGTGTATATCAAAAACATTTATTAATATACACTTAAGGCTGAAAAATCAGTAGACGATTTTGTAGACAAAAGGATAAGTTAAGTGCCCGGTAAGTCTAGATTCGATAGTTCAAGTTCGCATGCACGATACACTTTTTAAAAATTGCGGTTACCCGACCTTCGCGGTTCGTTACTTCAGCCCAAGACATTTGGTATAAAATGAGTCTCTGAAATTGATAAGATTAATCAAGTTGAATTAATATTGATACACAATGGAATCGTGTCACAAATATAACAGGTGTTTAAGGAAGTTAAGAAAAAAACCCATCCTCGTCCCACATCAAGGCTTCGTAATAATCAATGAGTACGCTGAAATCGTTATGCAAGAGTTGGCAACCGATTGAACATCTCATCCTGGAAATCAAAATCTTGTAAAATTTCCACGTTTCAATGAGGAAGACAAGATAGTGCGTTTGAATATCGTTGGCATTTGTATGGGCGTAAGTCAAGGTCCTGGTTACCCGTAATACAAATTGCTGAACGTAAAGCAATGCACATAAATTATTGTAAGGTTTATGCTCCAAAAAATGAACAAGATGCATTTTTTTCACACTCTTTTCTACATAGTAAACATATTTTACTGGAAATTTTATGTACAAGTGTAGAAATTTGTTATGCATAAACTAATATTCTAAATTTAATATACATGTGCCATGTCAAATTAATGTATGGTACAGTAACTTTAATAATTTTAATTAGTTTTACTGTAAAAGTACAATAATTTCAATGCTTTGCTTCAACTTTACTGTAAAAGGTAATTAATTTTATATCACAATTGTACATTAAATTCGATTGACGAGTTCATGCGTAAAAACTTCCAGTCTTTTCTAACAGTGTAGAGTAAATAGTAAATTCCATTATTATTATTCATAGTTTTTCTTCTATCTTGGCCTGCAAAAATAGAATAGAATAGTTAGAATAGAATAAATAGAAATATTATCAAACAAAGGTAAACCAATATTCCTGAGAATCCTGTCATGAAAATCTCGAAAAAAGAAATAAATTCCTGTAAACAAAGATTCCTCTGTGAGGAAGCAGAACAAAACTTTACCATTTTTATGACCATCTATAATTTGCGGTTTCCCTTTGAACCTTCAAAGAAAAAAATACCTATTTTAATAATTGCCTATACCTATAAGCAGTTGTTAAAGAAACGAAAGCCCTTCATTTTCTTGAGCATCAGTGGATTAAAAAAAATTAACTACTACTCGGTAGTTAAATCTGCGCAATTAGAATAGAATAGTTACAGTACAATAAATAGAATAGTTATAAAATAAAGGTGAAACAAAATTCACGAGAATCCTGATACGGAAATCTCAAAAAAAGAAACAAAGATTTCTCTATAAAAATTCACCATTTTTATGACCATCTATAATTTGCGGTTTATTTTTTCTTTTGAACCTCCAAAGCAAAAATATTTATTTTAACAATTGCCTATACCTATAAGCAGTTGTTAAAGAAACGAAAGCCCTCTATTTTTATGAGCATGGGTGGACAAAAAGAAATTAACTACTTCTCGGTAGTTAAATCTGCGAAAATAGAAAAGAATAGTTACAATAGAATAAATAGAATAGTTATCAAATAAAGGTGAAACAAAATTCACGAGGATCCTGACATGAAAATCTCGAAAAAAGAAACAAAGATTCCTCTATGAGGAAGCAGAAAAAAAGATTCAACATTTTTATGACCATCGATAATTCACGGTTTATTTTTCCCTTTGAACCTTCAAAGAAAAAATACCTATTTTAATAATTGCCTATACCTATAAGCAGTTATTAAAGAAACGAAAGCTCTACATTTTCTTGAGCATCTGCGGGCAAAAAAAATTAACTACTACTCGGTAGTTAAATCTGGTTTATTATGAAAAACATCGAAAAGTAAAAATAGAAGTAACGAAATTAACGGATAATGCCTGGTACGTGATGTGCCAGGACGTAGCAGTGGGAAGATGCGCAAGAGGAGTTTAGTCGTACAGACGAATTACCGCAGGGCTGCGGTCGTGTAACATGCATTATTCATCAATAGTGTGCGAAAGACTCGCCGCGCGCACGTTGCACGACCAGGTGGAAAAGATTCTCTTGCGTCTGTTTTGCGTTGAACGTTCCACTCGGGTATTCGTGGAAGACACGACGGAGAGGAGAAGGTCGGAATCCACGCTGGAGGTCGAATTGACTCGGTCTCATAAATCCTTCTCGTCTCAACCCTCTTCCATCGATCATTATACATATCTTTCTGTCTTCTTCATTTCGCTCTGAACTCTGATGCAGTCTTCGGTTTCTTTCAACGATGCGTTTCTCTCTATCTGCGAGAAGTTCTTCAAACTTTGCTGACCATCTCGAAAACTATTAATCTTAATCTATAAACGATAGACGTGTTTTTTCATTGCATTGCACATTGACGTATAAGGTAAACGGCCCAGTTTTTGACATCTTTGGAATCGCACCCCCAGTTTTCTATTATTTACGAACGCGTTATATTATGAAACTAAATAAAAATTCTTTTCACGTGCAAATGAGTTTCATCCGGGTTCGAAGTAAATCATTCAGAAATAATAGTTAAACTATTCTTTTAATTATGGTCGTCTACTACCGGAGTTACTCACACTGTTGAATCTTCCATATCGCAGTTTCTGACATCGGCGCGGACCCCGTTTCTGACATGTGTGTCGCAGCTTGTGACACCAACCAGACCCAGTTTCTGAGGCTTTGACATAGGTTATACATGCAGTATCAGAAACCGCAACATAACCTGAATTAGGCGATGCACTTACTGACTCCGAGAATTTATGGGAAGAGCTAGCCTTTAGGTGAAGTTTTACGTATCACATCTATAGGTGGTTCATTCTAAAGGTATTCATATCACTTTTACAGCATTTAATACTTACTTAAGGTTATAGGTGCGAAATTCTACATGAGCTTAGTAGCTCACTATAGTGTCGGAAGGCTCTATATCGCCTTCCCACTACAAATGTCACTCGAAAACCACTGAAACGTCAGTCGCAACTCTCATTATTAAATTTCGATATGAAATATTCTATAAAAACATTCGTATCTCGGCAATATTCGGCAATAAAACATGCTCTTTAATCTGCCTGTATATTTATTAATATTTAACGAAAACTTTATTTACTACAGATATAAATGTACCGTCGGTATCAGAAACTGCGGCAGTATCAGGAATGTTGAGCTTTGTTTTTATATTTTACTATTCATCAAATGACATCTTTTTCGTAACCACGAAATATTCGAATTGGGTGAAAATGTTTAGGGCTAAATTTGTCGAGAAGCCTGACGAACAATTATTTTGATAATTAGCGCGACTGTTCGTTCTGCAGAATGAACATTTTTTCAGACGGAAATCGGGTCTGTGAATTCTGAAATCAGAAACGACAAAAAATGACTTCTTTCAAAATAAAACTAAATAGTACGTTGCGATACTAGTGAGATGAAACATTTTCGCGACAAGTGTGAGTTTACATCACGAGCCGAAGGCGAGTGTTGTAATCACACGCGATCAGAAAAAGTTTCTCGCACGAGTATCACATACAATTTTATGCCCCTAGTGCGAGAAGTGCGTGAAGTAGGCACTTTATGCACGCTGTGGTATAAAGATTTCAAACAGATATTTTTTGTGGTGGGAAATGCGACTTGAGAACAATAGCGGAGGTCAAAACTCGATTTCTTGAAGAAAAAAGTTCAAGCTTTTTTTTTAAGGATTTTTTGACCGGAAGTTGAATCGAAGAATTCTAAAGTCAACTCGTTTGGCTAACGAAAAAGACTCTGCAAGCTGTTAAAAGGGTTAAATACAGCATAAAGCCACGTTCATTATTGTAAGAGAAAAAATATACAATGATTTCAGTATTCGTACCGAGTAATTGTGTACTTAGGAACTTCCGGCCTTTGGCAATTTGCTATATAATTATGCCTACCCGATGTGCATTCTGCACTGTGACATGACTCATCACATGCATTTTACTCACAATTATTATTATATTCGAGATCAAGATCTCGCGTGTGTTAGTCATTGCTCGAGCATGTTAAGAATTTAATCAACCTCTATTAACATAGTGGCGATTTTTTTTGCTTTTTCCACTGTAATGCTCGAAAGTTTCCGTTGATTGATGCTTGGACAGGTGTGTTGTGTTGAATGAGGTTCTTGACTCGCGAGCTCACGAATAATACAAGTGCTGAAGACGGCGTGGCATCCGTGACTTTCCATTTCTTCATCACAATGCAGATCACGTGCCGCAACATCGTCGTCCAAATAATTGTGAGGCTTTTTCAAGTGCGAGTGAGAAGAAGTGTGAGACACTTGTTGAATATCCCAATTTGTGACCATGTCCATATTCAGGGCACTAAGTCACCTAACATTTAAGACAATTAAATGATGATATAATTGTATATGGGTCATTCCATACCAAGTGGGCCATTCATTTGCCGTCACGCCCATTTTTCTGTAGTTTGTAAGCACAATAATGGAAATTCTCTGAGATTTTGAGAAAAACCGGAATGGTCTATCTCAACGATAAAAAAATGTTTACTTTATTTTATCAAAATATGGTGGACATTTATTTTTTGAGCATTCATGGAAAAATTTTTATCAAAAAGTGCATTCAAAAACTTAAATTTTATACAGGATCAAATTTAATGTACGGTCGGTAATTTTGAATATACAGCAAACTGAAAAAAAAATCAAATAATTAAAATCGTTATTAAATTTTGGGCAGACCATAGGTGGTAAAATTCGAAAATAATTTATGGATGTTCAAAATACTCTAAACAACTTCAGAAAAAATTATGAACATTTTTTGCGACCATGCTAAATTTGGGTGGCCCACTTGGTATGGAATAACCCATATATGATATTTTTTTACCAAGATTTTGAAAAAACTAGATAAGCATAGAAAGTGCAACATTTTTTTTTTCGTAGCCAAGTTCGACGAGAACAATATTTTTTTCTATTTCCCAAGTCCAATTGTTTTTTTGAAAAGACTCTAGGCGGTCCGACTTCCGGAATTTCCATTTGAAGGTTCATTGCATCAGATATACTGACTTACAGACAATTTTTTCCTTTAGTAGTAGTTTTTTTTTGTAAATTTCCTTGTTACTTCAACAAAAGATCTTCAAATAGAAATTTCTATGCTAGGATCAGACAGAGCTTTTCTACAAGGAAAATTGGACTTTTTAAAACCAGTTTTGAATTCTGATCGAATCAATTTAGTTGGAAATGTGTTCATCATTTATAGTCCGTAATATTTGGTACCATGAGTGTTAAAATACTTTATTATACAGTCATTGAATTGGGGAATTCAACTTACGAGGTGTTACGAATGAAACATTGCACGGAAGCGGTGGGTGTGGGTTTATGTGTTATTAGTATGTGACTACGTGATAATAATGGTGATAAATACGACAACCAAAGCCTGCCTGCGACTTTTTCGCCTCGCTTTCACCTTTCCTCCCCGGAACTATCGCCGCCCGTGACCGTACTTCGCGAAACCATCCAAGCGAGACGTTCGAGATCTCTGCTTCATATTACGTCGAACCGTAGGAGTTTTCCACCACGCGAACCACGCAGCATCCCATGGAGAGAGAAATTCGCGTGTGTATTGATATTTATTGGACAACTCACGAGCAGGTCGATAAATCACTGCGGGATACAAGTGGTTATAACGATTACGAAAATCCACCGGTACGTATGATAATGGAAGTTTATTAAATTAAAACAATTTTTTACAGGGACCAGAAATTTACATAATTCAGCAGATATACACTTTTTATCAACCGATAATAATTCTTAGAAATGTTAATGTTAATGTCAATTATTATCTCAATTATTTGTAGATTTACATAAATGAATAGAGGTAGAAATTTTGGCAGATTGCAAGTATTTAAAAAAAAAGCAGAAAAATAACATGGTGGCCGTTTTTTACGTCGAAAAAAATTTCCTGACTTTTCCCTGACCAATCAAACTTTTCCCTGACCAAAATTCCGACGATTTCTATTTTTTTAAATTGATGTTGCCAATGAAAATCTATCCAAAACAAGGGCACGTCTTCGATAAATGATTTATTTTTCCAATCAACAATGAACATATTTGTTCTGCATCTATTTTGTAACCTTATAAATTACGTAAACGATCTTTGGAGTCATAAAGCTTCACATCACATTAAACACTATTATAATTACCCATGTTATATTATACTTATTATTATTGTAATAATATATAACATTTTAAAAACTTTTTTCTTAAGTGCTTCGGTACCGAGCAGAATCGTGTTAAAAAAATCCGCATCAGGTATTATGAATCGGGTTCAATTGAGAAATTATTTTGAAATTGTAATTATAGTATTAAGGTTTATTTCTGTTTTTTTTTCTTGTTCATAATTTTTCTAATTTTTTTTTTTCAAGACTTCCTTTTATGTACTTTTCATCTTCTTATGGAGCATGTGGCGCCAATTTAGTTTTTCCCTGACCAATTTTGAGATTCCCTGACTTTTCCCTGATTCCCTGACTAATTTCATTTTTCCCTGACTTTTCCCGGTTTTCCCTGACCGCGGCCACCCTGAATAACTTGTTGAACTAGATATTTAACAAAATTTTTTTATAAGATTAACAAAAATTGTGAGTTTACTAAAGTTAGCGGCATTTGAGAAATGTTTGAATTTGTAACGATTACTATTTTTAATAAGTTATTACATATTTCATAAATGAACTTTTTAAATTTTGCAATGCGTTATGTCATATTTTTATGACACCAAAAATATAGCAACTACTTCCAGTTGAGGTATATCACTGCAGTGATTATTGTTGGTGTTAGTCGTTCGACGCACTCGCGGCGATTATCCAGCAATGTTAAACGAGCCCGTAAAATATTTTTCAAGGATTATCAGCTGACGGGCAAACGACGCAGTGAAAATTCATGGCTGGCTATAAGCGTCTAGCAGAGAACTAGAGAAACTCGCATGAAGACGCGGAAGCCCTAGTGGCTTCCGCTTCGCCATCAGCTTGAGAGGAGCGGCCTTTAACGCATGTACGTCAAGGTTGTGGACACAGAGCGACGGAAAGAGAGCGACAGAAACGAGAAGCAAGGCACAATCAGCAAGATATTCAACGCTCCTTTTGTAGCTTATAGCTATGAACGTAAACCTGGTTCTATAATAAAACTAATGCTAAAGGATTGATGCAGTAAGGTGTGAATTAGTGCCAGTAATTAATGATGTAATTCACACGTTCGTTGAATCATTTTGGCTGCTCTTATAGTTTTATACATTTTCCGAAACAATTAATTTTATTCTTCCTCGGAATTTTTTTTCCTTGTAGCAGTAAAAAAGTTATTGTGTTTTGACTGTTTGTAACGATATTTGAGTTATGTAAAAAAACCGAACTGTTATAGTTTCACAAATATTCAGAAAGAATTCATTCTCCTCTATGGATTTTTTTTTTCTCGTAACAGTAAAAAATTGTATTTAACGGTATTTTAGTTATGTTAAAAAAATTACAAACTCTTATTGTTTTACAAATGTTCTGAAAGTTATTCAGTATTTCAATTACATTAAAATAACCCAAACCCGTATATAAGAAAAGTGACACCGAATTTTTTAAATAAAAAAAAAATAGGAAGAAGCATATGACACAAAATTTTTACAAATTTCAATAATCCAATTCTATAAACACTTGTTTAATAATGGAATTCCATTGGGAATCCATCCTATACTTTAATTTCATTTTTAAAAAACATGCTATTTTACGTATACATTTTTTGAAAACAGATTTTTCAAAGGGCCTTTTTTTCACTATTTTGGTACAAAATAAAGTGCGAGCTTAAAAAAAATACATTTTCTACCGGACACAAATTACAATAAAATGCATTGAAAAAAAAATTAATTTTCTATAGTATCACGAATTTCTATCGACATTCCCATAATTGTAGACTTTTCCTAATATGCTCTTGACCTAGAGAATGAGAGAGCCTTCGATGGACATAGAATGCTCTGGTATCAAGTGGTGGCCAACGACGGTGGCGAGTCCTCGATACATTACGTTCTGTCTCTGGCGTTATATATCCCCCATAGCAGTAAATTCCTAGCGTAACGAGGTGTTACAAGGTGATGTGTCCACGGTCTCGCGTGCTCGCTTTAACACGCATTGGCCGTACGATTTCACGGTTTGATGCATAGCCGGTTTAATTTGCGACCTAGTAGCGGTTCAACTCGAGAGTTTGTGTTCAACCGAGAGAAGTCAAGCTATTGCGACGTCCGGGCAACCAGATCGATGTGGCATTGATCGATAGTCGCCCGAGTGCATCCGGTCTGGCCTAGATCAGCATCCATTTTTTTTCTATCGACGTTCTCACTCCGATAGTGGACCAAAGATAATAATAATCATCAATGGAAATTAATTTATAAAATTAAGGTAGTATGAGCGGAGTACCTAGTCAATAGAAAGTCCATATTTTTTATTATGGGGAAAAAGCGAAGTATCACACATCTCGCTATTTAAAAAATCACAATATAAACAGAGAAAAATTATGAAGTGTGTGTGATGATAAGGTGTGTATATTTATAAAACGGTAGTAGTTTAAATAAGAGTGTCATTTGACTCAGATTGTCCAGCCGGCCGCCATTTGGCCAATCAAGGAACGCTTGGCTACGCTATAGTCAACTGTTTTCCGGCAGTTTGATGCCACTTCGCGAAAACTCGTCAATTTAATCGATGATATCTATTCGAAATATTCGGTAACATATATTTTTCAAGGGACGTACGTGTTCGCAGCAGTTTTCTCGGTATTTCGAGCTTTTATTTACGGAGGTGTCTGAATTTGAAGAATGGTTATTCGGTCTCAAAGTGTTATCAAGGCAATTTCCGTATATAACATGTACTAAATTTCCCAATTTTGCACATTAACTATTATTCTAAATGGTCGGTAAAATGGTTTGAAATTTTACAGACCGCATCCTCTGAACCTATTCTATAGTATATTAAAAAATCACTTTTCTCTCTGATCGTGAGGTTTGTGCCCATACTACCTTAAAAAGCAAAGTCGTCCACTAAAACAAAAAATCTATCGACTTTCTCACTCCGATAATGGACCAAAGATAATATTCAATTAGTGATGCGACAAGCGAGATAAGACGACAAAATAACAAAATCGAGGTGTACTTCTTGAATTTTCGAATGAGATATTTTCTTGCCTCGATTTTGTTTCGTCGAGCTGCTCGAAGTTCAAGACTCTCGCTTGAACTTGGCTTGAGTCTCGAGTTGCCTCAGCTGTCATCAGTTGCCTATTCTCCGTGATTCTTAGATTAAGGGAAAACGAAAGCTCAAAACGGTAACGACCGCTTTCGCCACCGGACCAAATAAAAAAAGCACAGAAGATCATAGCACGGAAGGTCCGGGCGAAATCAGTTTTCCACAACTGATCTTTGCACCTTTAACCTCACTCATCACAACTCGGTTACACCTAAAAGTGTGAACGAAGCGATTTCAACGTGTGCTTCCGAGAGAAAGAGAGAGACCAAGAGAGCAAAGAATAAGAGGTGAGCGCACTGTGATTTTTTTGTTGTAAACTAACAATAAATCAGATTTTAAGCTTCTATTTAAAACACACAGATTGTTAAAAATGATTATATTGCATACTGTAGCTGTAATGTCGTATAATCCTCCAGACACGAGATTCTCGATTGATCTCGCATGTCAGTGCAAGATTTTTCACATCACTAAATATTCAGTAAAATCATCAATGAAAATAAATTTATAAAATTAAAAAACACTGTCGTCCACTAAAAAAAAAATCCGTCGATGTTCTCACTCCGATAGTGGACCAAACACTCAGAGAAATCGTAATAGTACAGTCAACTATAAAGTGACAACTATTCATTTTTATTACATGCAACTATTTTTATAGTTACGATAACTACGAAAATAGTTATGGTAACTATTTGCTAGTTGTGTCAACTATAAACAAATTGTTGTACCAACCATAAATTAATAGCTGTCACTTTATAGTTACTAATACCATAATTTTCTCTCAGTGAAGATAATAACAATCATCGATGGAAATTGATTTCTAAAATTAAAAACACTATCATCCACTTCAAAAAATTTTTATGGAGAGGTGAAAGAAAGGTAGATAGATGGATAGATAGATAGATAAATAAATAAATACATAAATGGCTATGAGTTTTAAGTTTAACTAGGGCTAATCGTGTTTAACGATTGGTATTGGCACTGATTCAATAACTGATTTACATTTAAAATACTAATCGTTGTAGAGTTCACAACAGGTTTTAATCCGAATTTCAATTTCGAATCGGACTTGATAAATGTTTTTCTTTTAGAAACTAATTTTTTAGAACGCGTAAATTGTTTTAAATAATATTTAAAAAAATGCATTATTCAATTATAATGCCATTTTTTTTAAACCCAATTTTTATTGAATGCATAATTTATTTTTAATACCAATTTTTTTAGGGCTCACAATTAATTCTACGAGATTAAAAAAATTTAGTAATTGATCTGAACCCGAGTAGAAATTTCGTCAGGCATGCCTGCTGTCACGCGAGGTCCAGATCAGTTTTAGGCACGGTAAAATTATTTGGAGCCGACGCAAATTCGCCTGCTCAGGTCCATGTAAGGCTGAGATATGGCATTCGTACTTAATAATGCCGTCTTTCCACCGGATCAGGCTGATGTCAGGCTAGATATGGTAACCTTATTTAGGGGTCGTCGGAAGTTCACCTGATCAGGTCCATGTAAGGCCGAGATGTGGCATTCTACCTTAAAAATGCCGTCTTTCCACCGGATCAGGCCCATGTCAGCACTTTACATACGGTAACCTCATATAGATATGCCATTTACCGACCTTATCCGTTTCGCATAAGGTATTCCTGTGGCATTTGGACCAAGATTTTGTCCAATTTACCTTTACTTTCCCTGATCAGATCCGCATACGGTCTTCGTATGGCATAGTTTTTTTTAAACATGCTGTAATTTTACATTATCAGGTTCGTGCAAGGGCTAGATACGGCGTTCTTTAAAAACATTAAAAAATTATTGTTATGCAAAATCAATCTTTTCAGCACCTTGCGTGTGCTGGATTTTTTCACACCTTTATCCCATCGAGAAGTATTCGAAATTTTCGTTGAAACTCACGTTTTACGGGACTGTACCGATAGAATTACTTCGAAATCTATCCAGGTACTGACCGTCAAACGCCAGTGCCTGGATGGGTGACCGCCCCATTATGTTTGAATTTTGAATATTTCGGTCGTAGCCACAATAAACGGATGTTCAGTCTTGACGTGTTTTCATTTTAAGTATACTTCAAATAGACAATAAATATATAAACTTTCTAAGATATCAATGGCCGAGTGGGCTAAGGCGCAGGACTGTCACCCAGAGGATCAAGGTTCGATTCCCACCAACGGCAAATAAATTTACATGTGTTTTTTTCAGCAATTAATACTGAAAGTACTGAAAACTAAATAAGCTCGAATATCCAATAGAAAGTGCAAAATAAATCGAGATCGATGAGCGGAGATCATTATTTTGTAATTTATTTGCCGTTTTTATAAGTAGGCGCTTAGTAGGGCAGCCTCTATCCGGTCCTTATCTGGAAAACTTAATCTGGCATCTGATCATGCGCTGCGTTACTTTCCTGCAAGGCCCGTATAAGGTTGCCAGGCAGGGGCCTTAGATTTAAATCCGGCTACCACCCTAGGGCCTGATATTCCCCGTAGCTGAATTTTTACTCGGGAATGTTAATAATAACTTCTATGAAATTGATATTGGAATCTGAGTTAATCTCGAAACAAAAGTATGCATAATTAATTCATGATATTATTATAGACATTGTCGTAAAGCGAACCGTGTATATAGGGACATGTCGGAGAACCGGCAAAGTAGATGACCTTCGATTACTTATGCACAGTGATAGTGCTCGAGTAATAAAGAGCAACCGAAGTGGCTCATCGACGAGTAAATTGTACCTCATAATTATCAGGACTACTAGTACTTTTACACGACTGAAGTAACCGTGGTAATTATGAGGTGACAACTGTTAATTGGTCGTTAAGATCACTATTTTTGTACCTACTTTTTATCAATTTTTTCCGTGCGATGCGTTTTTATTTTCGTGTCTATAGACTAACGAGATATCAAAACGTGAGTGAATGGCGCGAACGATAAATGTACCGATAAAATCATCGTTTCGATTTAAGCCTCCCGTCGAAATCGAATCCACGATTCATATCGATGAAACCTCCCGTTGCGATCGGTTTTTGACGTCTACATCGTTATTATCGACCTCGCTCAAGCATTTATTTCTAATCGTGAAGATAGATTAAGCACCATTATCTCAAATTCTTTTTAACCGGATTAGACTAGAGTCTTTGACACATTTTTTAAAATAATCATTCAGCAAGAATTCGTTAAATCGACATTTTATCAAAAATTGAAATAAATAAAAAAGTGCATAACTGTTAAATGCTTTTATTGATTCTGGTGAGAAAAAAAAGATACCGATTAACCTGGATTTTGAAAAAAGTTTTAGGTCGGGAACGTAAAATTTCCTCAAATAACAAATTTACGTCACTTTGCAATATAAAAAAATAATAAAAAAGATCGGCCGTATCAATTTAAATAAAACTTATCACGTACAGAAAGTAACGCCTGCTTTATTAGCGTATTAAAAGTCAAATCGGTAATTCAAGTGAATTATAAATCTTATATTTATCAATAAAACTTCCTCTGGCTGAAAAAAAAATTGAAAAACCGAATAAAAATAGAATCAAACAATTATCCAATCTAAATCGGTAGTCTTTAAGACACTTAAGAATGTTCCTATTCTCAACTTCGTGACAGATCGGTATGTGTGCTGATCGTCACACTAGTCGCATTAGCAACAAATCAATAGAGTTATGGCAAGGTATAACGACCGTAACACCAACACAGTTATACACAAGACACTGTGAGATAAAAAAAAATATCTCGCCTAGTATAATTGCATTTATCTAATCCATAGCAAGTGGAACCTGTTTCCGAAGCGACCATGACGTCTGTTATTATAACGTGACAGTTGCACGTGTAGGTATTTCACTACGCGTAAAGAAACACTTGCAAAGTTTGCAGATAATGAGTTATTTAACTCGATGGTCGGCGAGACTTTGTGGCTGGACCGGTTCCGCGTTTGATCGTAGTCTCTTTTCGTTTGTTTTTTTTCTTTGTTTTCTTTTTTATCCTTTATCTTTATTGGCAAATTATCATTTGTTTCATTGCCGGATATCATCGAGTCTCGACGCTGTTGCTGCACTCACAAGTACAAACTTGGCGAGGAAATTTCCCATGTTGTGTGAAGTCTTTGCAAATGCGCCGTGCAAGTGTTGAAGCACATGAAACGGATGTAATAATAATACTTTGATCCGAACAGTCAATACAGAGAACGGATAAAAATAACGAGTGGGGGGGGGGGGGAGAAAGAGCTGTAAATTTGTTAATGGAAATATTTATACCGCCGACTGCGGTTGGAAATATAAGGATTAACAAAAAATGGATTTTTAAACAACTTTAAGCTCTCGTTTTAGGAAAATATAATTATGAGAAATGGGAAAATTTAACAAAACATACATATGTAGTTTACACAATGAGTGGTAAATATTCTTCCAATAACATGCAATAATGTTTCTTAAAGTTGCTATAATTATTCAGTCCATAAATTTTGATATATTTTTACCGGCAGATGCGTTTTTTCACATCATTAAAATAAAGAATATATTTCTAATAAGATGTGACTACTAATAAGATGTGACTACTTGTCAATTTTTTTAACAAAACTGTATAAACATGTTTTCATTAATAGCATTCAATGTTTACTACACTGAATGTTTACTTGCTTACGAAAAATTCTATGTTTCAGTGCATGGTGTTGTTGTGCACAAAATATCCAGCAGAGTTGATTTAAAAATTTCATTTCTCAATCTCCTTTACTAAAAAATTAAGCAATAAAAAATATATATAGTAATTAGCGACTGCTCTGTACTACGTACGTAATTAGTACCCACTGTGGATGCTTGAAATTTATTTTTATTTATTATTGGTAAGGATAATAGGTACGACCACTTATGTAAATTAAGTCCTCATAAATTTTTACGCACCTGCAGAGTTTTTACCGTTAATGCCCACGGTAACTCTGTGGCTCTTCCTCCCGAAGAAAAAAATCAATGAAAAAAAAGACTCTGGATGACACACCTTGACCACGATGGAGAAAAAAAAAGAAATTTGTTAGTTGGTAGAAACAGCGCGCTAATCGCTTCTTGAATTCTTGACGAGCTGGATGAATGGCCTTCGGGCCTTCTTTGAAGTAGTGTAAATGTAAAAATTGCGAAAACGTGCCATGGGCATTAAAAATCTATAATATCCTCGCAATAATAGGGTAAAACTATAAATGGGTTATTCCACCATTGGCAAACAGAAATTCACGGGTGTGATTTTTTATTTGCCTGAAAATTTCAGTGGATGTTTACAATGATTCGAATAAAAAAATGTTCAAATATTAAACCCCTAAACATTTTTTTCTAATTAATATGAATTAATTTATTTTTCGATTTTAGTTCATTTGTATATTTTTCATTATTTTCAACAGGTGAAAAAATGTAATTATTTAAAAAATCTTTTCTTAGGCACAAATTTCTAGACTTTGTGAAAACAATATACATGTACATTAGAGTCCCTCACAAAAAAAGTTTTGTTTTTTACTTGTCACACCGAAAAACAGCGTATTAGCGTATAGTCTATACGCTAATATTGACTCTCGTGAAAGAAAAACTTCGTACGAATTTTTTTAGAGGTGGCGCAATAACCTTTTGTATTCCCCATTTGATTAACACGTAGAAAATCGAACATTCCGTTTCAACAGATATCATTATATTTTACACGATGCACGGTTCTATGTATCATTTCGATCGCATATTGTGAAAGATATTCAATGTTGTGTTAACAGATGTTTTTTACTTTTCCAAAAAACGGTTACCTAAGACAAACTGGCATGTTTCTTGGCAGGAACACTGTGAGAATAGGTATAAAATTGGTCAAGATCTTGTTAAAACTATCCTTCATGTAATTTTGTCTCATTTGTGATTATTATTTGTAATGTTATTATTTGACAATAAAATGCTAGGAAAATGTCTAATACTTGATTCATAATATTGAATCTCGTAACAAGGAAATACCGTGCGGATTTTTGTAAAAGGTGACATGAAGTTTTTTCATTTTCTCCATTTACAACAATTGGGTTCTCTATTCGGTTTAGATAACATTGCTAATGATTAGAGCGCATATGAATTTATAAATAACCTTTTTTTTTTGGTAAAATATCCCATATTTGCAAATTTATATCAACTTTAAAACGCAGTTCGTTGATTAATTGTTTGAACGCGCCGGAAACGCCCGACTTTGCACAAACCGTTCAGTGACGTCACGGTGTTGTTGCCGAACCCGTAATAATAGGCATAATATGTACAGCAGCTTGATTTTTATTTAATTTGACGGTATTTTAATAATAGTTTTATAAAAATGAATACGACGACAAGTCATCGGTGGGTGAAGGTCAAAATTCGCAGGTTTCGCGAATCTGCTTTCACGAAGCCTGCTTCTAGCTGATTTGCCTTATTTTACATGATTTTTTTGCCAGAAATTTTATTTTAACGTCTTTAGAAAATGACTGTGAAATAACCGTTCGGATAGTGCGGTAACAGAACAACACCGCGACGTCACATGCTCGGGCACCAATAGCGTTGCGTTTTCATCAATTTGAATTTCCATAAATATGTAAACGTTGATATTAAATAAAAATGAACGTTTTAACCAATCGTATCTTTATGAATCGGTTTCGTAAAATGGTTTGTTTAATAAAATAATAGAATATGCCGATTTAAAATTTTAGTAGAGAACCCAATTTGTTATAAATCGGGTGTGAGTGTGAATTTATCAAGCTACCTCGTAGAAAAATTCACACCGTGTTGGCTTTTTACAAAATTCAATATTATAGTATAAATCGGGAATTTCGGTCGTGTATAGTAGAAAAAAAATTATTAGACACTTTAATAAGGCTAAATTCTATGAAGGATACACGGAGAAAAGGGTGTAGTTGTAGGAACCACGGAATTGATAGTGTTAACCAACAGGCGTGGTAGAATATGGCATTAGCAAGTTATTGTGTGTCAGAACCAACCGATTGATAACGCAAAACAACCGATTGGTCCCCAACCAACGGTTAGTAACGCCGACTAACCGATTGATAATGTCAATCAACCGATTGGTAATGCCAACCAGCCGATTGGTAATGCCAACCAACCGATTGGTAATGCCAACCAACCGATTGGTAATGCCAACCAAACTGCATCTAACACTCCAAGCATTTAAAGGTTGGTTTTCTCAACTAACCTGTTTTCTCCGTATACATTGTTAGATAAGACTGGAAGTTTTTATGCAATCAAAATTTAATATACAATTGTGGCATAAAATTAATGTACTTTTCCAGTAAAATTAAAGCAGATTATTAAAATTCAACTTTTTCTATTATAAAACTCAAGTACCTTTACTCTAAAATTAAAGTACATTATTGAATGTGCTGTACCATACATTAATTTTACATTACACTTGTATATTAAATTTAATATACCAGTTTATGCATAAAATTTCCAGTAAAACGACATTAAAGTTCAAGGAGATTTTTTTTACAGTGTAGTTTTTATATGTCCTTGACCAATTTTATATAATTTTTCACAGTATTCCTACAAAGAAGATGTCTGTTTGTCTTATGTAACCGTTTTTTGGAAAAGTAAAAAAACATCTGTTTACGCAAAATGGAATATCTCAGACACTATGCGACCTAAAGTTTGGCACGATACACAGAATTTAAGGTAATTATTCAAACTAACAAATGCTACTATAAATGCACCGTCCATCGTGTTAAAGAATAATGGTATCCGTCTAAAGGAAAGATTTCATATTCTACGTGTTAATCAAATGGTAAATACAAAAGGTCGTTGCGCTCCCTCTAAAAAAAATTCTTTAACAAGGGCTAATATTAGGGTCCGGGCTACACTGTAAAAATTTTATTTTCAGAAATTAATATACCGTATATAAAGCTCGGATGCATATTAATTTTCAGATGCATTCGTCATTGACAAGTACAATATTTGTATATTAAAATGAAGATTACAATACTCATGTACTGTAATTTTCAAATACCAGTATTGGAGAATTCTTATACTATTCTGAAATTTACAATAAAAGTATATTAATATGGAATTCATATACTCGTTTCGTAAATCTCATATCGTTTTCTATATTAAATTCACTTGCATTTTTAACTGTGTATAGTTTTTTATGTGGCAAGTAAAGAAACTTTTTCTAGGCAGTCTAATGTACGGCACGGAAGTTTCGTGAATAAGATTTAAAAAACTTGCTACTGGCGTGATCGCAAGATGTGACTTTCTCATCACGATTGCTACTGGCGTCACGTTATTGTCGTGAAGTTAGTTTGTGAAGTTATTATATTATTTGACAGACTTTGTATGTGATGAAAAAGTAAATATTTGTTACTGGTGTGAAATTTTTATCGTGAATTTACTGGGTTATAGTGACTAATAATGTGTGAATATCGCACATTAATTATAATCTACATTTTTCGCTATAATTTGTCAAGAACGCGTTTGTAAATTCAAATTTCTCGCGCGCGGGAAAGCGAGTGTTACATCGCGCGCCTGCTCGCGCCTTCACATCTCTCTTCCGTTTCGATGGTATTATTGGCGGCATTGCGATAGTTTGACAGTCGGATTCACGGTCTTATACACAAGACCGTGGTCGGATTTACATTTTATTTCATATTTCAAAAGTTTCGAATATTATGGTGTGTATGAGCAGCATTTGGAATTGGTATAAAATGCTATACGAGTGATAAAACAAATTTAAAAAACTATGATGCGATGAGTGCATGAGTGTTTATAGTCTAACATCAAGAGTGATGATAACCTCAAATGTGTTTTTCTTGTATTTTTACATTCTTTTTGAAAATTTTAATTTAACATATGGTGTGAATATTCATAGTATGTTCTCATTGAAAACTGCTCAAGATCATTGCAGTTCTTTTTTTAGTGAATGTGTAAGACAATAACACAAGAAAGTAACATATGTAAGGCAATATAAATTTTTTAAAACAGTTTCAGATGTCTTATGTGAGTGATTGAAAAGACAAAATCTTCTATATACTAAATCTCTTGTTGTTCATTGCTTATTTGCTGGTAATACCATTTGTATGTTTCACATTGAAGCATAATATCTTTTATATTAGCTTGCAGTACAAAAATAAATTAATTTTTTGTTTTTTTTTGTTTTTAAGGTAAAGTATCACAAGGAGTGAAGATTTTGGATTGGATTTCAATACCAAAACCAGGATTTGAATGCAGAAGGCACACAAAAAAATTCATTTCAGTTCATAGATTTTTTCAAAAGTTTTTGTGATTTTGGACGGTACATACAAACACCAGACAGACAGACAGAAATGAGTAAATGTGTTTTTTGGAATCTAGGACACTCAAAACATGTATTTCCATCAAAATCTGAGGGTCGAATTTTTTTTGGATTGCAATACTTTCTCTCTTACATACTTTGTATGTGATGAGAAAGTAAAAAAGATCTACCGTGTTATTTGCTAATCTTCATCGTGATATTGATTGCGTATCGGAATACCGATCGAACGGTATCTCCGTGACGCAGAAATTCGAGAGAGAAAGACATAGACTTTCTTATATCTCGATAATTTAACGAAGTATTCGTGGCTATTTACGAGGGGTAAACAACCTGTCAGCTTCTTAACACTAAAATAATTCGAGATTAATTTCGATTGCGCTCGATCAAGCAGAGAACCAAAGAAATATTGTAATTAAAGTCGAGATAAAAGTCAATATCATTTTCTGGCTATTAATATATGTACAATTACAAACTCACAGAGCAATTGTTTGAAATTAATTTTTTCTTGTAACTGATTTATTGACATTTTCGTAAAAATGAATATTGTGATGAAAATTTTATTTTTAATTTTAGATTGTTAACATGGGCTGTTGAATTAATAAATAATAATATATTTGGAAATTTATTTCGATCGCGCTCGAACAAAAGTCCAAAAAAAATGTTGTAATTATAGTTGACTCGTTCGATCAAATAAACGAGATCGTCGAGACCGAAGCCGATATCGTTCTCTAGTCATTAATATATGTATAGAGGATTAATAATACGGTAACAGCTCAAGGGGAATCGGACAAGTGTGTTCCGATAGAGACAATCTTTTAATAGTGGCCTCAGGCTGTCGTGAATACCGCCAGAAAACGAGGCAGACGACGTTTGATAATGGCTTTGGACATTGCTCGGATATTTCAATATCTAATTACAGATAACACGACGAAAAGTCAAAGCGCGGATTTCAGAAGTTTCAAGATTAGTCGGTGAAATTCTTTCTTGATTACCTTAGACGAATTATTCTTTAGGTTTTGTAATAAAATATTTTTTTTTAATTCGTTCCATAAAAGCGTATACTTTTGTCAAAAAATATTTTTATGGCATAAATTGGTTTATGAACGATTTTTCCATAGCATTCTTTCTAATTCAGTTTTCTCGATATTTTGAACCACTCTGTATGTATTGACATGAACATCTTGAAAAAAAAAAAAAAAAAAAAAAAACGAAAACAAAGCGTCATCTATGAGGAAGCAAAATTCTTAAAAATTATTAACAAATAAACTTCTCATTTAAGTGAAAGTAAAACTAATCGTCAAACTATATGTCCTTGAGAAGGTCAATGCAGTTTATGCGCCATTGTGATGATTTCAGATTGCTGTAAACGGTCTGGGTAAAGTAAACGGCCCTGTTTCTAACATCTTTAGAACCGAGTTGTCGGTTTCTATTATTTACGAAGGCGTTATATTATGAAATTGAAAAAAATTCCTTTCACGTGTACAATGAGCTCTTCTGCATGAGATTCACCCGGTTTTGAAGTTAAATCATTAAGAAATAATAATTAAATTATTGTTTTATTTATTATATATGTCGTCTACTACCGGGGTTACTGACACTGCTGAATCTTCCATGTCGCAATTTCTAACACCGACGCTGAACCAGTTTCTGACGCTTCGACATAGGTTATACATGCAGTGTCAGAAACTGCAACATAACCTGAATCAGATGATGCACTTACTGACTCCGAGAATTTATGGGAAGAACTAATCTGAACTCAAGGTATTAATATCACTTTTATAGTATTTACTTAAGGGTATAGCTCTTCAATCTGCCTGTAATGTTTTTTATATTTGACAAAAACTTTATTTACTAGAGATATAAGTGTACCGTCGGTGTCAGAAACTGGGCCGTTTACCTTATGCGCAGCGAGTTAGCATGGAAACAGAAGAGAATAAGGGATAACGTGCCAGAGCCTGGATCTGCATCGCAGTAGTTCGCACTTAGGTGGGTCAGCGATCATGAATTGTGCTACGTTGATTGCCTCTTTTTTTTACAACCTCTTGTCCGGCACTCGTACGAGGCGCGGCACCGGCTGGCACTGATTGCCATTTCGTTTATACATTTTACAACACACTACACTGGTACATTACCGCATGGATAATATCGGTACTGACTAACGCTGCGTATATTCTTCCTAGAATTAGAAGACATTACAAAGCTTTTTCTTAAAATCGCAGAAAAATTTTAGTCCATTTCTAGTTTGACAAATTGTTTTTGTACTTTTTGTAAATATTACATAAAAATTATCGTCCATTTCTAGTTCAACAAATTAATCTCATATTTTTTCACTATTGTAAAACTTGAAAATGACCAAAACTTTTCTGGAAAATGAACAAAGCGTTTCTGTCGACGTAGAATAACATTTTTTGTTGAAAGTATAAAATTGTCAGTTTTGATTTGTAAAAGGCTATTCAATGCTAATTTAAGAAAGTCGTCTTTTTGATTCCATAGAAATTCTCTTGAATAAAACAGACGTTTTGAAGAGTAGAAAATCATTCGTTTTGAACCAAGCGGAATCGGAATGATAACGGTTTTGTTTCTTGCCCAAGAAAAGAAAAATCCATTTCAGGCTAATTTAAGAAAATCGTTTTTTTTTACTCAAGCGGAATCCTCTTGAATAAAATGGAAATTTTGAAGAGATTTTGTACTCTTTCATAATCGTTAAGTGTTTTTTTTCTCAACTTGCGCCTCAGCTTCTGTTGTAGTGCAATAAATATTCTAATTGCACAATGAAGCAGAGCATATGCTGTATCATAACACACTGTGTCTGATATGCGTACTACGGTATGCAGTGCAGTGCAGTCTCACGATTATGTAAGTAAATCGACTTTAGATTTAAAGCGCAAGTATCTAGGTATATATAATACACGTAAGTATGCGTGTGGCGTCAATGCGGTTCGTATGCTAGATGAAAAATCACGTGATTATTGAGTTCACTTCCGGGTCGGGAAATATCGTGTGCTGCCCACGCCAGGTGCGAATGCACGAGATAATCGGGTCTGTTAAGCATGTACTACAGAACCTGCTGCCATTCCTCGCTCTGAATTGAGATTGATATGAATATTTTTGCCTGTCCGGAGAGAATATCTTATGAATTCATTCAACAAAGAAAAAGAACACTTCTCATCGATATTAATACACCTTTTCTGTGACTGACAATAAATTATTATCGATATTTTACTGATATTACTGCATTGTCAATCAATTAAGTTTACGTGTCTTTAGTGATGATGAAATAATAAAGATGTTTATAGTTGCTTCTTCATGGAAGAATTTTCTTAGATTCTAATTTCATTTTATATTTTTTAAATTTCAATTATATTCAATTACATTTTCATTGTTTTTGCTCCCTCAGAGAGGAAGCTTTGTTTTCGTAAATTTTTTTTTTCAAGATTTTAATTTTAGGACACTCAAAATGGTCGAGAAAAGTGGTTTCGAAAAAATGCATGGGTGGATATGTGTATGTGTGCGTGTGGCCGGCATTCAAAATTCAAACCTACATATGTCAAGAACGGCTTGAACAATCTGATTGAAATTTGGGCACATATGTGGAGCTGGTGTGGCCTTCAATTGTGATAATTTTTTGAAAAATTCAAAAATGGGTTCAAATTTTATTTAACTTTACAATTTTCAAAAAATGTCTGTACACGCTCTGGCTCTGGCAAATTTTTAGCTATAGGGCTAAATATTTTTTTATAAATAAAGCTATGTTAAACGAGGGTCGGTATCGAACTTGGGATGAATCTATAAATAAGTTCGGTTTTTATGGGATTTTGAATTTTTTTACTTACGTTTTGCTCTGACTCACGTTAAATCTCACCAAAGCAATTGAAATTTTCTACAACCGAAAAAAAAATTCACAAATTTGGTAAAACGGTTCGGATTTTCCGTGATTTTGAATTGTTCAAAAACGATATAATGGTAACTGAAAAATTTGCAAAGTAGAACTGCACATTGCTTCTTCATTCAGAAGAAGAAGAATGAAGGAAAAATTAAAAAGTAAGCTGATTCATAGGTGGCTTTGTGAAAAATCTGAGAATGAAAAAGTAATGAGAAAACAAATTCTTTTTTCAATTAGCTTTCAAGTGACTTTTCTTTGATTTGTTCTAATTTTCCGTAAAATGGATATTATAATCAAGATTTTATCTAAAAGTGTGTGCAAAGATGAATAGTTGATAAAAACTAATTAATGAGGAAACTAGAATCGATCTGCAATCTTTCTCAAAAAGCAGAATGTCCGGACAAAGCCCAAACAAATGGAATCCTTTTCTTATGGTAATTATTTATATTCCGATTAGCACGTAGTTGGGCATACAAATGGGGACCATCAATCACTTCACTCATAAATATTGTACCCAACGCTATAACAGCCGTAGTCCTCTCTAATTGAAAGATTCCTTCCGTTCGTAATATGTTCACGACGCAAATTCATCCAAACTCGAAAGCATACGAGATATATATTTGCACTTGTCAAAACACTATTAACGAGTTTTGAGACGAAATTCATGACTTTTTATTGGCTTTACGAATTCCTTGCATTTTTTCTAATTTAAATTGATTCTGCTTTGTGGAAAACGCGTTATAAGTACAAGAAAAAGCTCTAGATTAGGAATATTTTAATATTGCAAATTTTTCTTGTCGTTCAATATTAATTATGTTCTTTCAAATTTGTCTAAATACTAAAAAAAAACTGAATGTAGTTCTAAGTTACATTGTACAATAAAAATGTCAATTCTGAAAGTTCGATTCCATTTAATAGTTGAATTTCTTTAAATAATATAATTGTTATTATTGTTATTATTCGCTTTATTATGTACTAATCCCTATACGGGCATGAACGCATCGAAATAACAACTAGCCCTAAATATGGGACACAAATAATATAACATAAACAAAAAGAAATTAAAAAATTGAACAGAATTTTCACATTCTATACAATCCAAAAATGCATCAAACAATAATAATAAAAATAAGGATGCAAGGTAGAACCTTGCACATTGCTTCCTCATTATTTTTCGCGGTTTACAAAGCTACCTCTATGAGGAAGTATGTTATTCAATTTTTGGCTTCCTCATAGAGGAAACTTTGTAAAACGCGAAAAATAATGAGGAAGCAATGTGCAAGGTTCTACTTTGCATCCTTGTTTTAATTAGATAAATATACATGTTGTGGATTCGCTTTTTCTATTTCGTTATTACGTTATTTCGTGATTATTAGAGCGTTTCCGAGAGGGAATGTGATAATGTATATTTTTAAAAATAATTCAACATTCCATAAAATCAAAAATTTCATACCGTTCGTCACTAAATTATACACATATAATGGCTGAATATTGTTTCATTTATATACAAAATTTGAGCTCGCTATCTTAAGTTTTGCAAAAGTTACAATAGAGCGATAATGTCAATTTTTGGAAAAATTCAAAACATCATAACATTTTAACGGTTCAACCGATCTTGATCAAATTCAATAGTGTTCACCGGCGTATGAAAGCTCATATTCATACCAATTTTAAGATAAATATCTCGAAAATTGAAAGAGTTATCGCGTAAACAGACATTTTTCAAAAAATTAAAAAACGCATAATAATTTAACGATGAAGTGGATTTTAACAAAAATCTGTATGAACGATAAGGCTTCATCCCTCTATCTATGGTCCAAATTTCAGCTTGATATATCAAGGCATTCCCTAGTTATAAAGATTCACATTTTTCCTTCGTGTAACATACACACATACACACACACACACGCACACACACACACACACACACACACACACACACACACACACACACACACACACACACACACGCACGCACGCACGCACACGCGCACACACACACGCACACACACACGCACACACACGCACACACACACACACACACACACACACACACACACACACACACACACACACACACACACACACACACACACACACACACACACACACACACACACACACACAGACACACACAGACACACACAGACACACACACACACACACACACACACACACACACACACACACACACACACACACACACACACACACACACACACGCACGCACGTACGCACGCACGCACGCACGCACACGCACGCACGCACGCACGCACGCACGCACGCACGCACGCACGCACGCACGCACGCACGCACGCACGCACGCACGCACGCACGCACGCACGCACGCACGCACGCACGCACGCACGCACGCACGCACGCACGCACGCACGCACGCACGCACGCACGCACGCACGCACGCACGCACGCACGCACGCACGCACGCACAGGCACACACGCACACACGCACACACGCACACACGCACGCACACGCACACGCACACGCACACGCACACACACACACATACAGACATTTTTTATAAATCACTTTTCTCGAAGTTTTGGCCCATTCTGAGTGTACTGCCATGAAAATCTCGGAAATTTTTTTTTTAAATGAAAACAAAGCTTCCTCGATGAGGAAGCAATAAACAATAAATAGAAGAAAAAAACAAAAATACTCGAAACATAAGATAAAGAACGAAAAACAGACTCTATATAAATGAAAAGTGGGAATATCCCGGCAATATGTAAACGCGATAACCGCATTTGAGTAGAAAATGAAAATGACTGTGCGAAAAATGAACCAGAATTTGCATAATTCTACGACAATGAACGTTTTCTATCCAGTCGGCCATTTACCCTCTGTTCACACGTTTATGTTTAACGTAACATAAGTGCAGAAAAAAATCGAAAACTGCTTGGCAAACTTTCGTCATGTACGTAAGAGAAAACGAAGGTGAACGTATCGCGTCGACTGCTTAATTGTATCGGATATCCTGCTTCAACGAAAACAATCCACTGCTCTTGCCGGTTAAACTCACAGTGCCTCGAGTCCGATTGTGCAATCATCAGTCATCGCGCAGCTGCGTTAAGCACAGCTTATAGCAGTTACAAGGATTATGCTTTAACCCCTCGCGACATAGATAGACCTAAAGTTATAACAAAGCCATGAGAGTATTATCAAAATCCTGAGTCTTTCTTTTCTTCAAAACAAAAGACAGTTTTCTATCGCAATTGATGAACATTAAAAAAAAATTATTTCATGTAAATATTCAGTGCAATTTTTTATTGTAATTGTTAAAGTATTTTCGCTTTAATCCAGCTCCGTCAGAATAGTAAAAAAAGTCGAGAAAAGTGGTTTAGAAAAAATGTGGGTATGTGTGATTTCCTTCTTAGCACGATAACGGTCGTAATTTTTCATGAACCTTCTTCAAATTCGGTAAAGTGTGGTGAAAGTTGAAGAAGATAAAATGGAAGAATGGAGGGGGAATGACGACTAAAACATAGTAAAAAAACAAGCAGTCTTCTTCTTTTATTTATTTTTCGGTAAATAAACATGTCGATTTTTTTTATTAATAAAAAAAACAATTAGCACTTTTGTATCGTAATTATGAGATATTTTATTTTTCTTTTAAAATTTATTTCAAAATTCTTGTCATTATTATTATTATTTGAAAACGTTCTTAATATGAGCAACGACTTAAAAGACAAAAAATTTGTCGAAGTGTACTTTGCGTGATGTCAGCGACCGTATAAACTACGTAATATTGGTGTATAACAGTGCATCGAGTTATCGCAGCAAGTGTTTAATCGTCAGGAAGCGAACGAGCGGTTTGCCTGTAGAATTTAATAGTCTTGGAAGTTGTGTACACGTATTATCAGGTAAGGCAAGTGCGAAGGTGTCCATAAACTTGAAAGTCGAGCGCTGCCCCGTCGGCTCTCTATACGTTTACTCTCGACGATCAGCTGGCTCTTTTCCAGAGGTCCACAAAGTGAAGTTACAACGATGAACAAACATACAAGCGAAAAGCACGCCAGGCCGATTGATGCACGCACTAGTCGTATGGAATGTCAACTATTTTCTGAGTCACTCGGTGCGTGTTGTCACTGTTAGTTAGTTGCCAATCGCACAATACAATCGAAGACGCGACAGGTGGCAAGAGTCTTCCGAACTTTTCACTCGAGAATCTCTTTCTCGATACGTTTCTTTTTTCCCTATACAGGTGGCGCAGCTGCGCCGGTCAGCCGTGTTTTAAGGGCACTAGGGCACACGCGTTTTGTTGGACAGCAACGAACCACGTGTTTTACCGACTTGAGCGTATGTACTTTCGTTGGTACTTCGAAGCACCAGTTCACTGTAGATACTTCAGCAATGAGCTATCAATTATATTGATTTCTTTTTATCGAACAATAGATGTCGCACTGTAGTAGAACATTTTTTGCACATAACTTTCCTTTTTTTGTTGCTTTGTTATCCGAACATTTTTTAACATTCAGTACTTCATTATGCTGTCACTTTGCATCATAGATTAGCTGTGCAAATCTCCGAAAAATTACGATGTTTCGTAGAGGACGAAAATTGCTAGATACAATTCCGTAAATATTAGATATGATAATTAACGTGAGATTTAGAATATATTCGGAAAAAACGTGATTAAAAATTTAAATATACTTTTGGTAAATATGTACTATAATTTCCGTACGTAATTGGCACATTAATATTTTCACTACTAATTAGTCTATCAAAAATAACTGTATTTCACTCAGTGCGTAGAACGCGGTTTTACGCACGCTTCGCGTGCGTCAAACGTCGTTTACACACCTCGTGAAATAAAATTGTGTACGATACTCATGCGAAAAACGTTTTCTTAACTCGTGTGATTGCAACACTCGCCTTCGGCTCGTGCTGCAAATTCGTTTGTCGTCCTCGGCTTCGCCTCGGCCGACAATTACATGTGATCTGAAACATTTCTTACTTTACTGCCCTAGGTGTGTAATATACTATTTCGCACTCGTATCGTAATGTACTATTACCTTCATTTTATTCCGAAAAAGTTTCCTAATATACTACAACTTTGATACGTGACAACTTCTCGGCGTTATGAGTTATGTACACTCAGAGAAACCGTAGTAGTACAGTCAACTATAAAGTGACAACTATTAATCTTCAGTCCACGAAACTATTTTCAAAGTCGCGGTAACTATGAGAATATTTATGGTAACTATTTGATAGTTCCCACACTATCAAATAGTTACCATAAAAAATTGGACGTGCGAAATAAAAATTAATAGTTGCACTATATAGTGACTATTAGTTACTATAGTTACAAGTAAAATGCACGTAATTTTGTATCCAGAGCAATTAATGTCACAAAACATGTCAACATTACTGTGTTCCTTATATTCACATTTGACAGCAATTATAGAGAATTCATTCTGTGAAAAATTTCCTTATAGAAAATTCCCATGCAAACACAATAACGTACATAGAGCTACCCATTATTTTTTCACGCCATATATCGATTACAACACTTTTAAACCGAATTAAAAAAGGCAAATCTCTTCCCTATCTCCACCTAACGAGATCTAGTCACGAAGAATTCACGTGAGTCTCGACTCTCATTGGGGCCGAACACGTGTATCCCTCGAGTTGGGAAAATGTTGAATGCGTGTGGATGTAGCGAGATAACTTGAGTCTCGACGATCAAATATATCAACGAGTACAATGTTTAATGATCCATAATGAAAATACCTAATTATAGATTATCACCAGACGAAGGAGTTAATAATAATAATAATAATAATAAATGTTATCATAAAAACTTACCTTTTGGTGCAATTCTTTCCGCCTCGATTGTCTCCGGACTTTTCAATTCCGGCTTCCGGTCCATCGTTGTGCCGTTTTCCATTCCCATCGTTCCTCCGTTTTTCCTCTGTTGGTTCGATCGATCGATACTACGATCGTACTTGCGGTCGATTGTCGAACGTTGTCAACGCGTTTAAGCCAATAAAAACGAACGTTTCGTAGCAATATAAACAAGACGAAGCAAACGAAGGTGGATATAGAAAATAAAGATATCGGATAGTCGAGTGAGCCTCGACTCGTCGTGCAACGGTGGTCACTCTGCCACTGGCAGGAAGCCGGCGCTAGCCGAGACACTTTAGACATTCGACACCTCGCGCACGCGGTCCAATCGACGTGCTCCTTGCCCCTCCCCTCGAACGCCCTCGCGAACTCTTTTTCGTCTTCAAATCCCGCGCTCTCTTCCCTCTCTCGATTGTACCAACCTCGTACACACATAGGTATACATGCTATTATACTCCTCCGTGCATTTGAGGCAGATACACCGGAAAGAACCTTCTCACTTTTAGGAGACTCTCACCGGTGGGGATTTATATATATATATATATATATATAAGATATATATTTTTCACTCTCGATGATTATGTCAAACCCTCTATATTTGTTTACTCGGGCTGTATTTACATTCGTATCTCTGGAGGTATTACCCCCAGCCCCGAGATTCTTGTTTTGTTTCGACTTTCTTTATCTAGAGGAAAAAGAAAGATTGATAGACGGAATGATTTTTGATGATTCTATGTAGGGTACGGATTTATTGATTTTTATGACTTTGAGAGTGGATGATGTGGCTGGGGCGCTGTTTTTAATGGGAATATGTGTTGGACTTTGTGCTGGGAATTTACTCCATGTTTGTTTTTGCGCGCGCGCGAATATTTTTGCGAACGAAAAGCTGATTCGTATAAGTTGTTTCGACGATAGCTTTTTTTTTTAAACGGATATTCATTTATCATAATGAAGGACTGTAATTTCGTTTTATAAGAAAGTGAGGTGCGTGAGATTTGAATGATTCAGTGCAATAGTGAGTTGGCTGTAGTATTACATTAGTGTGCATCGTGTACTAATCTTATTTTCGGCGGAACAAGTTTCCTTCTTTCGTGTATCTACAAGATCGTCTTTTTACTCCGCGTTTAGTGGTGAACAACCAATCGATGCAGTTTTCTGGATCGCCAATGTTCTCGAAAACGATACAAAGGACTTAACGAAATTGAATACAGATTTTGGATGCACATACGCTGGTTTAAGAACAATCCCGGTTCGGTACATTGTAAACTCGGTGAGATAAATGTCTTTTGCAAAGAGCCTGTTTGAATATATCGAAATGTCACAACATGACCGTCATTGATGCGTAGATATTCTGTAACTCACTTCACAGTACTTATGGTGAAGTGTCAGAATTACTTTTAAAGTGACGAAATAAAAATAATTTTACAAAAATTTAAAAAATCCCGACTGAAAAAATGAGATTAATTAATAAAGAAATCGGATAAATAAAAAGCTGCAAAGTAGAATTTTGCAAATTGCTTCCTCATTATTTTACGTTTTTTACAAAGCTATCTCTATGAGGAAGTATGTTAATTGATTTTGGCTTCCTCATAGAAGAAGCTTTGTACAAAAAGATCAAAAATAGTGAGGAAGCAATTTACAAAGTTCTACTTTGCAGCTTTATTTTGTCAAACCGTAACTTTTCGATATAAATATATTATAACTCAATGTCGAATATTCTTATAAAGTTTATCTATATATAAGTTTATCTTGGTTTTTTTAATCGCACACCGACTGTTCATATTACCTATAAATAATATACTAAATTAATTAATTTCTTTAAATCTAGAATATTCCTTGAAAGTGTTCGGTATTTTATATATTTTGCTTCAGTGCTTAAATATTTTCATAACTTTAAATTATGAAAAATATTAACAATGTTTCAGATTGGATGTGTGTGTGATGATCGGCCAAAAATTCATACAACTGTAACTTGTAAACTATTCGACCGAATCAGTTCAAATTTGAATAACATGTACAGTACTGGCTAATCTTCAATGGGTATACATTTTATGAAAATCGCTTAACGCATTTCATTTTTCTAAGACTTTGAAATTTTGAAAAAAGTACGTAAACGCTGTAGCTCGAACAAATTTTTAGCTGTTGGGCGGAAACTTCGTATTAAAATTGAACAATGTGATGCGGCCTTTGGTATTGAATTAGGGCTAAATCGGTAAAGCGATTCAGTTTTTATGAGATATCGAAATTTTTTTAAATTGTCTTTTTGCTCTAAATGAGGTTAAAATTTGACAAATCGACCGAAATGTTCTACACAGGAAAAATAATATTCAGCCCTGCTACATATCAAATTTGGTGATGATCGGTAAAACGGTTCGGATTTTACGTAATATAAATTTTTTTCTTATTCAAGGTGATGTATTTTTTTCAATTTTATAACTATAATTTATTTTTGGCATCATACATGGTAACAACTATGTATTGACTTTTCGTTTTTCTTTCTCTTTTTGACAATTTGTTACCAAATTTTATTTCTTCATGACTTAAATTTCTATAAACGTGAGATTTTTTAATTTGTATTTAAAATAAGGATGCAAAGTAGAACTTTGCACAATGCTTCGTTAATAATTTTCATTTATCGCAAAGTTTTCTCCATGAGGAAGTCAAAAATAAAATAAAGAAATTTCCTCATAGAGGCGGCTTTGCGAAAGATGAAAATCATTGATGAAGCAATGTGCAAAGTTCTACTGAGCATATTTATTTTCGATTTCGGTCAAATTGAACACCAAATAATATTAAGAGTATCTGTACTTGTAACTGAAGAATTATTCAGCAAAATAAAGCTAGAGCGCACGCGCCCTCTATATTAGCCGCCACATTGGATTCAAAAAGGCTCTCTGTTTCGTGTTTCATACAAATTATATAATTTGTCATTTGGACGGCCATATTGGGTCCTCCATTTTGAATTTCTGAATTCAGATTTGAGTTCTTTAAACAGTGGCTTCAAAAACATTCGTGGACCAAATTTTATCCAAATCCATCTGATGGCCCTGTGATTGTTATCCTAGATGCAACTATTAAGGACTTAAAGTATAAGAAACCCACATAGTCGGTATGGTCTAGTCGTTAGCGTGCTGGTTAGGTAGCTAGGTAGTTTAGGTAGGTCGTCTAGGACGTAGATTCAAATCCCGCCAACATCACTTTCCCGAAAGCTATCGAAGAAATTGTATCCGTGGACGATTTCCTTTTTTTAATGATAATAGAATAACATTATTAAAATTATTGGAGCCGTTCCGTTAGGAAATATATATTTTTTAATTAATAATTAATTACTAAATTGATTAGACCGAATATTTTCCATCGTTACTTGCCCGATACTGACCGTGTTTGTTACCATTCCTGGGCCACATTGGCCCCCAGTACCCGGCCGTGCACAACAACCAGCACCGGCCCCAGGTTATCATCCAGTAGTTATCCAGCCATGAGCCAGTGCTGATTTCTGTTGACGCGCCATTACTGAGAGATTGACCACCATCTCATGCCCAGTACTGGCCCAATTAGACACTCCTACGTGGGATTCAAAGCATCATTGTTCATGCACTTGATGCAAAAAATATAGTGTGCAGCACGGGCCAAAATTGGCGTTTGCGCCTCGTGTAATTGCAGTCCCTTTTCCGCTCGGGCGGTAAACCTCACACTCGTCGCAATCGCCAACTTTCGACCCTTGTTGCACAATGTACTATTTTGTTCCTCTTCTTTTTCTTCGTGTTCCGACTTAGGATTGGGTTACCGACTTGGTTAGGACTGGGTTAGGACTTAGGACTGGGTTGCCGCTATGTGGGGTCCATACGGCCAAGTGATCATCTTCGCGACCCTTTGTGCAATTTCGATTTGTGGTATATTGACAGATTTATGCACCGCATACAGCGCCATCTGCTGTAGGGTGTTGGCAATACAGTTATAAGGAAAAGTGACGATAAGTATTTTAAGTATTAACGTTTCAATACTGATTCTGAACAATAATACCATTTCCAATAGGAACCAATGTTGATCGAAGAAGTTTACACCTATATGACACATGATTATACGACCGCAATATTTCGTCATTTCGATTCCGCACATAATAGTTTGTATTGTCTCGTCAATTAGCATCCGACTCGCTATCCCCCAAAAGCTCTTTACACTACACTCAGAGAAATCGTAATAGTACAGTCAACTATAAAGTGACAACTATTCATTTTTATTACATGCAACTATTTTTATTGTTACGATAACTACGAAAATAGTTAAGGTCACTATTTGCTGGTTATAGTAACTATTTGATAGTTGTGGCAACTATAAAAAAATTGTTGTACCAACCATAAATGAATAGTTGTCACTTTATAGTTACTAATACCATAATTTTCTGTCAGTGTATTGACATCCATTAAATCGCCTACACTGTAATAAATATTTGGAAAATTCATATACTGCATAGTAATTTAACGTATTGTATTTTCACTGAACCCGTGTGGGAAATGGAATTTTCATTACTCGTGCATGCAAAATCTTCGTTTGCCCACCGTTTACTGACATGCAAAATGGCCGGTTGACGCACTAGTGCACAAAACATTTTGCTCACTGGCTCCCTAATTTTGCACACTGTTCCCTGGATTTTGCTCACTGCTTGAAGTTGCAGCTCATTTTGCATGTCTGTAAACATCGGACAAACTCGCATTTTGTATTGCACTCGTAAAGAAAAATATAGTTCGATACACGAGGCCAAAGGATTGTTCTGCGCACTGCTTGCGTGAAGACAGCACGAAGCCTCGGCGTAGCTATCGAAATATACTATTAATATACGAATGAAAATTAAAATTCAATGAACGTATGGTAAAATTCAATTGAACTTATATTAAAAAGACGATTTTTGTAACAAATCGAGGAAACTGTATATTAATTTTACGTTATACTCGTGTAGTAAATTTATATACCTGTTTCTATAAAAGAGCTCCTTACACATGTGTCGCAATTTTACCTTAAATATTTAACAGTACTGTATTTTAACAATACTGTGCATTAATTAATCAGACTTTCGTAAGGTATTTAGCAAAATTGTATATCAATTGTACGTTATACTCGTGTAGTAAATTTTCTATACCCCTTTATGTAAAAAATCTTCCTGTACTGTGTAGTAATTTGACCTTAAATATTTTTAGCAGTGTATCATTCTATGTCATCCTTTATTGCTCAAGTCAAATCACATTTAATATTTATAGACAATTTCCTTTTATTTCGTTTCTTTTAAATTTCCGAATGTTTAATGGGCCATAAATTGTTTCTGAAAAAATAGGTATTTTGTACGAAAAATTAGGGTTAATAAATTTCCGAACTTTCAACCGACTTTTTTTTGGATTGACCAATTTTCAATTTTTCTTTTTTCATCGAAGGCGGCGAGCTCCTTTGACGAAACGAAGAAAGTAGAGTTAATAGGAACATTTTAAAAGAGCTCCCAAATAGAGGTTATTGGGAGATTATAATTTGATCCAGAGAATTGAGAAAAAAACCTTCTATCAAGATTTTCCGTGACCTTTCCGAGAAACGGACAATAAAATAATCAAGTTTATAATGGATTTATGCCTTCTGTCGTATATTTTTAATTTTATATAAAACGTGATGATAAAAACTAGGTATGACCTGACTCAGAAAGCCTTGGCAACTGCAGAGGCAATCTGCTAAGCGTAATCTGCATTGCGCATCTTATCTTCGAGCAATCTGCTCAAAATACATAAATTGTTTTTATCCATTGAGATGAACTTCCTGTTACATTTGAAAATTCACAGGAATATTTGTAGAAGTCACAAAAAAATCGGCATTGTGAAATTGAAGTTTATTAGGAAACAAAAACGGTGGCAGAGTGATTACATTTAAAGTTAAGAAGACCGTAAAGAAGAAAAGACTAAATAACATATATAATAGACGCAGCGTTGGTAAAAATAAATCGGAAAGAATAATAGTTGTAGTAGTTGTAAAAGAGTTTTGTTAACAATACGCCTTACAGTTTTTTTTCTTCCTTGCGATGCATGTTTTTTTTTCACCAATTAATACCTGTGTTATTAACCGCAAACGCATTGCCAATAGGCCATCGACCGGAGTCCTTCAGCCTTAAAGAATAATATTTTTCCTATTTAGACATAAAGTTAAATGTGCCGTTAAAAATTAATTAAAAATATACATTTTTTACATTAAATTTTCATGAACAATATTTCTGTTCCTAGATCTCAATAGTTTTTAATTAAATTCGAATTCACAAGTTGTAGAGGAAAAAAAAGTCTGAGGAAAATCACAGGAAGTGAGTCTCAAGTAGTTGTAACATCCGTGTGTTGGAATATCCAAGAGGCTCAGGAAAAAGTATCTGAATTGTCATTTTTCATGCAGGCGAGATTAATTGCCTAGAAAATTGCCCGGAAACAAAGGTTACAAAAGTGTCTTTTTTTACACATTCGGGCAATACCGAAGTGCCACTTCCTCAATGTGGTACGCGAGGTCATCAATGACTTCAAGGCTTCCACAAGTGCCTTAACCCTACTCTTCGTAACGACCGCCTGGCTCAGGTCTCGTGAGACATACCAAAATTATCGCAACGAATTATGGCATGAAAGCCTCTTGATTATTCGCTTTGCAATACGACTTGCTGAATATTAAGTGGGATTGAAAATCCCAAGCTTGGCACGTGTTTCATAGACTCACGTGCGAATAGCTATACATTCTAGTGGAACTAGAATGGAATTAAATAGAGTGGAATTAAATCATTTTTTTTAGAGAACTTCTTATCGTACTCACGTTCATTAAAGCTCGGAGGATGTTTAGTTGGCATTTTTACGACTTTTGTAAATATTTGAATGGGTTACATACCTGCATTAATAAAATTTGCTAGCCTTTAAACTTCAAAGTTTAGCGACGAATTTTCAAAATAATGCCATTCATCAATAAGGTGCGCCTCATTTGTCAAGTTATAATTTAATTCCTGGTTTCGATTTCCTAGTTTCTAGATTATTTATAATAATCTATATAATATTATTCTGATTATTTTTCCCATCCAAATTTCGACCAATGGAATTGCACCATTCGACGTCACGTGGGGCAAGCTACACAGTATTATACTGATTATTTTTCCCATCCAAATTTCGACCAATGGAATTGCACCATTCGACGTCACGTGGGACAAGCTACACGGTATTATACTGATAATTTTTTGATAATTTTGCGCGTTGGTTATATATATAAAACAAAAAATCATTTAGCCGCGTCAACCATCTGTCAAACTGACAGATTGAATTTTATTGTGGCAGTCAAAGGATTTTTATTTGATATGAGTAGGTTTGGAGTTGAATCCTTGTAAACTATTGATGAAAAAGTAAAGGGAAATGTCCCTGTTAATACGATTAAATCGAAAACCTTAGTCTGGAATCCATATACAAATGTCTATAACAATTGTGTATTTAACTGCAATCCTTTAAATATGAATTAAAAGGTTTTTGTTCTGATTATGAAATTTCCTTGTCGGAATGATAATTTTTGTCTCATGGTGCAATTCCATTTGTCGCAATTTGAATAGAAAAAATAATCCCCCGAATACCACTCGAGCTTCGAAATTAATCTGATATTTCCCGCCAGGTTCCCTGCAAATAAATAAACTCGTCAAGTATTGCAGGTTAAAAAATCACGAGCGCGTAGCGCGAGTGATTTTTCTCGTTCATTTGTTTGCAACGAACCTGTCAGGAAATATCCGATAATTTCAAAGCTCTTGTGATATTACAAGTGATAATTTTCGGAGCAATATTTTAGGCGAAAGTAGTTGAATTGTAGTTACTCTACAATATATTTAGAATGATACGAAAACACAAAAAAAAAGTTAGGATTCCAAAATTTTTACAATTCAGTTCCCAAATAAATTAAAAATTCCTTAAAAACCGATAATTATTTAAATTCATTTTTTAAGGTCTTATCATGTCTATTTTTCAATAAATAAATTGATTACTTTTATTCTTTGGAGAAGAGATTAGTAATTTTAACGGCCTCATAAATGACTAATCATCATCTGAACTGCAAGATATTTCGAATACACATGCATGCGAAAATTATCCATTACAAGAATAAATTATAAGGTCTTAAAAAGAAAAGTAGAAGAAAAGATAAATGTATTGAGTTACCAATCCTAAAACCTAATTAGTAAAAAAAAATTTCTAGAGAAACGTTCGTGGTATTTCTATGGGTTCGCTGTTTTCTTTATTATACGTTTCACTTTCCGTATACAGAAGAACAGACAATAATAACATTATTAAGAGACGAATGATAATTTATTTCATTTGCTGTACAATCGCACCCTGAATATGGAGAAAAGTTAGTAGACGTTGTTTTTCTACAACACACACATATTATATCCAAGTAGTCACCTACACAACACGGCTGTTTACTATTCGTAACAGCGCACATGCTATTCTCGTTATAATGATTGTGAGTGATAAAGTGCTGTATACGAAACGCGCGTGGAGGCTCGCTCGCCATGTGCCAATCACTGACTGTCCACGCGAAACCCCCATGCGGCCTTGTGCCTTGGATCTTCTCGATTTATATGCTATATATATATATGTATATGGGGCATTCCAAGCCAACTCGATAAGAGTTTGACAGTTCCTGTTTTTAATTGGCCTTATTCCTATTTCATTGGCTTGTACCACCCTAAAACCGGCCAACAATAAATTAAATGTTTTTTTACACTTTGCGGTAGGTTTTTATCAACATTTAAACCGATCAAAAAATACTCCATAAGAATTTTTTTTAAAAAGTAGTTGGATTTTTTTTGTTTGTTTTTAGATCCCAAAAACAAAATATTAAAGTGGTAATCTTTTAACGTTTCCGTTTTTTCAACGATTTCAATTTTAAAAAAAGCATTAGTATATAATTTTATAAAATTTGGTTTAGAATTATGAAAATCAGAATGTCTCATTTCGAAATTTGAAAACTGCGAATGTTAAAATAGCTAATGATGCGATATCCGTAATTTTTATTTTCGAGAGTTCATCAAGTTGAATAACTATTTTACCGAAATGTCATTCATCATTATTTGAAACTACACATTCAGAAAGTCTGTACTTTGAATGGCCATAATGTCGATAAGAAAGAATTAGAAAATATACATTTTCGAAATAAAAAATGATGAGCATCTTATACTTCTAATAGCCAAAATGTTGAAATTGCATATGACGAAAATATGAATTTCGAATGTGTGAAATTTAGATACGTAAAATATCGAAAGGCCATGATAGCGAAATCCAAAATAGCGACTGCTAAAGTAACGAAACTGAAAATAACGAGTGCTAAAATAATAGCTCCATTCATTAGAGTAGGAGCAAAAAAAATGGTATCTTAACGATTCGCTACATTGACCATTCTATTTTTTAGCCTTTCGCTATTTTGACCCTTCCTCATTTTGGTCATTCGCTATTTTGATAGGTCGAGTTTTTGGTCTCTCGTTTTAATAAATTTGAAATTGTAAGCGTTCTAAATATTAGTAATTCTAGAGTTCGAGAACTCGAATTCTGAAATTTCGTATTTTAGTCGATTCAATATTTCAACACTTGGAATTTCAACTATTCTCATTTTTCTTTTTGATAGAAATTCAATTCGACTTTTTGGTATTCTAAATATTTATTTTCTATTTTGAAAACTGACATGAAATCAGTCCTTCTACGTTTAAAAATTCGCCATTTTACAATTACGCAATATTGGACGTTCTACGTATGAACATTCGTTATTTTGACCCCCACCCGGCAATTTGCAGAATGACTTTTTTCCATATTTTAATGCATACTGAAACGATATGTGCAATTTTAGATAGAAAATAGTGTTTATTTCATTTTTTTAATAATATTATTAATAATTATATCAGTCAATTGACAGAAAAAAAGGAAAAACTACTATATTCTTTTTCAAATTGGACACATAGTTTCAGTATGCATTGAAATGTGTATAAAAAATTATTCGACATTTTATCGAGAATAAAACCTCTTATAAAATTATACACTAATGCCATTTTTCATTAAAAACGTCGAAACAAAAGGGAATGTCAAAAGGTACTATTTTGATGTTTTGGTATTAATATCCAAAAAAAAAAAAAAATTGATTTTTTTTACCGTTTTTAAGGTGGTACTAAAGTCAGTGAAATAGGAAAAGTCCAATTCAAAAAATGAAGAGTCGAACCTTTAGCGCGTTGGCTTGGAATGCCCCATATATATTCCCGTTGTCTTAATAAACGATGACTCTCTACTATACCTCCACTTGTGCACACTGTCAGTCACTCAACATCGAAATTGACTCCCGTATCACAGACTGAACACGATATGACAGAAGAGAGACGAACAATGACGATGCAATCTCAATTCACAATTAACCGTTCAATTTCCAAATTTAACTTTTTATAAATTCGACAGATGTTTAGATAACGTAATCAAAAATCTGTTTTCGGGATTTTTTATAAAATTCTCAAGCCTTTAATACGGATAATCACGCTAAGCGTGGCATAAAAAAAAGTATTCAAAAAAATTACTATTGTAAAAAATCTATGGTACTGATCGACTCAGGGCTAGTCTTAATATTCGTTATACGAACAAAAGTCACTCCTGGAGTAGATGCAGATTGTTTAAACGCTTAGCTTAATTGTAGTAACAAGTTTAAGATAATTAACAATAAGTTAATGCCAATTTGTGGGTTCAGCCAGTTATAAATTCATACTAATCGAATGAGTTTTTCGAATAAAAATAATTTTATAAAGAACTGAAGGACTCCGGTCGATCGCTCATTGGCAATTTAGCGTACACCCTCGTTCAAAGGAATTTTTTGTTTGGACAACCAAATGTTTAGTTTCTTCAATAATCGTTAAATTCAGTTGCCTAAAATTTATTTGCGGTAACCAAAATATTTGTTATACCAACAAAAAATTCATTTAAACGATGGTGTACGCTAAATTAGTCTATTCAACTATATTTTTTTCGCAGTATAGGAATTATAATTTATAATGGTCAGGCGTAATTTATTATGTATACATGTCAACAAATTACGATGACTACTACTAATTTCATAAAAATTGAAAAATTCCCGACTGAATAAATAAGTATAATTAATAATCATATTGGGTAAAGACAAAATTGAGAAAGAATAATCAATTGCATATTATATTCGGGAGATTATCACACCCTTGACGAATTAATCTCCCGACTATAATATGCGATTCATTAATATGTCATAATTTTTTATTTATCCAATGAGATTGTTAATTACATATTTTTATAAAATTGTTGTTATTTCATCGTTTGGAAAGTAATCCTAATACTCCATAAGCGCTGTGAAGTAAGCCACAGAATACGCAATAATAATAGCCATCTTGTGGCATTTCAATATATTTAAACAGGCAAACAGTCGCTTTGTTTAAATCTTTCGGAAATCGCACGTCGTACATGCAAACTATGAAAAACGGCACATGAACCGGTATACAGAACTTGTGTACCAAGTTCAGTAAGGTCATCTTTAACGGTTTTGGAGAACATTGTACTAATACAAATAGACACATTCGCGCTATGCCAGTGAAACAAATACTCCCGTCTTTTTGCCCTGCGGTTAGTTGCGAATAAAAATGGAATGAAATGTACCCGTAATCTCATATGGATCGATAATAGAACTCAACTATTACAACGAAAATTAATTGATTAAAAAAAACGAAGCAATTGCACATAATTTGACGTTCAAGTATGATATATGGGGCATATTATTATCATTACTACGGACAGAGTGTAATGTAGTAGACCGCAATATGCGTATGATGAGAAGTTAACCGCAGACGATGGTTCGCACAAGTTATGGCGGACGAACCTCGATATATACAAAGCACTATTTCATGAAATGTTTTTATCTATACGAGAATATACTTGATTCTAATTATTTGTTGAAAAGAATATAGGCGGTCGATCATAGAATCGACGTGTCAAATTTGGTTACGTAATTTTACGAGACAACGGAATCGCTGAAGTCAGCTGATCACGGTGAAACGCATAACTCCCGTCTTTTTGCCCTGGGGGGTAGTGGGAGTTAAAAAATAATACTTTGTCATTAAATGCATAGCATGCTACGTTACAAGGTTCTGAAGGTATTGACTTTGGAATATAACATTTTAAGAAATCCTCGTACTTTAGGGGCTAATGAATTTGACTTGGAAAGTGCCTTAAGAAAGATTCATTTCGTTCCTTCTTCGTTCATTTCATGGGAAACGAATGTAAATGAGTTCATTTTTTCAGGTTCTTAAGAAAGATTAATGTTTCTCGGTATTAAGACTTTTTTGTAACAAAAATTGCTTTCTTCCACTTTTATTTCTTTCTAAGAAATAATTCTGTAAAAAATGGCTTATTTTAACAAACATTCCACTGCCTAAAATTCCACACATTTTTTTATCACTATATTGCAACAGCTATTTTTACAGCTTTGAAAACAAAATTCAAGCTTAATGGCGCGATCAGGATAATTATTAATTATATGAGTCTAAGTTATACATCACTTCAAGAAATATGAGTTGACCTATGATTGCTGCATGTCCTTGACAAACGTCAATATTGAACGCATTTTATCAACACGTGTTTAGCGACGACAATCACGTGCGACAACTCCATCGTTTTTACTTTTTCGTCTCTATTTTGACGCAAGGCCGCTACAAGATTGCTACAGGAGCCGCAACTTTACACTCGAGATCGTAAAAAAAAATTGGATAACGGATAAGAAGCTGGAAATCACGAGACAAAGTCGGTCATGCTGTACTTGGAAAATCGAGCTTTAAGCACGTCTGTTGAAAAAGTAAACATACGTGAAATCCGGATTGTCATTGCGCAGCGGGAAAGCGCAAAGCCGCGGGTATATATCCAAATAAACAGTTCCGAGGAGGCTTTGGGACATCGCGTACCGTAAAGCTATAAAGTATAAAGTGCGATAAGACAACCAACATCGAGACAAGTAGTGCGAACGTGCAATCGCCAATCCATGTGAACTTGCAAAGGGACGGTGACTCGTTTCGTAATTGTAACTGTCATTATTATATTTCATTGTTTCAAGTCTCCAGATTTTCGGAACGGTATTCAGTCCCATTTTTTAAACTAGCAGTTGTATATTGTTATTAATATTTTTATTATTATTATCATTATTATTTATTAAAAATGAAGCTCTAGGATATGGTCTCTCGAGAGCCACCACAGAAACAATTTGACAGATATTCAGGAGGCTCACTCTAGGGTGATTCTTATTTGAAGTCCTGACAAATTTGGTCACGAGCCCCCCCCCCCCCCCCAAATAACCTCTAAATATATTCCGAAAAATACTCTAAAAATGTCGGACTGCTATTTTTGAGATTGAACTCACCCTGTAAAGGGCCCAATTTTGTCATTCAAAATACTTGGGATTTCGGTATATTGGCATGCAATTCTTTTTGTGGTTGTATAAATATAGGCCAAAAAATCTTTAACTTTGAAAAATAAGTAATATATGCAGTGAAAAAACTGTGAACCTTCTACGAGGTAATTAATCAAATATAATTAACATTTAATGATATTTTATCTTGTTTTCGGCTCGGTTAGTACTTTTTTTATTTTTATAATTTTAACTACCATCTGAATATATCACTCTAAGGTGGTTCTTATTTAGGGTCTCGATGAATTTGGCGACACCGCCCCCCCCCCCCCAACCAGCATCATATATATTTAAAAAAATATTCTAAAAATGTGAGATTTCTATTTAAAGATTACAACCTCTCTCCAGAAGGCTCAATTTTGCCTTTTTAAATACATGGGATTTTGCTACACTACTATTCTATTTTTTTTATTGCGTAAATATTTGCCAAAAAATGTATAATTTTGAAACATAAATAACATGTATGACACACGGAAAGAAAAGTTTGGTTGTGGCAACTACGTTTTCGATTTGCTGTACACAATGTCTAAAAAATTAGTTGCCTCAACCATATCGAATAGTAACCTCAACTATTCACGATTAGTTCTCGATTGGATTAGTTACGTTAACTAATCGAATCGTTGGGACTACCACTCGAATAGTTGGGACTACCATTCGAATCGTCGGTATTATCATTAGAATCGTCGGTATTACCATTTGAGTTGCTAGGGAAATAGAATAATCGATTGGTTGTGTCAACTCATTTCTTGGTTATGGAAACTAATCTTTTTTTTCCGTGCAGTATGTGAATAAATTTATTTATGAGGTCGCGAACCACGAACGTTTTAGAAAACAGAATCACTAAAATTGCAATAAGGAAAGTTCGGGATGTTAAAAAAATAATAAAGCGTTTAGGTCTATGCACGATACGCAAGATAAATTAATAAAATAATAAAGCGAAATTACAAGCGTATTCATGTGAACAGTACGTGTCATTATAGTCACTCAATGCGACGAAGGCTCGTTTTATCAGTCTGCGATCTGTAGTCGGGGCCAATTGCGCCCGTCACTTAAATGATTAATCACGATGATGACGATTCCACGTCTATTTCACTTTCGAATCTTCTGATGAGCCCGGGCCGTGTGGCTAAAAATTCGGTTGAGAAATAGAGGAAATATCTACCCGGATGTAAAAAAAGATGTTTGTGGCTAAGACAAAAGTCCACAGCGACATAGAGATTTTTTTTTTATTAGTCCTCAGTTTATTTCCAGACTCTGATTGCCCACGATATAAGTATATTTTTTGAAGTTGATAATCATGACCGCGACTCTTAGTTATGATATTCCATGACAACGGATTATGCAATATTTTGTCATATTACCTGAGATTGCGATATAATTGGAATTAAAGTTATTAAAATCTGTCGTCACTTATTTAATCCTGCCGCTGTTGTACCCCATATAGCATTTTCACATACACTTCATATACATCGTATAAACATTTGCGGATATAGAATGTCCTATGTATATACGTATGCACGTCGTGTCACATCATATGTATATGAAATGTATCTGTAAAGGAGACACCTATTCATGTACATCGAACATACACTGGATATCCATGAGGATATACATATTATGTGCACCGTATGTACATATATGTCCTGTCTAAAAAAAAACGGAAAAATTAATTACAAAATAATTATCTGCATTTATTGAATTCGGTTTACCTTGCACTTTTAGTTGGATATTTGGAGTTATTGCATTGATCGGTACATATTTATTGCTGAAAAAATACGTGTAAATTTATTTGCTGTTGGTGGGAATCGA
Organism: Ephialtes manifestator; assembly: GCA_963970395.1. Lineage (NCBI taxonomy): Eukaryota > Metazoa > Arthropoda > Insecta > Hymenoptera > Ichneumonidae > Ephialtes > Ephialtes manifestator. Next base: position 16,286,604 of record OZ019971.1, read on the forward strand.
ACCTGGATCCTCTGGGTGACTGCCGGGTACCTTAGCCCACTCGGCCATTGACATCTTAGAAGATTTTTATTTTTATTGTCTATTTGAAGTATACTGAAAATAAAAACGCGTCAAGACTACAGTCATTTAGAGGGTTGCGACCGAAATATATAAAATATTAACACAGTGGGTCACCTATCAATGTACTGACCATTAAGGGACATTGAAAAATTCGGCCGTTAGGCGGTCATCCATCCAAGCACTGAACTTGGAGAACTTGGAAAAACTTGGATGCGGAGCGATCACGAATGCAAGTACTGATTCTTGCGGGAGCGGGGGGAAAATTTCAACCGTGGCGCGGTCACCCATCCAAGTACTGACCTACGAGGCACTTAGAAAAATTTCTTGTCATTTTTTTGGACTTTTTTTTTCAAATAAAAAACAATTCTTCAGTAGTTGCGAAGAACTCAATTTTTTTAAAAATCTTTGTGAGACACAAAGATTTTAAAAAATGCAGATAATTATTTTGTAATTAACTTTTCCGTTTTTTTTTAGACAGGACATAAGTGCACATACGGTGCACATATATATATATCCTCATGGATAGTGTGTATATGAAGTGTCTCCTTTACAGATACATTTCATATACATAGGACATTGTATATTCGCAAATGTCTATACGATGTGTATGCAATGTATGTGAAAATGCTATATGGGTAAATCCTTAGGTAATTAATTCGTGGACGTTTGATTTTCTTCCTATGTTCATGGATTGCATATACATGAAATATTTTACGAATGTGTCCATACCTGCGCTCAAATTCGTATTATTCAAGTATGTACATAGAATGTGTTCTTGACATTCATGCGTGTATATACCTGCATGTATGTAGAATAAATATCCATAGAATATACAAGATATACTTTTCACATTAAGGACCTAAAATGGATATACATCGAATATCTGATGCTATATGGGTACCAAACAAGTTAAGTCTACAAGCTTTGGCAATTTTTTTTAACGTCGCAGTTCTAGATTTGAATCTTCAATTAAAATCTATGTTTCCATCACTGACGGATCCGACATCACTGATAAATGACTAATAAATGAATTCATTTGGGTCAACTACCAGTGATTTTAAAGTTATTTTGATGTGATTTTTCAGTGATTTTACGGAAAAATGACTCGAATGATACTTGAAATTGACTTGAAACTAACCCTGTAAATGGGTGTACCAACAGTCATTCCTGGGTCCGATTTCAGTTACATGACCGAAAAACTACTCATGACCCATGCAGAAATATAGTTGGGGGTCCAACTTGGCCCTTTCTAGTTTGCCCCAGTTCTATTAGGGGTTCTGTAGGTTACTTAAGATGTACCACTTTATGCACCACAGGTGCATAAAAGTCGGGAGGATTAATGTCGATTCGTCCTGCGGTGTAGTCACTTCCATTTACAAGAATCGGTATATGAAATTGCCATCTGGCGACCGCAGAAAAAAGTAAAACTGTGAATCTAGGGTATATACGAAATTCTGAGATTACACGTGCAGAAGGTTCTTATACATGCAGCTATAATCACTATACACCATAAGAAACGTTGACATGTCATATTTATATGGTAAAGAGACCTAGAAAACCTTTTAGAAAACATTCACTTTTTAAAATAAATTCATTGATATTTATGAATACCTGATTAGTAATTAACCTTCATATGATTTTTCTTAAGTTATTAGACGATATTCATTACCTTAAAACTTTCGAATCCAAACGACAGTATTTTTATTGACGCGCTGAAAATTTGTGGAATTTGCAGTACTATATAAGATGTTGCCCGTACACTATGTAAGTCGCTCGTAAGCATATGCGGAATGCTCGCGGTTCTGTGTGCATATTAATCCACCAAAAAAACCATCACGGGTAAAAAAAATTGAGACAAGTACATTTACGTGAGTGGTATCTAATACCTCCAATAACACAGTGTGTCAAAAACTTGAGCCATAAACTATGTATAGGTACAAAAAGTTGTGAAATAAACTAAAAATATATTCAGCATGTCATGTTGTACATGTTGTACAACATATATATTAGGGTGTGTCGATTTTTTTTTTTTTTTTCGTATTGCATGGTCTTAAACTAGTGTTTGTGCCTTTAAACAACTCGTCAAAAAATTTTAGCGCGATAAAAAAATGTTTAGAGGTGGCTCAAACGATTTCTCGATACATGAATACGGCTCTCGATAAATTCATGTCCCCAAATTACAAATACGATATAATGAAGTTCGCATATTTTTTTTCGTCATCATCAGATCATTCGGAAAAGAAAAAGTGCTTATAAAATTGTCGTTTAGATCAATAGTTTTCAAGTCATGCACTTTTGAAGCTCACAGTATCGCCCTCTCCGCCCAGTATGATCAATATCAATTCAGATTTCAATTTAAAAACAAAACCGTATGCTATAATATTTTCTACATTTTTCGCAGTTTTCAGTCTAGATATTTTTTTTTTTTTTTTGTTTCATATTTTTCATATATTGCAAGGTAATTTTTGGGCCAATCAATAAAACTCAATTCGATCAAAGTAATTTATTTTCGGAATCGTTTCAACGAGCACATATGTTCGCGTTCGGATATCGCTGTCGATGATTTTTCACAACCTGTAGCAAATACTGCTTCTATTCGCATAATAATAATTTCAAAATATTATTAACAAATTGTTAAAAAGAAAATTGTTCATCGAAATATGCGGTAACTCAGCTTTTTTTTTTTCTATGAAAATAATTCGTTCATTTTTCGGAATACGTATGAATTTTTTCAGATTTTTGTCTTTATTTTTATTTTTGCACATTTTTCCATGTAAATAACAAGAAAAATCGAAATAAAGATAAAAATCTGAAAAAATTCATATGTATTCCGAAAAATGAACGAATCTTTTTCATACAAAAAAAAGTTGAGTCACCGCATATTTTGATGAACAATTTTCTTTTTAACAATTTGTTAATAACATTTTGAAATTATTATTATGCGAAATTAGTCTTTTGAGTGCCTATAATGAGTATGAATTTTTTCAAATTTTTTTAACATCGGGAAGTGTTTGCAATTCTTGCCCGAATTTCTCGAATTTAGGCGAAATGAATATCTCGCGCCTTAAAAAAATCATGACTTGAAAACTATTGATCTAAACGAAAAATTTGTAAGCACTTTTTCACTTCCGAATGATATGAAGATGACGAAAAAAAAAATACAAACTCCAATATATCGTATCCGTAATTTGGGGACATGAATTTATTAAGAGCCGTATTTATTTACGTGTTAATTAAATGAGAAATCGATACATCGTTTGAGCCACCTCTAAAAATTTTTTTATCGCGTTCAAATTTTCAGACGAGTTGTTTAAAGGCACAAACAATGGTTTGAGACCATGCAATATGAAAAAAAAAAAAAAAAAAAAAAAAATTCGACACACCCTAATATATATACATTACCTATATACATTACCATAACATTGTACATGTTGTACAACATATATATACATTATATACGTCTATATAAATAATAGTTTTAATATCAACTAAGCAGAATTTCTCGCATTTAGAGGAAAAAAAATCAGTAACAAAGAAAAAATCATAAATTGAGAACAAAAATTAATGAATAAATAAATTTCAAGGTTTCAAAAAATTAAAGGGAAGTACTTGGCGAGTTTCTATGCTAATATGACCATTGAATGATGGTGAACCATATAGGATATTTAGCAAACTTTTGCAAAGTTTTTGCTATTTCTTGCGACCAATCAATTCAGAATAAGGGAACTTGCAATTCACTTGCATTCTTTTATATATTCTTTAGCATGCATATTTATTAGCACAACAAATAATAAATATAGGGTTCCTCTTATTCTCCTTCCGCTTATCGAGATGGATTTTATAATATTGACCAAATATCAATTCATAGTTTCAAAATTTATGTCCCACTGTAAGATAATGTGCGGCTACTCGGTCGGTAACATAAACTGTAATGTAAATTTCTTTTTTGCGGTTGCTTGTTTTTTATACAACACAATTGTTAATTTTTTTTAACAGAACATAGATCGTTTAATCGTATGCGTACCGTTTAGTTATGCTGTGCAGCTAAGCTGCGGCTATCTCAAGAAATTCCAAAAAAGGTTACTGTTGATTGCAATAAATTTTTTTTTTAAGTCGTAAGACTTTTGCTAATTTTAACTAAAAATAGGCTTTTCAAGACTCACAGTTCTCTGTCAGTTATTATCGTAAACCGAAAACTATAGAGACATCGACCTGGACACCAAAAACTAGGGAGTGGTCGACCTGGACATCGGAAATTATGGAGAGATAGACCTAGACACCTAAACTATAAAGAGATCGATGGGTACAATGTAAATTATGAAGAGTTCAACACTGGAGGCACTGAAAACTATGGAGAGATCGACTGCGACATAGAAAACTATCGAGGAATCGGCCTGGACATCGAAAACTATGACGAGATTGACCTGAACACCAAGAACTATGGAGAGGTCGATCTGGACACCTGAGACTATGGAGAGATCGACCTGGACAATGAAAACTACGGAATCGTCGACCTGGACATCGAAAATTATGGAGGACTCGACTTGGGCACCTAAAACTACGTAGAGGTTGATCTGGACGTCGAATACTATGGAGGAATCGAGCTAGACTCGGAAAACTACGGAGCGGTCGACCTGGACATCGATAACTATGAAGAGATCGACCTAGACACCGAAAACTACAGAGGTCGACCTGGACATCTGGAACCATGGAGAGATCGACCTGGACAACCAAAGCTACGGCGTCGTCAACCTGGACATCGAAAATTATGGAGGAATCGACTTGGGCACCTAAAACTACGGAGGTTGACCTGGACGTCGAATACTATGGAGGAATCGAACTGGACACAGAAAACTACGGAGCGGTCGACCTGGAGATCGAAAAGTACGGAGAAATCGATCTAGACCCCGAAAACTACGGAGACGTCGACCTGGACAACGAATACTATGGAGACATCAACCTGGATACGGAAAACTATGGAGACATAAACCTGGATGCGGAAAACTATGGAGAGGTCGACCTGGACATCTGAAACCATGGAGAGATCGACCTGGGCAACGAAAACTACGGAGCCGTCGACCTGAACATCGAAAACTATGGAGAAATCGACTTGGACACCTAACTCTATGAAGAGGTCGATCTGGACACCGAAAACTATGGAGAGGTCGACCTGGACATCGAAAACTATGGAGGAATCGACCTGGATATACTGAAAACTATGGAGAGACCGACCTGGACAACGAATACTACGGAGACATCGACCTGAACAACGAATACTATGGAGACATCGACCTGGATATACTGAAAACTATGGAGAGACCGACCTGGACAACGAATACTACGGAGACGTCGACCTGAACAACGAATACTATGGAGACATCGACCTGGATACGGAAAACTATGGTGAGGTCGACCTAGACACCAAAAACTATGGAAAGGTCGACCTGGACATCGAAAACTATGGAGCGGTCGACCTGGACACCGAATAGTACGGAGACGTCGACCTGGACAACGAATACTATGGAGACATCGACCTGGATACGGAAAACTATGGAGAGGTCGACCTGGACATGGAAGACTATGGAGGAATCGACTTGGGCACCGAAAACTATGAAGAGATCGACCTGGACAACGAAAACTGCGGAGCCGTCAACTTGGACACGAAAAACTACGGAGCGGTCGACCTGGACATCGGAAAATATGGACGAATTGACCTGGAGACGAAAGCTGTAGAGCAATCGTTTATTAACATTAACAATATATACAGTGAGGTTCAGGTGAAACTAGACACCCAGCGAAGCGCGCGCTTGGGAACTCTCAAATCTTATTGGCTGCGGCCTTTCACCGGCAGTGCTCCTCAACGCAGTGGCTCCCACGTCCTCGTGTAGCATCGGAGAGGGCTGAAGAGTGGCATGGTAGGGAGATAGGGACGCTACAAAGATGCGTCTTCGCGCGTCATCAGGTGCGTTTTAACGCACCTGAAAAAAAAGTATCCTGGCACCGATGGTATACCCATTTTCCGAGTATCCAGATTTTATTCTTCAAGATACATTGAACTACACTGAAAAAAAATGTCATTGATTCAATAAATCCATCGTTTGCGTGCTGCCAAAAAGAAGTATTTTTGAATTAACTTTAGTTCTTATTCGTTCAATCCCTTTCAACATTGAAATAATAAAATATTATTTTGCTTATTTTAGAGTTATTGTTTTGATCTCGTATGGAATTGGAGGAATTAGAATTCAAATTAAGTTGATACCACTTGATTTTGGCAGCCCGCAAACGATGGATTTATTGAATCAATTAAATTTTTTTTCAGTGTAATTATCGCAAAAAAATGTAAACGATTCTGTAAGTTAAAAAAATGATTGTCCGAAGCATAATGGGCATAAAAAAGAAAAATCGTAAATCTGGAAATCAGGCGTGATTCTTAGATTTACAATTTTTTTTTTTTTTTTTTTTTTCTTTCATTTTTTTGGTTATCGACAATGCTCCTCGTAATGTGTAGTTACTTCTGTTCCAAAATAAACTGGATAGCTTATCGCACAGAAATCGTATTTGTAAGGTCGATAATAGAAGTTCAAAAAAAAAAATCGTACAGGAAGAAACGCGGAAACGTTAAATTTCACTGATGCTTGACATTTTTATGTCCTTACGTTCGTCTACGATCCAACTACAATTTTATTATTATTATTTATTTGTCAACCGCAAGATCCTTTTTGCAAAAATACAGGAAAAAACAATAGAAAAATATTCCATAAAGATTAATATTAACATCGTCGACATTAGTCATATTATTTATCGCAGAAAAATTATGCGTTCACGCAAAAAAAATGAAAACTCCTCTCTTGCTTTTCATTTTTTATTTAATTCCACCAGTATTCAAACGCTCCGAGATTAATTCGACGACCGAAAATATTAGATATTTTTTGGGTATACTATGCAGCCCTGATTTTAGCGGTACCAAATTTCTGGGAACTGCTATCTTGCCCCGGAATGTCTGGTAAGCCCCCTTTCTTTTAGTACTTCTGTAAAATGTCATCAATTGAAACTGGTCGCATTACAACTGCTGGCTCTACACTTGCACAAAATTTAGTTTTGTACTTACTTCGCGCGTGAGACAAAAATACAGCATTCTGAGTGATAAAAGTCTTCTGTTATACTTGGCTAGGCACAACCCTTTCATTAATAAACAAGTCGACGTAGTGGCGGTGTAAGTACTGCACGATTTTTTTTAAGCTTTTCTTCAACAAGAATGCTAAAGGGGTCTTTTACGAATGAGAATACAAAGAAACGAAATAAACGAGATAAAACAAAACAACTTATTAATTGGATTAGTTAAACGACAATAGTTTTGTCAGTGCGCCATCGATTTCACTACATTCCTAGCATCGTGTTTAGAGAAAAACGCCCTATAGTATTTTTCGCTAGAAGCAACAGTTTTGAAAATAAATACGTTCAAATCGGAGACGACACCGCTTCCACGAGGATTACTTCAAAAGTTTTGCACCTACAACAAAGTTCAACAACACATTTTCTACTGTAAACAATGCAAGGAATCACAAAAAAAGTAGAAAGTCAATAACTTGTTAATTGCATTAGTTACAAAATAATTCGTCGCTTAAAAACAGTCATTTTTTCGGGTGATTTTTTTTTAATAGAAAAGCAGTATTACCATCGATTTCAACGTGTTTTATTTTAAAACTATTGCTTCTAGCGAAAAAAACATAACGATATTTTCCTCTCAAAACGATGCAAGTAATGCATTACAATCAATTACACACCGATAAAGTTATAGTTGTTAAAAATAAGAAACGAATTGTTGTCTAATTACCGCAAGTAACAAGTTAATAACGTTTGACTTACTTTTCTTTTTTCCTGGCATAGTTCACAGTAAGAAAGGTCGAGATCAACTTATTTGTAGAAGCAAGACTTTTAAAGTAATCTGCGTGGAAACTGTATCGAAAATGATTTCGACGTACTTTTTCCAATCTATTGCTTCTAGGGGAAAATATCAAATAAAGTTTTCCTCTTAAAACGGTGCAAGGAATGCAATAAAATGAATTGTGGACGAATAAAATGTTTTTTTTTTAAATAACCGACGAATTGTTGTCCAACTAATGCAATTAACAAATAATAAGCTTTTAACTTGTTTGTCTGTATTCCTTGCTTCGTTTAAAGTAAAAAAGACCTTAATCATCTTTTTTATACGAGTAAGACTTTAAAAGTAATCTGCGATTTCGACAATTTTACTTTTAATAGTATTGCTTCTATCGAAAAATACCAAACAATGTTTTTCTCTTAAAACCGTGCAAAGAATGGAGTGAATTAAATTGCACACCGATAAAATGATTGCTGTTGAAAATAAGCAACAAATTTTTGTCTAATTAATGCAATTAACAAGTTACTAGCTTTTTAATTGTTTTTATTTGGCCTTGCATAGTTCAGACTAAGAAAGGTCGTAATCAACTGTTTTCTAAAACCAAGACTTCTAGAGTAATCTGTTTGACGGCTGAGGCACCACCGATTTCAATGCATGTTATTCTAAAACTATTGGGTATAGCGGAAAATACCAAAGTGCATTTTCTTCTTAAAACGGTGAAAGAAATAGAGTGCAATCCATTTCACACCGATAATATAATTGTTGTTAAAAATAAGCAAAAAATTCTTGCCTTATTAATGCAATTAAGGATAATTAACTTTCAACTAGTTTGCATCGATTCATTACTATTTTTGCAGTAAAAAAGATCTTGTTTAACTTTTTTGTAGGAGTAAGACTTTGCCTTGAATTTCAACGTAATTATTTTCAATAGTAGTACTTCCAGCGAAAAGAACCAAGGGAACGTCCCTTGGTTCCGCCCAGAACGATGCAAGGAATACAGGGGAATCAATTGCAGACCGATAAATTTATTGTTGTTGAAAATAAGTATTAACTTTTAATTTGTTTATCTTTATTCATTGCATACTTTAGAGTAAAAAATAAAATCATGACGTAGAAGCTGTGTTGCCATGAATTTCGACGCAATTATTTTCAAAACTATTGCTTCTAGTGGAAAATACCTTACGACGTTTTCCACTAAAAAATGGGAAAGGAATGCAGTAAAATCAGTTGTGGATCGATGAAATGATTGTTCTTAAAAATAAGCAGAAAATTGTTGTCTAACAAATGCAATTAACACGTTATTAACTTTTAACTTGATTGCAGTCATTTTATCGGTGCGCAATTAATTTCACTGCATTCCTTTCCCATTTTTTAGTGGAAAACGTCCTTTAGTATTTTCCGCTAGAAGCAATAGTTTTTAAAATAAATACGTCGAAATCAATGGCGACACAGCTTCCACGCAGGTTACATTAAAAGTCTAACTCCTACAAAAAAGTTTATCACGACATTTCTTACTCTAAACTATGCAAGGAATAAAGGAAAATCAGTTAAAAGTTAATAACTTGTTAATTGCATTAGATATACGACAATTTGTTGCTTATTTTAGTGCATTCCTTGCACAATATTAAGAGGAAAACGTCTTTTGGTATTTTTCACTAGAAGCAATACTTTCGAAAATAATCACGTCGAAATCCGTTGCGACTCAACACCCACGCAGATAACTCTAAAATTCTTATCCCTACAAAAAAGTTTAACAGGACCTTTTTCACTTTAAACTATGCAAGGAATAAATAAATATAAGTTAAAAGTTAATAACTTGTTAATTGCATTAGTTAGACAACAATTTGTTGCTTATTTTCAACAACAATCATTTTATCGGTACGCAATTGATTTTACTGCATTCCTTGCACAATATTAAGAGGAAAACGTCTTTTGGTATTTTTCACTATAAGCAATACTTTCTAAAATAATCACGTCGAAATCAGTTGCGACTCAACACCCACGCAGATAACTCTAAAAGTCTTATCCCTACTAAAAAGTTTAACAGGACCTTCTTCACTTTAAACTATGCAAGGAATAAATAAATATAAGTTAAAAGTTAATAACTTGTTAATTGCATTAGTTAGACAACAATTTGTTGCTTATTTTCAACAACAATCATTTTATGGATACGCAATTGATTTTACTGCATTCCTTGCACAATATTAAGAGGAAAACGTCTTTTGGTATTTTTCACTAGAAGTAATGCTTTCGAAAATAATCACGTCGAAATCCGTTGCGATTCAACACCCACGCAGATAACTCTAAAAGTCTTATCCCTACTAAAAAGATTAACAGGACCTTCTTCACTTTAAACTATGTAAGGAATAAATAAATATAAGTTAAAAGTTAATAACTTGTTAATTGCATTAGTTAGACAACAATTTGTTGCTTATTTTCAACAACAATCATTTTATGGATACGCAATTGATTTTACTGCATTCCTTGCACAATATTAAGAGGAAAACGTCTTTTGGTATTTTTCACTAGAAGCAATACTTTCGAAAATAATCACGTCGAAATCCGTTGCGACTCAACACCCACGCAGATAACTCTAAAAGTCTTATCCCTACAAAAAAGTTTAACAGGACCTTTTTCACTTTAAACTATGCAAGGAATAAATAAATATAAGTTAAAAGTTAATAACTTGTTAATTGCATTAGTTAGACAACAATTTGTTGCTTATTTTCAACAACAAGCATTTTATGGATACGCAATTGATTTTACTGCATTCCTTGCACAATATTAAGAGGAAAACGTCTTTTGGTATTTTTCACTAGAAGCAATACTTTCTAAAATAATCACGTTGAAATCCGTTGCGATTCAACACCCACGCAGATAACTCTAAAAGTCTTATCCCTACTAAAAAGTTTAACAGGACCTTTTTCACTTTAAACTATGCAAGGAATAAATAAATATAAGTTAAAAGTTAATAATTTGTTAATTGCATTAGTTAGACAACAATTTGTTGCTTATTTTCAACAACAATCATTTTATGGATACGCAATTGATTTTACTGCATTCCTTGCACAATATTAAGAGGAAAACGTCTTTTGGTATTTTTCACTAGAAGCAATACTTTCGAAAATAATCACGTCGAAATCCGTTGCGACTCAACACCCACGCAGATAACTCTAAAAGTCTTATCCCTACAAAAAAGTTTAACAGGACCTTTTTCACTTTAAACTATGCAAGGAATAAATAAATATAAGTTAAAAGTTAATAACTTGATAATTGCATTAGTTAGACAACAATTTGTTGCTTATTTTCAACAACAATCATTTTATGGGTACGCATTTGATTTTACTGCATTCCTTGCACAATATTAAGAGGAAAACGTCTTTTGGTATTTTTCACTAGAAGCAATACTTTCGAAAATAATCACGTCGAAATCCGTTGCGACTCAACACCCACGCAGATAACTCTAAAAGTCTTATCCCTACAAAAAAGTTTAACAGGACCTTTTTCACTTTAAACTATGCAAGGAATAAATAAATATAAGTTAAAAGTTAATAACTTGTTAATTGCATTAGTTAGACAACAATTTGTTGCTTATTTTCAACAACAATCACTTTATGGGTACGCATTTGATTTTACTGCATTCCTTGCACAATATTAAGAGGAAAACGTCTTTTGGTATTTTTCACTAGAAGCAATACTTTCTAAAATAATCACGTTGAAATCCGTTGCGATTCAACACCCACGCAGATAACTCTAAAAGTCTTATCCCTACTAAAAAGTTTAACAGGACCTTTTTCACTTTAAGCTATGCCAGGAATAAATAAATATAAGTTAAAAGTTAATAATTTGTTAATTGCATTAGTTAGACAACAATTTGTTGCTTATTTTCAACAACAATCATTTTATGGATACGCATTTGATTTTACTGCATTCCTTGCACAATATTAAGAGGAAAACGTCTTTTGGTATTTTTCACTAGAAGCAATACTTTCTAAAATAATCACGTTGAAATCCGTTGCGATTCAACACCCACGCAGATAACTCTAAAAGTCTTATCCCTACAAAAAAGTTTAACAGGACCTTTTTCACTTTAAACTATGCAAGGAATAAATAAATATAAGTTAAAAGTTAATAACTTGTTAATTGCATTAGTTAGACAACAATTTGTTGCTTATTTTCAACAACAATCATTTTATGGGTACGCATTTGATTTTACTGCATTCCTTGCACAATATTAAGAGGAAAACGTCTTTTGGTATTTTTCACTAGAAGCAATACTTTCGAAAATAATCACGTCGAAATCCGTTGCGACTCAACACCCACGCAGATAACTCTAAAAGTCTTATCCCTACAAAAAAGTTTAACAGGACCTTTTTCACTTTAAACTATGCAAGGAATAAATAAATATAAGTTAAAAGTTAATAACTTGTTAATTGCATTAGTTAGACAACAATTTGTTGCTTATTTTCAACAACAATCATTTTATGGGTACGCATTTGATTTTACTGCATTCCTTGCACAATATTAAGAGGAAAACGTCTTTTGGTATTTTTCACTAGAAGCAATACTTTATAAAATAATCACGTTGAAATCCGTTGCGATTCAACACCCACGCAGATAACTCTAAAAGTCTTATCCCTACTAAAAAGTTTAACAGGACCTTTTTCACTTTAAGCTATGCCAGGAATAAATAAATATAAGTTAAAAGTTAATAATTTGTTAATTGCATTAGTTAGACAACAATTTGTTGCTTATTTTCAACAACAATCATTTTATGGATACGCAATTGATTTTAGTGCATTCCTTGCACAATATTAAGAGGAAAATGTCTTTTGGTATTTTTCACTAGAAGCAATACTTTCGAAAATAATCACGACGAAATCCGTTGCGACTTAACACCCACGCAGATAACTCTAAAAGTCATATCCCTACTCAAAAGTTTAACAGGACCTTTTTCACTTTAAACTATGCAAGGAATAAATAAATATAAGTTAAAAGTTAATAACTTGTTAATTGCATTAGTTAGACAACAATTTGTTGCTTATTTTCAACAACAATCATTTTATCGGTACGCAATTGATTTTACTGCATTCCGTGCACAATATTAAGAGGAAAACGTCTTTTGGTATTTTTCACTAGAAGCAATACTTTCTAAAAGAATCACGTCGAAATCCGTTGCGACTCAACACCCACGCAGATAACTCTAAAAGTCTTGTCCCTACTAAAAAGTTTAACAGGACCTTTTTCACTTTAAACTATGCAAGGAATAAATAAATATAAGTTAAAAGTTAATAACTTGTTAATTGCATTAGTTAGACAACAATTTGTTGCTTATTTTCAACAACAATCATTTTATGGATACGCAATTGATTTTACTGCATTCCTTGCACAATATTAAGAGGAAAACGTCTTTTGGTATTTTTCACTAGAAGCAATACTTTCTAAAATAATCACGTCGAAATCCGTTGCGACTCAACACCCACGCAGATAACTCTAAAAGTCTTGTCCCTACTAAAAAGTTTAACAGGACCTTTTTCACTTTAAACTATGCAAGGAATAAATAAATATAAGTTAAAAGTTAATAACTTGTTAATTGCATTAGTTAGACAACAATTTGTTGCTTATTTTCAACAACAATCATTTTATGGATACGCAATTGATTTTACTGCATTCCTTGCACAATATTAAGAGGAAAACGTCTTTTGGTATTTTTCACTAGAAGCAATACTTTCTAAAATAATCACGTTGAAATCCGTTGCGATTCAACACCCACGCAGATAACTCTAAAAGTCTTATCCCTACAAAAAAGTTTAACAGGACCTTTTTCACTTTAAACTGTGCAAGGAATAAATAAATATAAGTTAAAAGTTAATAACTTGTTAATTGCATTAGTTAGACAACAATTTGTTGCTTTTTTTCAACAACAATCATTTTATGGGTACGCATTTGATTTTACTGCATTCCTTGCACAATATTAAGAGGAAAACGTCTTTTGGTATTTTTCACTAGAAGCAATACTTTCTAAAATAATCACGTTGAAATCCGTTGCGATTCAACACCCACGCAGATAACTCTAAAAGTCTTATCCCTACAAAAAAGTTTAACAGGACCTTTTTCACTTTAAACTGTGCAAGGAATAAATAAATATAAGTTAAAAGTTAATAACTTGTTAATTGCATTAGTTAGACATCAATTTGTTGCTTATTTTCAACAACAATCATTTTATGGGTACGCATTTGATTTTACTGCATTCCTTGCACAATATTAAGAGGAAAACGTCTTTTGGTATTTTTCACTAGAAGCAATACTTTCTAAAATAATCACGTTGAAATCCGTTGCGATTCAACACCCACGCAGATAACTCTAAAAGTCTTATCCCTACTAAAAAGTTTAACAGGACCTTTTTCACTTTAAACTATGCAAGGAATAAATAAATATAAGTTAAAAGTTAATAATTTGTTAATTGCATTAGTTAGACAACAATTTGTTGCTTATTTTCAACAACAATCATTTTATGGATACGCAATTGATTTTACTGCATTCCTTGCACAATATTAAGAGGAAAACGTCTTTTGGTATTTTTCACTAGAAGCAATACTTTCTAAAATAATCACGTTGAAATCCGTTGCGATTCAACACCCACGCAGATAACTCTAAAAGTCTTATCCCTACTAAAAAGTTTAACAGGACCTTTTTCACTTTAAACTATGCAAGGAATAAATAAATATAAGTTAAAAGTTAATAATTTGTTAATTGCATTAGTTAGACAACAATTTGTTGCTTATTTTCAACAACAATCATTTTATGGATACGCAATTGATTTTACTGCATTCCTTGCACAATATTAAGAGGAAAACGTCTTTTGGTATTTTTCACTAGAAGCAATACTTTCGAAAATAATCACGTCGAAGTCCGTTGCGATTCAACACCCACGCAGATAACTCTAAAAGTCTTATCCCTACTAAAAAGTTTAACAGGACCTTCTTCACTTTAAACTATGCAAGGAATAAATAAATATAAGTTAAAAGTTAATAACTTGTTAATTGCATTAGTTAGACAACAATTTGTTGCTTATTTTCAACAACAATCATTTTATCGGTACGCAATTGATTTTTCTGTTTTCCTTGCACCATTTAAGAGGATAACGTACTTTGATATTTTTCACTAGGAGCAATAATTTTGGAAATAATAATTTCGAAATCGGTTGCGACACAACACCCACGCAGATTACTCTAAAAGTCTTGCTCCTACAAATAAGTTGATTACGACTTTTTTTTACTCTAATCTATGCAAGGAATGTAGTAAAATCAATTGCGGACAGATAAAATAATTATTGCTGAAAATAAGCAACAAATTATTATCTAACTAACCGACAGCAGTGGACGTGCGGTCAGTGTGTGGCTTCGGCGGTCCCCAGAGTTAAGCAGCATTATTTGCGGTCATAACTTGGATGGGGAGCGGGAGGCAGTTTTTTTGAGTTTCCAATGTATTCTCATACAGTAGAAATTCAGTAAAAATAAAGCTAACTGTATCGGCCAGGTTTTCCGCAGTTTCCCTGTGCCCTCGTGCAAATGCGATACAGTAGTGCATTAGGATGAGTGGCTGCGGACAACACTCTAGAGGGGTCTCTATGAAGGAACGGTGAAAAGGGGAGAGGGGAAACGTAAAAGCCTGAAGAAGGCATACGAAAGAAGCCGATAATTATTATCTAACTAATGCAATCAACAAGTTATTAACTTTTAACTTATATTTATTTATCCCTTGCATAGTTTATAGTGAAAAAGGTCCTGTTAAACTTTTTTGTAGGGATAAGACTTTTACAGTTATTTGCGTGGGTGTTGAGTCGCAACGGATTTCGACGTGATCATTTTCGAAAGTATTGCTTCTAGTGAAAAATACCAAAAGACGTTTTTCTCTTAATATTGTGCAAGGAATGCAGTAAAATCAATTGCGTACCGATAAAATGATTGTTGTTGAAAATACGCAACAAATTGTTGTCTAACTAATGCAATTAACAAGTTATTAACTTTTAACTTATATTTATTTATTCCTTGCATAGTTTAAAGTGAAAAAGGTCCTGTTAAACTTTTGAGTAGGCATAAGACTTTTCGAGTTATCTGCGTGGGTGTTGAGTCGCAACCGATTTCAACGTGATTATTTTCAAAAGTATTACTTCTAGTGAAAAATACTAAAGAACATTTTTCTCCTGAAATTGTGCAACGAATGCAGTAAAATCAATTGCGTACCGATAAAATAATTGTTGTTGGAAATAAGCAACAAATTGTTGTATAACTAATGCAATTAACAAGTTATTAACTTTTAACTGTTTTTTCTTTATTCCTTGCACAGTTTAGAGTAAAAAATATCGTGATAAACTTTTTTGTAGGAGTTAGACTTTTAATGTAACCTGCGTGGAAGCTGTGTCGCCATTGATTTCGACGTATTTATTTGAAAAACTATTGCTTTTAGCGGAAAATACTAAAGGACGTTTTCCTCTTAAAACGGTGCAAGAAATGTTGTGAAATTAATTGCGCACCGATAACATTATTGCAAACAAGTTAAAAATGAATAACCTGTTAATTGCTTTAGGTAGACAACAATTTGTTGCTTATTTTCAAGAACAAACATTTTATCGATCCGCACTGATTATTCGGCATTCCTTGTATCATTTTAAGAGGAAAACGTGCTTTGCTATTTTTCACTAGAAGCAATACTTCTGAAAATGATCACGTCGAAATCGTTTACGACACAACACCTACGCGGATTACTCTAAAAGTCTTGTCCCTACAAAAAAGTTAAAGAGGACTTTTTTACTTTTAACTATGCACGGAATAAATGAAAACAAGTTAAAACTTAATTACTTGTGAATTGCATTATTTAGACAACAATTTGTTGTCTATTTTCAACAAAAATCATTTTATCTGTGCAAAATTAGTTTTCTGCATTCCTTGCAACATTTTAAGAGGAAAACGTGCTTCGGTATTTTTTACTAGAAGAAATACTTTTGAAAATAATCACGTCGAAATCGGTTACGATTCAACACCCACGCTGATTACTCTAAAAGTTTTGTCCCTACAAAAAAGTTGAACAGGACCTTTGTCACTTGAAAATGTGCAAGAAATAAAGAAAATCAAGTTGCAAGTCAATAAATTGTTAATTGCATTAGCTAAACAGCAATTTGTTGCTTAAAAATAATCATTTGATCTGTTGAATTTTATTGAGTAGAAAAGCTCTTGTTGGGGTAAGACGTTTAAGGTAATCCTCGTGGAAGATGTGCTTCCACCGATCTTAAAGTTTATTTTAAAAATTATTGCTTTTAGCAAAACAATACTAAAGGACGTATTCGTCTGAAAACGGTGCAAAGAAGGTAGTCAAATTAATAAAGAACCGACAAAATGATAGTTGTTGAAAATGAGCAAATTCTTGACTATCTAATGTAATTAGCAAGTTATTAACTTTTTACTTGTTTGTTTCGATTCCTTGCATTTTGTTGTGTAGAAAAGGTCGTGTTTAACTTTTCCGTAGGGGCTAAATTCTTAGAGTAATCTGCGTGGGAGTTGTGTCGTCACCGATTTCATTTTGTTTATTTTAAAAACTATTGTTTGAAGTGAAAAACGCTAAAGGACGTTTTTTCTCAAAACGATGCAATTAAGGTAGTCTGAGCACATTGACTGACGTGGCATAAGTTCGAGGGAGTTTAAGAGAGAATTACGAACAGTTCTCGATAAGATAAAAATTTGAAAAAAAAATCAAGCATATGGAAGGTGCTAAAGAGATTACTTTGGACGATAATAATTTAAAAAATGTTATTAACAAATTACTAAAATAAAGAATTGTTCAACAAAATACCCGGTAACCCAATTTTTTTTGTAATGAAAGTGATCTTTTCATTTTTCTGCATATGTATAAATTTTTTCAGAATTTTGTGTGATGTTTGAAAATCGCGTTTTTTTTATGTTATAATAAAAAATCAGAGAAAATTCTGAAAAAAATTCATACGTATGCAGAAAATTAAAAGAATCATTTTTATAACAAAAACGAAATTAGTTTGCCGGATGTATTGTTGAACAATTATTTATTTCAGTGATTTGTTAATAACATTATTTAAATTATTATTGTCCAAAGTGAACTCTTTAGCACCTTCCATATCCTTGATTTTTTTTCAGATTTTTATCTCTTCGAGAACTGTTCGTGATTCGCTCTCAAACTCTCTCGAACTTATGCGACGTCAGTCAATGTGCTCAGACTACCTTCATACACTGAAATCAATCCCGCACCGGCAAAATTATTGTTGCTGAAAATTAGCAATTAATTATCGTTTAACTTATGCAATTAACATGTATTTAACTTTCAATTTGTTTATCTTAATTCCTTGCATTTTTTGCGTAGTAATAAAGGTCTTGTTGCACTTTTTTGTAGGGGCAAGATTTCAATAGTTATCCTCGTGGAAGCTGTGTCGCCACCGATTCCGATGTGTTTATTTTTAATAGGTTTTAGCAAAAAATACTGAAGGACTTTTTGCTTTCTAAACTATGCAACGAATGCAGTGAAAGTACTTTTTTTATTTTTTTATTTATCTAGTAACATCTATTATTTTTTTTTATTCTTATTTTAAAGATTTTTATTTCCGAAAAATTGTTGCTGACTGCAAAACTGTTGCAGCATTAACAAAATTTTGGTAGCATTGATAGAATCGCAAAAAAAGCGTTCTTAACTCGTAAACCTAAAAAAAAGGTTTATTACGCGAACAGATGAGAAGGTACAGCTGGCACTATTTTTTTTAAATGACTGAAAAAAATGACTGCTTTTTTCAGGATCATTGGAAGAATGAAAAATTAAAGTAGTCATTACTAGATAATAAAAAAATGAAAAATGAGCTTCAGAGAATTAATAATTATGCGAATGAATAATTAGAAATAATGCGAAAATTAGAAAAATGATTTCCAACTGTTCAGGATAATTGAAAAAAAAAAATAGTCTCCACTAGATAATTAAAAATGAAAAGATCTGCCTTCAAGATTAATTCATTTAACGCAGAGTTAGAAAGTTAGGGCTGTCGTTACTATAAAATTTGCTAGTGCATAATTCTTCAGGGTTATTATTAGTTGAAACTGTTGCTTCTATCGAAGAATGCAAAAAGATTTTTTCTCAAAACCATGCAGGAAATGCAGTAAAATAAATGGCCACTGATAAAATGATTATTGTTGAAAATAGGCAACAACATTTATTATTTAACTAAAATTATTAAAAAGTAATTAAGTTAAAAATTGTTTATCTTAATTACTTGCATTTTTTATATTAAAAAAGGTTTTTTCAATTTGTCTTATGAGCAAGATTTTTCGAGAAATCCCCGTGCGAGTTGTGTCGCCAACCCTCGCGTCATTTTTATTATGGAAGACTTTTATCTAGACGGAAATGCCATAGGACCTTTTATTATAGTAACGATGCAAGAAATAAGTAAAGATAATCCCAAGTTGTTAATTATTAAAAACGCTTACTATTAATTATTAACTAATATTGTAATAATCTTAATCAAACTCAAAGCAGGTGATATTACCACCATACGGGTAATTTGTAATGTTGCTATGATTGCCCTTTGATACATTGGTACATCACTATTGATAAGACATCAGAAATGAACAAAACTAATTTTTAGCATTCATGCTACGCTTGAGTGTGTTCGGGATTCGTGAATTCGTAGTCGGTCGGGCCCGCCGATCCCCTCTCTTCGAAGCCTCTCCTTCCATGCCACCGTTTGCCGAGCTCGGAAGCCGAACGGGCAAGCGACGATGCTGAGAACCGTCGCTTTGACGCGCACGCGCCTGTCGGGTGTCTAGTTTCACCTGAACCTCACTGTATACTATTGCTTCGCCGTGTATTTCATAAACTAGCTCATCACTGGATGACGTTATGATTTTCTTATAGTGATTAGTAGTTTGCGAAACTCAGTGGTTGGCAGGTTGCGAAAGATCGCTGTGCGAAATCATAGAGTCGACCACTGAAAAAGTGTAATATTTCAGAGAAGTTTTGAAATATAAATGACCATATCACCTAAACGACTGAATGTGGAACGCTCGTTTTGGTCTTAAACGAATTATTTTGGCCTGTAGTATCTGATTATATCTGAAAAAGACTTGAAAACGCTATCATTTTATCAATATAGCATATTAACCTCGAAAAAAAGTGGCCAAAACAAGTTGGCTCGAGTAAATAATCTGCGGCAGTGTAAATGTACTTGTCTCAAGACGCTGCCGCGTCTCTTGATGAATACAGTACTACATGTAACAGTACACGTAGTCCATCCATTACTGTGAAGGACTAAAATTTCGTGAGTTTTGTGTCGCTAGATGGCGAAGGAACACGACTTTTCTCATAAAATGTTTATTCGAAACTCCTTCTTCCTTGAAGTTGTTCCGATATTGTTGGATAGTTGGGAAGTGGTCTCCTTTTAATATGTTATACACCTTATTTTTTATCTTAATTTTGTTGTTTTATTATTGTGTTGTTGTTATTATTATTGGTGAAAAAGCCTCAAGGCATAAAAAACTCCTTTGCAAATGGATTGCAAGAGATATAGTGGTTTTTCAGAGGAATGTCTTCTTGCGGGGTTTGACCCGCCTTTTCTAGAGGATGCACCTCTATGGGACCTGGCCCGCTTGTTAGAGGATGAACCTCTAAGGGGGATCACCCGCCTTGTCACAATTATAAGAATCTTACACTTAAGTAACAAACTACGAAAAAACAATATTCTATACGCTGCGCCATTATAATCGACCGCTTCAGATGGCCGGCGTTCCGCTGGCCACTTGCTTCTTCCCACTCTCTGGCCCGCGCTTCCTCGTGCTACGAACGTGCCCGAGCGCTCCCGAACTTCACGCACCCGATGCCGCGTCGATGCGACAGTAGCCCGCGAACGTTCTCAAATAATATTACGATTTCGATCGAACATTCTACCCCCGTTGAGAGCGTAAGCGATCAATAATTTGCGAGTAGAACAATCATTCTACCTTGTTACCCGTACACACAATTTGTCATAATATAGAATTTTCTAAGCGATGTTTAGTAACGGGCAAACTGTAGTCGCGTTTCGCTTGAAAACTCCATCTGATGTTTTGATGGTGATTACTCTAACAACGCCGTCATCTCAACACAAGCATAATTATCTTCCGGCAGCATGGTGAGTGGTTGACCGACTAATAAATGTGCGGGTGTCAATGCTAGAGGGTCATTTGGATCTGTGGACAACGGACATAGCGCACGCGAATACAAAATCGCTTCAATTTCAATCGCTAAGGTGTTCAACTCTTCAAAAGTGAACAAACTATCACCAACTACACGTCTAAAGTGGTGTTTGAACGACTTTACGGCGGCCTCCTAAATACCCCCGAAGTGCGGCGAAAGAGGTGGATTAAAATACCAAGATATCCTTTTCGATATTGCGAAATCGTTCACCTGACCCTTGAAGTTCTCAGACTGGATCGTCGCGTATAAATCACGGAGTTGTCTATTAGGGCCAACGTAATTCGTCCCGTTGTCGGAATAAACATGCGCAGGGATAGCTCTTCGTGCAACAAACCGCCTGAAGGCCGCAAGGAAGGCTTCTAATGACAAGTCGCTGACGATTCAAGATGGACGGCCTTTGAACTCATGCAAATGAAAACACATCCGTATACCTTTACACGTCCACGATTTCGAAGTTTCTTCTCCTTAACAACCATTGGTCCGAAAAAATCAACACCCGTGTGATGAAATGCCGCAATTCCTTCAACTCTTGCTCGTGGTAAATCTGCCATCCGATATTCTACAGAGGTTGTCTTGAATCTGATGCATCGCACGCACTTCCGAACTATTTTCCGCACTTGATTTTTACCGTCGAGCAGCCAAAATTGATGTCGCAATGTGTACAGTGCCGATTGAATTCCTGCGTGTAAATTTCTTTCATGCATCTTTCGAATGATTAGATGGGTCACGTGATGTCGTGACGGTCGTAACACCGCGTATTTTTGGGAGAACGGCAGGTCTCCCTTTTGCAGTCGACCGCCGACATAATAAACCGTTGCTGTTAATAAAACGATTGAGAGATGAAATTTTCGAACCCTTAACCTTCGCGGACATCGTAATTTATTGAATTTCTGCAGCAAATTGCGTCTGTTGAATGAGCCTAAGAGCTCTCTGTTCAGCAGCTGCTATTGCTTCGATCGAGAATTCTCCTTTAAAGGAATTGGATGGCAACATTCGCAGACAATATGCGTTCGTGCGAACTAGTCACGAGTATGACGAAAACCTTGCAAAAATCTCGTCCGAACTGACGCACGACAACAAACAGATGTTTTGTTTCAAATCGGGAAGTTCCATCATCACCTCTTCAGCCGAACGTGGTCAATTTGACTCCGAGTTTTGCAGCCATGATGGTCCCTGAAACCATAATTGATTTCGAAGAAATTCGCGCGGAAATTGACCACGGGATAGGGCGTCAGCAGGGTTTTGTTCCGACCTGGCATGACTGGCATGATACTGGCGAATGCCACTCGGCATTCGCGGTAAGTTCCTGAATTTCGTTCACTCGGAATGGTCGTATCCTTGATAGACGTGACTCGTGACTTCCCGCAAATGATTTGAATCCGCGTCTCGCCATGCTCGTTGCGCGACCGCATGTATAAACACGCCCCGTACCCAACCTTACTCGCGTCGCTAAACCCGTGTAATTGCACATCGATCGCGTTGTCGATTATTAAGTGACAATTTATTGCGAGTTCATTGATCAATTCGAGTTGTTCGGCAAACGATCGCCACGAAGTGTATAAGGCATTCGGAACCGACTCATCCCAAGAAATCTTTGATTTCTAGCACTCCTGCATGATGATCTTTGCTGCGAGAATGATCGGTCTGAGTAGTCCGAGCGGATTTTATAAATCGGCTCGCTTAATTTGATTGGTTGAACTACGTAAATTATTTTGTCGCGGTGAGCATTCCAAGAGACACCAAGGGTTTTTAAAATCGGACCTTCATCTGTCAGGAATTCAATTTCTGAAGCTCGTTCATTTAAGTTAATGAGTGTTCGCACGTTATCTCATGCCCATTTACGAATATTGACTCCCCTTTTTTAATAATTCGATAATTTCGTCCCGAATTTGTATCACCCTTTCTAATATTTCTGCGCCCGTTAACAAATCATCTACATATAAGTCACGTCTTAATACTTCCGCCCCTACCGGATAGCTCGAGCCTTCGTCTGCTGCGGGGTGATACAACGTACGTATAGCGAGGAATGGAGCCCCCGACACACCGAATGTCACGGTATATAAATAGAATGTGCGAATTTCCCCTTCATGTTGCCAGAAAATTCTTTGGTACCGCCAATCGTCAGGATGTATTAAAACCCGACGGTACATTTTCGGGATATCCGCAGTCAGAACAAATTTATGCATACGAAATCGCGTTAGATGCTCGAACAATTTTCCTTGAATCGTAGTCCCGGCCATGAAGGTGTCGTTTAAAGGTATTCCCTTATTAGTTTTTGCCGAGGCGTCGAATACGACACGGCATTTAGCCGTTACGCTCGTTGTTTTAATTACAGTATGGAGTGGCAGATAATAACCGTCCTCGGATTCATTTGTTACCAACGACATATGATTCGAATCGAGATAGTCATTCATAACGCTTTCATATTCCGTCTTAAGCGTGGGTTCCTTAGCAAGTTTTTTTTCTTTAATTCGTGAAAACGACGTAAAGTGACGTTCTCTCGACCGAAACGGTAATCGCACGATGTACCGCCCTGAGTTATCCCGCGTTGCATTACATGCGTAGTGAGTTTCACATTCTGTTTTATCCGGCAATTTGAATTTATTCGTGGTGCTATCCTCGAGTATCCAAAAATTCGCGATTTGATCTACTAATTCAGTCAATTTGCATGAGACTACCTTCTTACCTGCGCTGGAGGAAACTCCGCCCACAACGACCCAGCCGAGTTGTGTTTTTTGAAGGAAAAGATCGCTTTGATCTCTGGATATATTAATTTTACGGATTGACAACAATGCTATGGTCGCTCCTGATCCGATAAGCATATCAACAGCGCGTGGAAGATGAAATTGAGGATCAGCTAGTTTGAGACGCGGTGGGAGATCGATCTTTTCGCGAGGAAATATTTCATCACGTACCGCGTCCGCAATTTTTGGAACTATTAAAAATGTGAGTTTTTTGTTAAAGTCCGTATATAACGAGTAAAAGGACGCTTCGACTAAGCCCCTTGATGCTGTACTCATGCTGTCAATCGCTCGGATGGGAATTGAGCACGCATGGATAGGTAATCCTAACACTCTAGCAAACCCTTCTGTTACAAGGTGTGCCGTAGCACAAGTGTCTAACAAAATACGCCCTAACAGTTCGGTCCAACCGAATACCGACCATGATCCCCACCGGGTCGTTTTGGGACACGGGATCAACCAGTATTTTATCGAAACCAACCACCGACCAACCGATATTATTTCATACTCGATCTGTCGTTTTCCGGCTAGTTGACGAAAAAACGACTGCAAAACGACCGATCTTTTTTCATTTTTCAAAAATAAAAAAATGGTATCGCTGGTAGGTCTCGATCTTGCAACCTTCGGATTATCAGTCGAGTACTCTGCTTACTCGGCTCCTCAGTTCGTTGGAGTATGATCAACACACGTTCCTCATAAGTTATGAGTCAGTGGACAATATATCTGCAAAGCGAGTGAGGGAACCTTCTACCCCTAAACTGCAGTCAATGCAGTTAGATAAACTTTACAAGCAGATGGTGAAAGATAACCTAACCAAGCCATCTACTAGCAAGGTAGTACCTAACCTAACTTCTGCGCGTAAGCGTGACTCGTTGAAAACTCCTCTGGAGCCAGCAGAGAGCAATGCCGATAACGCTCTTACGGGAGAATCTAGTGAGTGGCAATTACCCAAAAAATTTAGCAAAAATAGAAAACCGAAGTCAGCAACGCCGGTGACCAGTGATAATAAATACGAGAATCTAATCTACAACAGTGACATGGAGCAAGAAGAAGAGGAAACTATTCAACACCAGCAAACGCAGACCCGAAAATCGCTGAGACCACCACCCATCTACGTAGTTAATTCATCACTGGAAGTTCTCATCACGCTGATGAAAAATCTTAACGCAACTAAAGACGAAGGTACTTTACGCTCAACGAAGTAGATAAAGGTAACCACACTATTTATGCTAAGCATATGGATCTGTATACTCAAATACTTGTTGCTATAACCGAGGCTGGCATAAAGCATTATACTTACACGCCAAAACACCTGCGTCCTAAGTCGATACTCCTTAAAGGGATTAGAGGAAACTTTACTTCCGATGATATAAAGAAGGAAATCGAAGAGCTCAAATTGGATAATATTGAAATCATAAATATTTCCCAGTTCATCTTCAACAAAAAACATCCTGAAAAGTTCCACCATCTTATCCAATTAACTCACAATAGTGTGGCAGCAAACCTCTTCAAAATAAAAACTCTAGCATACCAAAGGATAAAGTGGGAATATCTGCGCAAACCTGAAATATATCAATGCAGAAAGTGTCAACGCATCGGACATTGCAGTAAAAATTGTAATTTGGATTATAGGTGTGCGAAGTGCGCTCAATCTCATGAGCCAGGCTGCTGCCCCATCGTCAAAAATGAAGAACGATCAATTTTAAGGTGTGCAAACTGCAATCTGGAGGGACATCCAGCTTCCTACATGGGATGGCCATACATGAAGCTTGCTCTCAAGCAAAAAAAGCAGCAAAAACTACTGTTGAACAATAACATCAAGAAAAAAATCAACATGATCTCATCATCAGTCCAGCCCAACCAGACCTTCGCTCAAGTGGTGCGAAAGAGAACCCATGCAGATATTCCAACAGCGCAGCCATCGCAGAGCACAGCATCATGGGACCAATATAGAACGCCCCCACTGAGGGTACCTGCCTTCAAGGAACATACTACGGGTGAAGCATTTCCATCGCAACCTCCAGCCTGGTTTCTAGAATTTAAAAACGAAATAGCAAATTTAGTTAAAACACAATTTAGCACATTATCAGAACAGATTGCTGCAAACACTAATCGAATTGATTTCATATTTAATTCTCTTTACTCAACCTAGCTTAATGACAGATAACAACAACTTTAGTAATAAAATCAGTATTGCTGCGATTAACGTGAATTCGTTAATAGCAAATTATAGAAGACTGGAATTATTAGACTTCCTAAATAATCACTCTCATGATGCAGTGTTCGTATCAGAAACTAAATTAACACACACTCATAAATTACAATTCAAAGATTTCGAGGTAATTCGAACTGATAGGCCTAACTCACTGCAAGGTGGAGGTACCGCCATCATAATAAAATAATAATCTAATAATCAGCGAGGCAGACAACTGAATAGATGGGAAGATAATAATAATATTAAGTACAAATTAAGATTAATTGTCCCATCAACACCAACTTATAAGCCCGCCCAATCTTTTCTCGATGTCTGCCTGGCCGATACGAGATTAACATTAACTAATAATGTTAACAGTAAAGCATAGACATTACCATACGATAGCGACCATTGTGCGATATCTATGTCTTTTGAGATACCGGTGGAGGGTGGATTGCTTGCTTGCCAAGCACCTATATCTTACAGTCTTAATTATAAAGCGACGAAATGGAAAAAATTTCCAAGAATTTAGATATTAAGTTAAATACAGCTCTACCTGACAATCGCAATCTAACAATTAAAGAGATAGACGATAATCTAGAAATATTAAGTAATGCTATAATTGCAACAATCCAGTTAACAGTTCCGAAGAGTAAGCCATCTGATAGTATTCTTAAATATGCTAATAAAAAGATCGTGAACTTACAAAGGAATAGGAGAGTTCTTGTCAACATTTTACATAACCTATGCACCCGAGACCAATACAATGCTAACCCAGTAACACAACATGCTAAAAATCTGCTAGGAACAATTACTGAAGCCATTAAAGCAGAATTTTCTAAATCCGCAGTAAAATATTGGGAAACACAAATCAAGCTTATTGATTATAAGAAGCCCGAAGCCTTTTTTCCAAAAGTGAATAGACTCCTTAGGCCCAAGCAACCAATTTCTATTAAACCTATGCATATAGACCAAAATAATATAAATCTAATTAACAAAAGTCATTGCGATCCATCTAGAGCACAGGCAGATGCGAACAAATATGGGTCATTCCACGGGATTTCGCACAAAAAAAAACCAGACCGACTCCAATTTTCGCCTAATTTTTTTATATTGTTGACTATGTCAAACGGAGCATCTGTGAATTTTTTGAGAATTTTATTCTTATATTTCGACGAGCCATAAAATAAAAGGTGAAAAAAATGAAAAAAATTCTGACGTCAAGTGGAATAATGATATCGACAAAAATAACTAGGTCAAAATTTTCGTAATTCAACACAGTTTACGGTAAAAATAATCAAAATAAAAAATAAACATAACTTCTATTTTATTTATGTCTTCTACCAAGAAAAGGTACCATTTCGCTAATTTGGCCCCCTCCGATTTAAATACAAAAAATCACGAACATACTACATGGAGTCCCAAACATTTTAAGCACAAGCCCAAGATGGAGAACGCATTTTACCCATTTTTAAAAAAATATTTCGGGTAATTGATATTTTTAATTTTCTTCCAATCTTCTGCGTATTTTTTTATGTAATTGGTAATATTAAAAGGAGCTTATGTGATTTTTTTCATAATTTTATATGTAGATGTATTCGATTCATTAAATGTAATCGAATTACAAATTTTAAAAATTTTATAAAAAGAAAGCGATCAGCTGATCGCTTTCTTACTCACTCAGTGGCCGCTCGAGCGCTGGCGTCGCGAGATTCGCCTGGGGTATGCCTGGGGCGTGCGATCAGCTGATCGTCTCGTTACGCACGCAGTGGCCGCTCGAGCGCTAGCGTCGCGACATACGCCTGATGCGTAGAGTAATTTTGTTATTTTTTTAACTTAATCGGAGAGGTCCATATAAGTGAAACGGGACCTTTTTTTGTAAAAGACGCAACGAAAATACAATTTTTTTAATTTGTAATTCGATTACATTTAATGAATCGAATACATCTACATATAAAATTATGAAAAAAATCACATAAGCTCCTTTTAATATTACCAATTACATAAAAAAATACGCAGAAGATTGGAAGAAAATTAAAAAAATCAATTACCCGAAATATTTTTTTAAAAATGGGTAAAATGCGTTCTCCATCTTGGGCTTGTGCTTAAAATGTTTGGGACTCCATATTCGTGATTTTTTGTATTGAAATCGGAGGGGGCCAAATTAGCGAAATGGTACCTTTTCTTGGTAAAAGACATAAATAAAATAGAAGTTATGTTTATTTTTTATTTTGATTATTTTTACCGTAAACTGTGTTGAATTACGAAAATTTTGACCTAGTTATTTTTGTCGATATCATTATTCCACTTGACGTCAGATTTTTTTTTCATTTTTTTCACCTTTTATTTTATGGCTCGTCGAAATATAAGAATAAAATTCTCAAAAAATTCACAGATGCACCGTTTGACATAGTCAACAATATAAAAAAATTAGGCGAAAATTGGAGTCGGTCGGGTTTTTTTTGTGCGAAATCCCGTGGAATGAGCCATATATATTCTCTGAACCAGATGACATCCTTAACATAATAGGTGCATTCTATGAGTCAATAAACTCGCCACGGCACTTAAATGCTAATATGAGAATCAACCAATTAGTAGTTAATGCTACATCGGTGATTAAAGAGGAATTTCGAACGTTTAGATTGGAAAATAGAACTCATTGTATCTTTTCCAACCAAAATAAAGCTGATAACCCCAGTATTAGGGATATTCAGCAAAATATTTTTTGCAACTATAACTCTATGGCAAAAATTTTAAAATGTCTACCTAATAAAATGTCAGCTGGATTAGATGGTATACCACCAATTGTTTTAAAGCATCTCCCACAAAAAGCAATAAGATTTTTAATCATTATAATTAATAATGCGATTAATCATAACTACTTCCCAAATATGTGGAAAAAAGCTAAAGTTTTGCCGATCGTAAAGCCAAATAAAGACGCCAACAATCCAACAAGTTACAGACCAATAAGCCTTACTCCGAGCTTAAGTAAGGTATATGAAGCATTCATAAATCAAAAAATTGTCTCTTTTTGTAACATAAATAACGTCATTCCAGACTCGCAATTTGGGTTCAAATTTGAACACTCGACATCTCATGCGATACACAAACTATTATCAGATATAAATACGTATGTTGGAAACATTAATTTGGTCGGAGCCGCACTTCTAGATTTAGAGAAGGCATTCGATTCCGTATGGCTTGATGGTTTGCTTTATAAACTCAATAAAAAACAATTCCCTAAATGGCTTCAGTATTTAATATGGGACATGATTTCAAATAAATCCTTTGTTACCTGGGATGGCAAACACATCTCCTCTGAAATATTCTATATCAACGAGGGCTTACAACAAGGAACGGTAAACTCTCCTATTCTTTTTAACATATTCACAAGTGATCTCCTTAACCTATTTAACCTGAACGATATTAATGGTAAAACATCTGCACTAGCATTTGCTGATGATTTGATTGTGTATGTGCAGGGAAAAACAGTAGCTGGAATACAAACTGAATTAAAGTCTGTAGTTAATAAAATAAATAAGTACTATATGTCTTGGAACCTGAGATTGAATCCAAGCAAATGTGAGACAATTTTATTCAGGAAAACTACAGGATTTCTTTCGCGAAGTAACCGAACGACATATAAGCTTTTCCAAATTGAAACATTGAGCCCTGGTACAAATGATATGGTTGCAATTCCACACAAAAATAGAGTTAAATACTTGGGTGTGCACTTGGATAATCTACTTAGAGGTAATTTCCATGTGGACACTCAACTAACTAAGGCCAAAACGGCGTTTCGGGCTAATAATAGAATTTTTTATAACCATCATCTTGCAAGCAGAGTCAAAGTTATATTATATCTATTGCTGATTAGGCCAATAATTACTTATGCTGCCCTTATTTGGTGGAATTGCAACCATACCATGATGGAAAAAATGCGAATGTTTGACAGAAGCTGTATGAGAGTTTGCTTACGCCAATATCAATCTACACATACTAACTATCAACATTTTATTAAAAATAAAATTATATATGATCTAGCAGATATTCCCCGCATAGACACATTCATTATCAAACTCACTCGAGATTACTTTAGTAAATTACCAAAAATATCGAATACTATCATTAGATCTCTAGCGGAAATCGACCCTAGAGTACTCACAAGACAACTGTTAAATGGATATGTTACCCCACAAGCATTCCTAATCTGTGATATTAGAGGCTTAATACAAAACTCAATGAATATACCTATAATATATCATTGGAGACGAAACAAGGCGAATAAACGGATAGCGTTTACATACAATGACTATATAACCGATCACTTTGGTCTAGTGGTTAGCGTGCTCGCCTCTAAAGCAAAGGATCGGAAGGTCTTGGGTTCGATTCCCGGTGCCGTCGTCTCGCTGGCAGAAAAATATTTCGATGTGATGTAGCTCCAGGCGTGTATATCAACAAACGATATACTATGTCTGTAGTCGAATATGTGCTGCCAGTGACAGACACGATGTAGCTCCGGTACCGTGAAACGAGTCTAGAAGATCGGCTGTTACCGACACCAAAAGACAGTTACCGATTATCGATAAAGTGGTTCGGAACCCACTACCGTAAAAATCTGTAGGTCCCGTCGCTAATGACCGTGGCAGTTGATGCGACGTTAAAAAATCGAAAAAGAAAAAATGACTATATACAAGACAGAAACAAGCATAAATTCTCCATTACGATTCCAAAAAGAGATCTCCTTAATTTTCACAGACTTAATTTCAATAAATACTGGTGGCTCAGCATTAATAATACTCATATGTACGATCTCTCTGAGCGCAGACGAAATTTTCTAAATGATATAAGACAATAAAAAGGATAAGATAACAAGTGAGAATTAACTAATATTCTTATTATTTCGTCTTGTAATATATGTACATAGTATTTAGACATAAGGACACAAGAAATTGATTAGGGGTTTTTTTTACGTAAAGTAAGTCATAGTATTTTTTTCTTCCCCGCATTAAGAGGTGCAAATAGTCCATTGCCCATATATTGTTCAACTTCAAAATAAGTTATAAGGTCTACGTTATTGATTTATATTAACAGCCAAGCGACGTAACTAATATTATACCTACGAGAGGTGCTTGCGTGCACCCATATAGGTACCTTAACATTTTACATTTATATGGATAGCCTGGTTTTTGTGTTGTTGCGACTATTATAAAAATATTGTATACTAAGAAGCAATAAACATCTATTCAAAAAACAAAAAAAAAGCAGAGCACTCGGTTAGTAATCCGAAGGTTGCAGGTTCGAGACCTACAGACGTGACTAGTTTTTTTTTTCTTCTCCAAATACGATATTTCAGGAGCACGCACATATTTTCTTGTTCCGTGTATTTATTAATTTAATGATAGTTAATTAGTATTTAAAAATCAAAAAAGATCGGTCGTTTTGCAGTTGCTTTTCGTTCGTTAAACGTAAAACGACTGATCAAGCATGAAATAAGGTCGGTCGTTTTGCAGTCGTTTTTTCGTCAACTCGCCAGAAAACGACCGATCGAGTATGAAATAATATCGGTTGGTCGGTGGTTAGTTTCTTCAAAATGCTGGTTGTTTTCGTGTTCGAAACCGACCCGGTTGGATTTTGGTTGATCTTGAGTGGGATTTCGGTTGGTTTCGTGGTTGGTCGATCTGACAGGGCGTCCTTGAATGAAATTTCCAAATGCATTTTTAACGCGTATCATAGCACTCATCATCAGCGGTAACTGAGGGGCTCGTGTTATTGAGTTTAGCGCAACCTTCGATAGTCAATTCGATTGGAGGGTCGTGTTTGCCGGCGCGATTTCACGTGAATTTCGCTTCGAGGGAGCTGACCATTTTCTTACATTGTGCAGCAACGTATGATGAAACGCGCCACATGCCTTACAACGTGAAGAAACGCACTTGCCGTTGTGCGACTTCAGGCAATTTCGACAGAGCCTAAACTTCTTCACAATTTCCCATCTTTGAGCAACTGTCATTTTCTCGAAATCTGAACATTTAAATAAAGGATGATTCTCCCCCTTGCAAACAGAGCAATTAATCGATGCCGCGGATACGAGTACCCGTGCTCCCTGTTCGTTCCATGGCGATTTTGGCTGATTAAATTCCTTGCCGACTTGTCGCTTTTTATTACTACCATCGGACTTTGAGTGTAATGAATTTTGCTCGATCGTCATCAAACGAAATGAGGTTTCGGCGATGAATTTGTACAAGGGTTCGAGAGTCGGTGAAACATCTAAATCGAGTGATTCTTCCCACTTCGTTCTCGTTTCCGTCGGTAACGCTCGCTCGAGTATGCGAATGAATACATGATCGTCGGGGGTTACATTGGGAGAGGTAAGCATATTTACATGCTGTAGCATGTCATCCGTAGGTTTCGTCAAGACCTTTGGCGTGGCCGTATCTGGAGCCGGTAAATCGAGAATCGCATCGAGGTGATTAGCAATCAAGATTCGTTTTTTCTCGTATGCACCGATCAGTAGATTCCATGCATTTTCGTAATTTTCTTCGCTCACGTTATAAATCCCAATTTTATTTAACGCGTCGCCACGCAGCGAGTCCTTCAGATACAGAAATGTTTGCAAATTCGACGAAGTCGACGATCTTACCAAGGTTTCAACCTTGGACGCCAATGCATAGAAACGATCTTGAATTTCGTTAAATTCGGCCAAACGAAAACGTTCGGTAAGTCTTGTTAACCGCATTTTTTCGTTAATCGAATCGAGGCGCCTATCCGCAACGGCATTTTCTAGCGAAGTAATCTGCGATTTTAACGTCGTTCGTTTTTAAGCACACACGTTTTAAAAAAACGCACAGAAGTGCCTATTGCATTTGGTCTCCACATGCCTGTTTTACCTTTTTATGGAAAATGTTGGTGTAATATGAATCAATCTATTTCCTTTTACAGCAGATCTCTTGGGGGGGGGGGGGGGGGTCATGTCAAAAGTAAAAAAAAATCGATTTTTTTTCTGTGAAAACATTCATTTCCATGTCATCTATCTATTAGTAAAGTTATAAGCCGGAATTCGCAAAAATGGCCAAGTTTCTACGGTACCATTGATATTTAATTTTCTCAAAAGTCGTAAAAATCTACCAGAATATTATATTTCAATTTTAAATTATTTTATTTATTTATTATTGTTATATGCAGATATTATGGCCGATTTTTTGTTAACACAAAATAATTAAGGGTGTTAAAAAAAAGTCAAATTTTCTTTTCCTCTTTGGCAGTTTTGTTTAGTTAAGTATAACCTCTAAACCTGCAAAATCTTAGACATGATGCCGAAAAAATGGCCGATTTCTGCAATATACCTGCTTTTTTATGATCTTTTTCTATATAATAAAGAGTTTATTACGTATTTGTAAATAAATTTTTATTTGTTTACCATTTTTTAAACCAGTTTGTGAAGCGCGATATAAATGACGCGATGACAGTGTGATGTCTCCAACGCAACACGTAACTTACATTATATTCGAATCCGCGCGAATAATAGGACATGCGCTGTAACATCTTAGCGCGTATCGCATGCGCAGCGTGTTACTGCCGCGAAAAATTACTTCTGCTACACTCGCGACGCATAACCTCGAATTGACGTTTTTATTATTCGTTCATATTATGCTATTAGTTTGGTTCCGTTGGCCATTTACAGTTTTTTTTCAATCGATAGTGTTTAAAACAGAATCAACAATCATCAGAAGTAGTCAGATATGGGCGAATCTCCGGAATCTTTAATCTATATGTCTTACGACTTCTCGTATGATTAGCCAATTAAATGAATAATAAAACATCTAAAAAAATAAATAAATATCAAATCGGTTTATCATTACTAGCTTTTTTTACGATTTTAATGATGTCTAAATATTAATTATCCTTGATTTTGACTTCACATACTATACCTGTAACAATATTTCGGCTGTCTTTTCGCGATTTCTTACGTTTATTATACTATTTTGTAATTAATACATTAACTAATTAAAACTTTAAACATGGAAAACAATGAATTTTTAATTCGAAAATTCGATTTAATATATTTTAATGACATCCGTTGTTTAATTTAACATATTCGATCAGTTAAAGTTTGTCTCTCAATTTGAGGTGTCACGACCGAAATCACGGAATTTTCAAAAATAAAGTAAGTAATTGTTAATATAAAGCTAATTTTTTGTATTGCACATGAAATTCAAATCAAATAGAAAAAAACGTATCGATTTATTTTCAAAAAAAAATTTCTTTATATTGTTTATAGACGAAGACACATTATCTGTCAGCCTGTCTAGGTTACAATGTCACAATTTAAATCCTCGCGGACTTGAACAGTTACCAATAAATTCATTTAAAATTTATATGCACACAATCGTTTTTGTTTCCTTTATCAGTGGGTAAGTGTGCTTTGATAAATTTAGACTATTTTTAAAGATTTTGATGTAACCATTAAATGTCACGACCGAAATTCCGTCACAACCGAAATCTTGTCATAATCAATGTTGAAAATTCAAATTAAGTAACATAAACTTGGTTTTTATTGAATATATTGATAAAAACTATAATTAAATACGGTTAAAAGCATGTATTTTAATTTTTTTAATTCATTTTTTGTAAATATAATTATAATGGTTTTTTGAAATTATATTGAAATTTATAAAGATATTTGTAAAATCAGAGCACCTCAAGCATTTCGGAGCTTCTCAAAAACAAATTTCTTTGCACACTGGAGCCATTTTTTATAAGAAAAAAGAGGAAGAAGAAACTGAGTGTATATCTTTTTGCACAGTTTCCGAAAATCTGCGACATGATGCTGCATCAATCTGGGCTCACATGGTTCCCATTTTGAAGCTTGTAAAAGTTTTGATTCCGAATTTAGACACTATACACTTTCAGAGTGACGGACCCAGTACAAAAATAAGACCAATTTTTATTTTTTTCATGCTCGATGCCAAGAACTAGGATTGAGTCACGCGACTTGGAATTTTTCAACTGCTGGTCACGGAAAAAGTTGTGCAGATGGTACAGGTGGAACTGTCAAAGGCATTTGTGATAAAGCAGTTATGTATGATACTGACATCATCTCTGCGGAAGATGTGATTCGCGTTGTTTCGAAGCAACAAAATTCGAAAGTAAAAATGTTTTTAATTGATAACAACGAAATTGAAAAAGTCGTGAAAACGGTTCCTGATAATCTCAAAACAATTCCGAACACAAAGATGTTGCATCAATTGATTTGGACACGCGAAGATCGACACAAAATATTTTTAAATTATTTATCATGCACAAAATGTATTTCAAATCCACCTTGTGATCATTTCAGTTTGAATCCAAAATCATTTTTATTTGTAGAAAAAGCTGCAGAACCAAAAACAAGAAAAAGAAAATTGAATGAATTGACAGACTTTTTGAGCGATGATAAAATGATCTTCAGTGAAAATGAAATAACAAAAAAAAGAACAAACCCCGGAAAATTGCAAAAGAGTACAGTAGAAGTAGGGAGAGGAAGAGGGCGAGGAAGAGGGAGAGAAAGAGGGAGAGGGACAGGAAGAGAGAAATATTGAGGACGAAGAATAGATTTAGCAAAAAATTACAGCAAAAGGCTAGTACTAAAAATTTTAAACAGAGCCAAAAAAGTTTATATGTTGTGTATTTACAGTTGAGAAAAGAATGTGGTAAATATTGTAAAAAATGTATTTACAGGAATTCATAATAAGTTAAAACATATATATGTTGAATTGCATTCGAATTTGTGATTTAATTAGATTTTTTACTTATGAAAATTATTGCAAAAAATGACAAATTTAGGTTATGGTTTGTTTATTAATTTCTCAACCGCGGGCACTGGAAAAAACGATGTTCTGCAGCATTTGATGATAGTTTTTCAATTTTGAAACCATAATTTGTGTATTAAACAGATGTGCTTTTAATTTTTTGAATTTTTTTTTCATAATGATGAAAGTTAAAGGTTCCGGAGATTCGCCCATATGTATAATTTATTATGAAGTGATGATTTAATGTTTGTGCAGCACATTTGTGAATGTGTCAACACCGTATAAATTTTCAGTGTTGTTGCCAATAAAAGTGATCATCCCCATATTATTTACAAGTTTTTTTCACATTATGCATTCATTTACTTTTTTATTTGTAAAAAAAGAAAAACATTTATTAATAATATTATTAATAATATTCTGTAATCTGACTTGCAAATAATATTTTTATTTCGTTCATTAAAGGTACTAAGGTGCCCCAAAGGTTAAAGCAGCATAAACATTTTTATTTAAGTGGTACACTTTAGATGCCATTTGCCGAAACTTGGTTTTAAATCTACTCTGCGTGTGATTCAGACCAAACTGCTGGGCAGATTGGGCTGGTTGACTTCTTATTTTCTTCTTCATGAAAAGATACAGCAGCTAAATGGAGCAAATGTTAATAAAAGGTAGTATTTTTTGAAGTGATATAATTATCACTAAATAAATTTTATGCTATTTTCTAAATCAGTGATTAACTTTGCTTTCAGAATGAAAAAAAAAATAGTTTGCTCCATTTAGCCGGTGTATCTGTTTATGAAGAAGAAAGTGAGACGTCAACTAGCCCAATCTGCCTAGCAGTTTGGTCTGAATCCTGCACAGAGTGAAAAACCTAAGACCTTTGCTTAAGATAATATTGAGAGACACATGCAAGTTAGATGGCAGCAAAAAATCCTTTCATTGAGTAACAACAATATAGGTCATTGGTCATTTTTATATGCAAGAGAATTTGGATGATATTGAATTTACAAATTTAATTATTTTGACCTGACTCCCTCTCCTATAAACAAAATGAAATACATATTCTTGGTGCAACAGAATACATGAAATTTATTATTTAGTATTTTTTTATGTTTTGAGATGATTTTGTATTACCCGGACTTCTGTATCAATCAGGGACTCTGGATTGAAGAAACTGAATAAGATTAAATTTGCAGCATTTCTTAATCTAGCATTGAGTAGTATGCCCATGAATTATAAGAAACTTTCTATTTATTAATATAGGAATTTACCTTAAAAAAATGGCACTATTCAGGTGAAAATTGTGTACCTGTCAAAATCTTTGCAGTGAGCTGAAGGATTATGCTCAAATTTACAGTGTACTCCTGATTTACCTTAATGCAGATGTATCTTTTTTTAGTTTCTTTTTAAATATTAGATTGGTGATTACCTACCACCATAAAATTTAGATATATGGTTTCAATAAATTTAACACTAATGATAATATAAATACTTTTTTCTATGAAAAATCATTGCAACCTTTTGTATTATACACCATAAAATAATGTAGTCATTATTTCCTGAGTGTTTTTTTATTATTTCATTTATTCAGTGTATTTGTACACTTTAATTACAATCAAAGTTGTTAATCAATATACAATGAATGGAATATCACTGAACATAACTTACACATAAAAATCATAAAGCATATCCATTCGCAACATATAACTTATTTTTTAAACTTCATGTTCAATATGTATATTCTGAAATTAACCCTGTTTCTTTGTTATGTTTCACTGGCACTCGCTGAGGTATTAACTACTCTTCATGTTTTCATTTCTACATGTTTGGCTGTCAAAAACCAATTTGTCGTATGTATTTCACTCAACCGCACTAACAATAGCATTTTTAGTAATACGAGTGTAGTCTTTTAGAAAAATAATAAGAACTCAACAGTCCAGATGTACACTTTCTTTAACAATAGACTTAACAACATTGTTTTCACTTGTTATGCACTTGACACTTTAGACCATTGATTTATTTACCTAACAGACCCGAGCGACCGTCATTTTTCGGTTGCTTTACGGTCACTTACAAAAGTGACCGTCTATATAAGGTCCCGTTTTCATGATGCAATAAAAGCCAATCAGCTATGATATGACGAGCGAAGTATTTAATGAGCAGAAGCAATTGTAACGTCAGTCGGGATTTTTGATGATTTTGAAATATTTAATTAGAAACTGAAATAAAGTGTTACATATTTTTATAATAAATTCTGTGGTTATGTTCACTCAGTTGCAGTGGATCTTTTGGACTTTCGCAGACTCGACATTTGCATGCCAGTAAATCTTTGATGTGAAAAGTGGTAAAATATTGATTGTATATGGGGCATTCCATTCCGACTCGACCTGGGTCTGACCCTCGACCTCCCCGATTTGGTTCGAAATTTTTTGTAGGAT
Source organism: Ephialtes manifestator (assembly GCA_963970395.1). NCBI lineage: Eukaryota > Metazoa > Arthropoda > Insecta > Hymenoptera > Ichneumonidae > Ephialtes > Ephialtes manifestator. The sequence goes on from OZ019971.1 coordinate 16,324,946, forward strand.
TTGTTAAACCCTTAAATCCACCAAATTTTATTTTTTTATTTTTTGTATGCATTTTTTAAATATTTTTTTAAAGTGACATATCGAATGCCCTAATTTAAAAATATGAAAAAATTTTGAAAAATACTTTGTTGAATATCAAAATTTTCTAGCTTATAGCCAAAGTGGGCAAAAATGTTCTTCTTATAGTTTTTAAGCTTTTTTAATTTAAAAAAATTATGAAAAAATAGAAAAAAGTAATAATTTATTACAAGCGATTGGTCAAACGATTATTTATGTGAACTCGGATTTTTTAACATTTTTTCAGGTTTTTAGGAATGTCACATTTTTCTGAACTAAGACTATTCTAGCACTATACATGCCGCAGTCTAGTACCAGCATGCCATTTTTAGATATTTTAAAAAATGTCTTGAAAGAAAAGATTACTAAAACTGTTCTGAGGGAAAAAATGTTATGAAAATGAAGCGTTTTCGATTAGTATGCAAACGGACAAACAACGTTATTCGAACTTACTATGAAAATTATTATATACGAAAAGCATACTCAACACACAAAGTGTTGAATAGTAATTAGAGTTCATTGATATGTTCACAATATTTTCTTGGAGCGAGATAGTGTAACGTGTATATGAGGGATTCCACGGGACTTTCGCCACCCCAAAAAAAAAAAAAATCTCAAATTTTATCTAAAAATCAGGTTCAGCGGTGTCTATTGATGGACCAAATTTCAAAATTCTAAAAAAATAGTTGACCGGAATATGCAAATTTTTTCGTTTTTTATCGTTTTTCATTTAATCTGTAATATCTCAGAAACTATTGATCGTATCGAAATCATTAAAAGACGAAAATGTGCATTTTTTATGGCCCACAAGAAAAAAATATATTCAAAATTAATTGCTTAATTTCAGGTCACATTTTATGGAAAAAACAACAAAATTATTTTTTTTTTATGGTTGGACTTCAAGATTTTTTCATCGGACAAATTGTCTCGGAATCTTTGAGTGATCGCCGAATTTTGAGTATTTTTTTTTTTCATGGGATGGCCCAATGCTGTGACGTTACAGCAATCTGAATGTTTTTAATATATATAAAAAAATCCATATTCAAAATTAAAATTAATAAAAATGGTTGGACTTCAGATTTTTTCACCGGACAAATTGCCTCGGGATCTGTGAGTGATCGCCGAATTTTGAGTATTTTTTTTTTCATGGGATGGCCCAATGCTGTGAGGTTACAGCAATTTGAATGTTTCAAATTGCTGTAACATTCAAATTGCTGTAACCTCACAGCATTGGGCCATCCCATGAAAAAAAAAATACTCAAAATTCGGCGATCACTCAAAGATTCCGAGGCAATTTGTCCGGTGAAAAAATCTGAAGTCCAACCATTTTAATTAATTTTAATTTTGAATATGGATTTTTTTATATATTGTTACGACCGAGCGAATGAATAAAGCGGATATTTGTTTGTCGGGCGGATATTATTAATTACAAATAGTTCTATTTATCTTTAACGCTTTTGTTCGCACGTTTGCTCGGAGTCAAAGTCCTGTCAAGACTCTCTTCTGTCACGTTTACTGTGAAGTATGTCAAGTATTCGTTTGTCGATCGTCATACCGTGTGTTCCTATAAGACCTAATCTCTATATTCACAACACTACTCCCCTCCTCCTAGAGTTGCCGCCCCGCCAACTACCTATCCACCCTATGATGTGCCACGGTCCATCATCCTAAAATCTGTCCATTTTTCTTTAACCTACACTGTTCTGACATTCGTCCATGTCCACAAGGGAAAACCATGGCCGGAAAAACCTTGGGAAGAGCAGTGTTCACAATTCTATATAGTTCCATTTTTTCCTATGTTCCGTCGTTATCAAGTCCACGCTAAATAAATTCATTTTGTCCTGTACTAAGTCCATTCCAATCAACTTTTAAGTATTTCATTCAATTCATTATTCTTTTTCTGTTTTCATTATTCTTCTCCAATTTTGTTGACATTCGAAAGGATTTGAGCAGGAAGGATTCTGGCCACTTCACAGTATCTTCAACTTTACACATATAAACAGAATTCTCCGGAAACCCTCCAGGACGCTTTTCACCCAGCGGGAATCCAAAAAAGCCGTCCAAGGCTCCAGTCAAGCAATTCACAATAATTTGATATCGTCTTCGTTTTTTGTTTTTGCACGTATCCTTCGTAGCCCCATCCATTTGTTTCTCAGTCAGTCAAGTTTCTAAGACCTCGAAATTCTCTCCAGGTGGAAAACTCGGGAACAAGAAAAACCTGTGACACACATTTTTAAACGTAGATATCTGAAAATAATAGGGATCCGCTCCCAATCAAGCAAAGCCATTTGTCAAAATCTATTCTTATACTTATTGTTGAAACGTAGTGTCTTAAGCTCACTGACAATGAAATATCCTTGGAATTCGATCGCCTACTAGAGTTCAACATACTCATCTACACGACCATAATCCGTAATCAATGCCTATCCGTAAAGACTCTAACATCGACCACTGTTAAACCGAAGATGATCTTCCCACAGTGTTACCATCGATCTGACCATCAGAATTTCTCGGGAACCTTTCAGAACGCTTCCCATAACAGAGGACTGTGGCCAGCAGTCCAACGTTACAACGTTCAAGGCCCACAGACAGACAATCCATCAAAAATTATTTTATAGAATCTCCGGAAGCCTTCCAGGATGCCATTCTTCGCAAATCCAAGGCTCCAGACGAGCAATCTATACTCTTTCCAGCATTGACCCTCTCTGATCTAACGACTGTTATAATTCTCAGAGAACTCCCTAAAAACAATTTAATTCCATTCCCTTGTTCGGTTACCAATTCATAAGCTTCAGTTCAAACCTAATAGACTCAAAAACCTAGACACGACGTCTTCGATGCGGACAAAACTTTTTTATGTGGTCTTCCTCACTACAAATCCAACATTTTCTGTTTTTCGATGAAATAGAAACCTGTTCGCAAGCTAAATCCGAAGTTGAATGAGTCAATCTAATGTGATTTGATTTTTTATAGTCCTTTGTCGCTCTACACTCATGTTCCCTTTGTTTCTTCTCAATAGTATGGATCGCCTGAATTTCCTCAGCCCTCGTTAAAGCTTGTCGCAAAGATGAAACGCCTTCTAACCTCAGAATGAGTCTAACCTCTCTATCAAAAACTCCTGAAACGAACTGGCGATAGGCAACGTGATCCTTAACTTCTTCGTTGCACTCAGGGTATGCTAACCTGACCAATCGTTTAAGATCCAATGCGAAGCTTCGGAAACCTTCCTTTTCATGTTGTTTCCTATTGTGGAATTCAGAATAACTGATTTGAGTGAAATGAACCTCGCCAAAACTAAAATCGAGTTCCTTTTTAACTTTTTGAAAGTTCTTGAGTTCTTCGTCTGACAAGTTAAGTAAAATTGCTCTTGCCAAGCCACGAAGCGAAGACACTAACGCAACAACCTTTTCTTCCTGTGAGTACCGATTATATTTCGAAATCATCTCGAATTGTTTGATGTATTGGTTCCATGAGCCGGAACCGTCAAACGTGTCGAGTTTAAGATGACTGTTGTGAACTGAATGTAAATTTTCTCCCTGACTCTCTGTTGCATATGAATTTTCTACAATCCTCTCAGCAGATCTATCAATAGCAAGAGGAAGCGAGCTAGCAGCACAATTACAAGCGTTAGTATTTGGAACGATCACCTTGTTTTGTGCGTTGCTCCTCACGATGTTAATTTCCTCGAATGCCACTCGGATCGCTTCTTTAGTCGCGATTATCGCTGATTCTTTCGCTATTTCGATAGCCTGTATCCGAATTCTCGATATTTCTTCCTCTTGTTTCTTCCGCAATTCATCGATTATTTTTACGAATTCTTCTCTGGAAATATAATCCGATTCCTGATTCCTATTTTTCGACGAAATAATTCTTCGTTGATCTTGACTTCTTGTCACTATCGTCGATATCTCAATACTAATTCCAATTCAACCACTAATGAATTAAAGTCGCGAAGATTCGAAATCACTTCTGACACCAATGTTACGACCGAGCGAATGAATAAAGCGGATATTTGTTTGTGGGGCGGATATTATTAATTACAAATAGTTCTATTTATCTTTAACGCTTTTGTTCGCACGTTTGCTCGGAGTCAAAGTCCTGTCAAGACTCTCTTCTGTCACGTTTACTGTGAAGTATGTCAAGTATTCGTTTGTCGATCGTCATACCGTGTGTTCCTATAAGACCTAATCTCTATATTCATAACAATATATTAAAAACATTCAGATTGCTGTAACGTCATAGCATTGGGCCATCCCATGAAAAAAAAAAAATACTCAAAATTCGGCGATCACTCAAAGATTCCGAGACAATTTGTCCGATGAAAAAATCTGAAGTTCAACTATAAAAAAAAAATAATTTTGTTGTTTTTTCCATAAAATGTGACCTGAAATTAAGCAATTAATTTTGAATATATTTTTTTCTTGTTGGCCATAAAAAAATGCACATTTTCGTCTTTTAATGATTTCGATACGATCAATAGTTTCTGAGATATTACAGATTAAATGAAAAATGATAAAAAACGAAAAAATTTGCATATTCCGGTCAACTATTTTTTTAGAATTTTGAAATTTGGTCCATCAATAGACACCGCTGAACCTGATTTTTAGATAAAATTTGAGATTTTTTTTTTTTGGGGGTGGCGAAAGTCCCGTGGAATCCCTCATATATATACTGTATAGCGCCCAACAGTACAACATGCAAACTATACGGAGCGCGGAATGCGACGTGTGAACTATACGGAGAGCGCAGCGCGACATGTAAACTATACGGAGCGCGCAGCGCGACGTTCCCGTGAGTATCTAAGAAAATAGCCCGAAGGGCCATTTTTTGGGAGTTTTGGGGGGCGGAGCCAACCAATAACAATCTGGCGCCCTGCAGGGTCGCCGGGTTGCTTGTTGATTTACGTATTTAATACCATCCATGGTAAACGCGGTTGTGAATCACGCTTGTGACTACTTTCGTAATTAATCAATTACTTGAATCTTAGTTTTTAGTTTATACGAGCGTGAAGAACGTATCTCTCTAATGTTTTGACGCGAGCGCGAACAGCGTGCCTCGGCACGCTCGAACAAGTCTTTACCCGTTTATCTAACAAAATTGCCGCGTGTCGAGAGACAATGTCGATGCTCGTCACACACTACGACACTCGCGATAGCAGAATACAATGTTTCAACCGAAATCTATAAAACTCGATCGCGATAGACCTGTCTATTATTAATGTATTAAGTTGAGATGTATAAACGTTCAACGAAAGATACGTTGTTTTGCGAACGTGTTACCTTCATCCACTACGTGCGACTCTTAACCATTAGTCTCAATGTTATCTTTCGTGATTTCGAACGATAGAATTGTAACAATTAAATTCACAACAAAGCAATAGACTAAATATCTGATAAAATTGTCCTTTATGATGTCAATTACTTATCTTTCTTTCGATATTACTGACGATGGGCAGCTCGACCTGGCGATGTCCACTCGGAGACGGTTGATTGCGACGATATTTTTTTCTTGTCTTGGGTAGACTCTTCTGCCTAGCGTTGTAACCTCACAGGAGGCACCAAAATGTTTATTCGAAACTCCTTCTTCCTTGAAGTTGTTCCGATATTGGTGGATAGTTGGGAAGTGGTGAAAGGTCTTCTTTTTAATACGTTATACACCTAATTTTGTATCTTAATTTTGTTGTTTTATTCTTGTGTTGTTGTTGTTATTATTGGGGAAAAAGCAACAAGGCATAAAAAAACCCCTTTGCAATTGGATTGCAAGAGATATAGTAGTTTTTCAGAGGAATGTCCTCTTGAGGGGTTTGACCCGCCTCTTCCAGGAGGATGCACCTCTATGGGGCCTGGCCCGCTTGTTAGAGGATGGACCTCTAAGGGGGATCACCCGACTTGTTACAATTATAAGAATCTTACACTTAAGTAACAAACTACGAAAAAACAATATTCTATACGCTGCGCTATTATAATCGACTCTCCATTCTCTGGCCCGCGCTTCCTCGTGCTGCTAACGTGCCTGAGCGCTCTCGAACTTCACGCACCCGATGCCGCGTCGATGCGACAGTAGCGCGCGAACGTTCTCAAATAATATTTCGATTTCGATGGAACATAAAATCGTCCGCGGAAAATTCATCTAAAACATTTCGTCTAAAGCAATTTGTCTAACACAATTCATCTAAAAACAATTCATCTAAAAACAATTCGTCTAAAACAATTCGTCTAAAAACAATTCGTCTAAAACAATTCGTCTAATAACAATTCGTCTAATAACAATTCGTCTAAAAACAATTCGTCTAAAAACAATTTGTCTAAAAACAATTCGTCGAAAAACAATTCGTCTGAAAACAATTCGTCTAAAACAATTCGTCCAAAACATTTAAACCAAAAATGATTTGTCTAATAAATATTTTTCAGGCTTGGACGGCGTTTTCAAGTTAATAAGTAGGCATTAATCAAAATGAATTGTAGTTATTGTCTTCAGTTAATTTCAGTGACTAACGTCGATTGATTATTATGGATGCCTACTTTTTCTCCAATATAATAAATACCCGCTCTTTGCCGAACCCGGAGCCAACGATCGAGGACGTAGCGGATTTCTGACTCCATTTGTATTTTTTTTCTGTTTTTAATTCTAACAAATTTTTATCGTTTTTTTTTGTTATTTTCAATTTTATTTGTTGTTTTTGTTATTTTAATTTTTTTTTGTTTTTTTTTGTTATTTTAATTTTTTGTTTGTTTTTTGTTATTTATACATCCCACTTTCGGATAAAATCCGACTTTCCACCTACACCGACCAGGTGTTAAAATAGGCACACTGATTTTATACATCCCACTTTCGGATAAAATCCGACTTTCCACCTACACCGACCAGGTGTTAAAATAGGCACACCGACTTTATACATCCCAATTTCGAATAAAATCCGACTTTCCACCCACACCAACCAGATGTTAAAATAGGCAGACCGACTTTATACATCCCCATTTCCGATAAAATCCGACTTTCCACCCACACCGACTAGGTGCTAAAATAGGCACACCGACTTTACACTCCCCAATTTCGGACAAAATCCGACTTTTCACCCACACCGACCAGGTGCTAAAATAGGCACACCGACTTTACACTCCCCAATTTCGGACAAAATCCGACTTTTCACCCACACCGACCAGGTGCTAAAATAGGCGCACCGACTTTACACTCCCCAATTTCGGATAAAATCCGATTTTCCACCTACACCGACCAGGTGCTAAAATAGGCACACCGACTTTACACTCCCCAATTTCGGATAAAATCCAACTTTCCACCCACACCGAATAGATGCTAAAATACGAAGACCGATATTACAGTAGGTTAGGTTTTTTTTAATCTTTTAGATTCGTTTAAGTTCTTTAGGGTTTTTTTTTATGATTTACTTTAGGTTCTTTGCATTCTTTTAAGTGCCGAAACGTCTCGCGCCGTAACGACTCGGCGCCGAAATGTCCGAGCCGAAACGTCCGCGCCGAAACGGCCGCGCCGAAATGGCCACGCCGAAACGTCTCGGCGCCAAAACGTCCTGGCACCGAAAAATCTGGCGCCGAAACGGCCGCGCCGAACCGTCAGCGCCGAAACGCCCGCGCCAAAACGTAACGTACCCTGGTTTTTAACATCGTCTTTCAAATGAAATATCTTCAAATACCAACGGATTGCCCACAAAAATCGTTTAAGTAATTCGTTTCAGAACAAATAACATTATTGACCATAAACAACAATTGTTGTTAAGCCCAGAATTGATCAAGTTTTTCTTCAATAGTCACTTTTAGAAATTCTATAAAATATCATTGCGCCAAATTTCAACTTCCTGTATTTTAATTACATTACAACTCTATAATTTCATTAAAATTTTAAATTGCATGATAAGTCTCCGCTCTTTACCGAATCCAAGTCAACGATCGAATTGTTTTTAGACGAATTGTTTTTATACGAATTGTTTTCAGACGAATTGTTTTCAGACGAATTGTTTTTAGACGAATTGTTTTTAGACACATTGTTTTTAGACGAATTGTTATTAGACGAATTGTTATTAGACGAATTGTTATTAGACGAATTGTTATTAGACGAATTGTTATTAGACGAATTGTTTTAGGCGAATTGTTTTAGACAAATTGTTTTAGACAAATTGTTTTAGACGAATTGTTTTTAGACAAATTGTTTTAGACGAATTGATTTGGCGAATTGTTTTAGACGAATTTTTTTAGACGAATTGTTATTAGACGAATTGTTTTTAGACGAATTGTTTTTAGACGAATTGTTTTAGACGAATTGTTTTAGACGAATTGTCTTAGACGAATTTTCCGCAAATCACATAAAATATGAGGAGAATTTTTGCTAAAATTGTCTTTCATGAAACATCAAAGAGATGGCAGAAATGCTGACAGAAATTTATAGTTTTGGTCGAGTTGCCATATAAGTTAGTTTATAATTTTATTATATATCGACTTACTTTGACTGGCGGGTTGCAGTGTTACCATAATTGTCAATAAAATAAGATAAAAATTTATGATGGAATCTATGGGTTTACTACATTTTTGACAGGCTACTTGTAAAATATTAAATATTCCAATATCATATTGAAAACAATAACAAATAAATCACTAATTGTTCCTATATAAAAAGGGAATATTTTGATAATCTTGGTAGAAAACATTAATATGCGAATAATGTACCCGTGGACAAACGAGGATTTTGCACGCACGAGTAAAGAGTAAGTCTTTCTAAAGAATAGATAACAACAATACAAAATATTCGTCCGCTCAATAAATTTCACAGAGTATTTAGAAAAATAAGACTTCATTTTTAAGCATTTCAAAATAAGATAAACAAATATTATTGTTTCCACATCACTATTAAGTACATAATACTAGTAATGCGATCAGCGAAACGAGACGAGAACCCGAGTCAAAATTTTAACCCTCGGTTAGCCCTCCGGGAATTCCAAGTCCTTTGACGGGGCAAAAGCCGACGACGGTTTCACCCTCCGTACAGCCGACAGTGACCCTGCTTGGTGGTTCAACCGTTATTTGCCACCCTCCGTAGAGTCTTCCTCATTCCGTGTAGAGCCTCCGACGGCTTACTCGCCCTATCCATAGACCCTCCTATGACCTACTCACCCTAAATGAGGTATAGAACCCGTAACTCAAGTTACTGTTTGAAAAAAAAAAATAGTAACTTGAGACTGAAAAATAGTAAAACTGTGACAAAAACTACAGAAATAATTGCCTACTTGTCATGCCCTAATGTTTTATGAATTGTTTAAAACTTTTTCTTTAGTCGTGCATGTAAAATCCTCGTTTACCACCGTTTACAGACATGCAAAATGGCTGATTGCTGCTCTAGTGGGCAAAGTGCTATCATGCTGTGCGAAAATGCATTTTGCACACAGTTTGTGGTTGCTAGGGTAACACCGAGGCTAACCTCATTTTGCATGTCTGAAAATGGTGGACAAACTCGGATTTTGCATTGCACATGTAATGAAAAATATCGTTTGATACATGAAACCAAACTCGTTTCTTGCGCACTGCTCATGTGAAGACAGCACTGCGCCTCGGCTTCGTGCTGCTTTCAGACTTGCAGTGCACAAAACGCTCGGTTGGTCTCTTGTATCGAAATATACTATACCAATCGTATAAACAATACATAATCATCCGCCAAGTTCCTCTTACGTTACAGATAGTACAGACCGAACTTTTCTAAATTCAGGCCCAAAATATTTGAGTCTCGCGTGCCTGCGGGGCCGCTTATTACATTCCTTCTATTTGTACTTTTTCTAGCCTTCTTTTCAGCTGCATAATCATGTATCAACGAGTGCCACGCGATATCCAGCGCTGCGAGTTGCACTGAAAATTACTCACTCACTGACTTCTGTCTTTATACCCTGTGCTTTTCGACTTTGAAGAATGGCAGCGATTTGAATGCGACGAGCCATTCACCAAATTCAAGCCTGTTTTCTAACCGCTCTTGAATAAATTTTCTAACCGCTCTTGAATAAATAAACACCCCCAGATGGACAAGTGCCATTAAATTTCCGCATCTGCTGGTATAATTGCAACATGTACAGCATTTATTTAATGACACATGTCTATCTAGGCTAAGCCGTGCAGAAATATTTCGTGGCATCCCTACGTCCCATCAAATCCCTGTCGGGATTTGGTAGGGAATTCCCGGATCGGGATACCTTATCCGATTCCATATGGATCCGTGTTTACATACGAGTTTATACCGACGCTCAGTAGTTGAAAAAATGGCGCCACCTGTTTTTGGGGAGTACCGGTTGGATCCCAATCGAGATTTTTCAGGGAAATTCCAGCTCAGGAATTCTCATACGATTTCATGTGGATTCCACTTTACATACGAGTTAATAGTGGGATGCCTGTCTGGATCCTGATCTGAAATTAGGGATACTAGCTGGAATCCAGCTAGATACTGAATCCAATTTCTGCACGGGAAGTCTTGACTTTGCATCGAATTTAGAACGAGAACATTTGCTTTTCTTTCGCACGTAACGTCGTCATATTGCTTTGTCAGCACGATTTTTGTTGACTGTCGAGAAAGAGAATGTTCCCAATTTTTTGGCCCATTCCTTCCTGTGGCAATTCTCTAAAATTTCAGCCATTTTCGTCATGTCGATGAAACGTTCAGGAAATTTGTAGCCCCCGCTACGATGTCCATGTTTTCGCCATCTGCCGTAACGGATCTTCTGTGCGTCAACGATGGTTAATTAAAATTCCATGCTTGTTTTCTATTCGTGAGAAGAATTTGAAACTATAAGTTGTAAAGAAACTAAATATATCTCTCTATATTATAAAAAGATCTCGCCCCCGCCGCCGCCACCGCCGCCGCCACCGCCGCCGCCGCCGCCGCCACCGCCGCCGCCGCCACCGCCGCCGCCGCCGCCACCGCCGCCGCCGCCGCCGCCGCCGCCACCGCCGCGGCCGTCGCCGTCGCCGCCGTGCTAAGAATCGAGGGACTTAAAATAATTCGGGCTCGGGGCTTGGCGGAAGGGGATGGGGCTAAAGGCCTGGGACTAGCCCCACCACCTTCCGCCAAGCCGCAAGCCCGTATTTTTCTAAGTCCTTTTCCAAAAACATAGGTCCCCCAAGGGTGGGTGGCACCTTTGGGGGCATCCTTGCGGGGGGCACCCTTGCGGGGGGCACCCTTGGGTGGGGGCGATTGCGAGCGCGCGAGCCACAATAAAATCCTAGTATATCTCTCTATATTATAAAAAAATCTCGCCGCCGCCGCCGCCGCCGCCGTGTCAAGAATCGAGGGACTTAGAATAATTCGGGCTCAGGGCTTGGCGGAAGGGGGAGGGCAGAGGGGGGGGGGCACCCTTCGGAGGTGGCACCCTTGGGTGGGGGGTGATTGCGAGCGCGCGCAGCGCGCGAGCCACAATAATACCCTAGTATATATATATATATATATTAGGGTGTGTCGAATTTTTTTTTTTTTTTTTTCATATTGTATGGTCTCAAACCATTGTTTGTGCCTTTAAACAACTCGTCTGAAAATTTTAGCACGATAAAAAAATTTTTAGAGGTGGCTCAAACGATGTATCGATTTCTCATTTAATTAACACGTAAATGAATACGGCTCTTAATAAATTCATGTCCCCAAATTACGGATACGATATATTGGAGTTTGTATATTTTTTTTCGTCATCTTCATATCATTCGGAAGTGAAAAAGTGCTTACAAATTTTTCGTTTAGATCAATAGTTTTCAAGTCATGATTTTTGTAAGGCGCGAGATATTAATTTCGCCTAAATTCGAGAAATTCGGGCAAGAATTGCAAACACTTCCCGATGTTAAAAAAATTTGAAAAAATTCATACTTATTATAGGCACTCAAAAGACTAATTTCGCATAATAATAATTTCAAAATGTTATTAACAAATTGTTAAAAAGAAAATTGTTCATCAAAATATGCGGTGACTCAACATTTTTTTGTATGAAAAAGATTCGTTCATTTTTCGGAATACATATGAATTGTTTCAGATTTTTATCTTTATTTTGATTTTTCTTGTTATTTACATGGAAAAATGTGCAAAAATAAAAATAAAGACAAAAATCTGAAAAAATTCATACGTATTCCGAAAAATGAACGAATTATTTTCAGAAAAAAAAAAGCTGAATTACCGCATATTTCGATGAACAATTTTCTTTTTAACAATTTGTTAATAATCTTTTCAATGCCATACCAAAATATTTTTTCAATTTTTTTTAAGATCGGGAAGTGTTTGCAATTCTTGCCCGAATTTCTCGAATTTAGGCGAAATGAATATCTCGCGCCTTAAAAAAATCATGACTTGAAAACTATTGATCTAAACGAAAAATTTGTAACTACTTTTTCACTTCCGTATGATATGAAGATGACGAAAAAAAATATACAAACTCCAATATATCGTATCCGTAATTATGGGACATGAATTTATTAAGAGCCGTATTCTTTTACGTGTTAATTAAATGAGAAATCGATACATTGTTTGAGCCACCTCTAAAAAATTTTTTATCGCGCTCAAATTTTCAGACGAGTTGTTTAAAGGCACAAACAATGGTTTGAGACCATGCAATATGAAAAAAAAAAAAAAAAAAATTCGACACACCCTAATATATATATATATCGTTGATTTTCAGTGGACGGCTCCCAGTTCACCAAAGAAATGTCCCGAAATAATATGGGACTCAACCTCTGGAAATCGATCGAAGGACTTGAACCTTTGATGTTGGTGGCGAGGACTTTAGCATATCAGCACTTCCTTGTTCTTGACCGTCAAGGTCAAGAACCCGGGAGCCCTTGATAATCTAATCAAGGTAGTCGAGGCTATTTTTGCTTCCTCACAGAAGAAGCTTTGCTTTTGTGAACATTTTTTTTGTTGAGATTTTCATGCCAGTACACTCAGAATGGTCCAAATCGTCGGGAAACGTGATTAAGAAAGAATGTCCTTATGTGTGCATCTGTTTGTGCAGATTTTCTTGTAAGCACGATAAATGTCGTAAATTTTTATGCCTCTTCTTCCAATTTGGTAAGCAAATGGGATGTCATAAAACAACATTTGTAATTGTATTTCGTGCGGTTGACAGCTTGATATTTACAGCATTTTGAAAAATTCGAAAGAAGACCATTTTGCGCTTAAACTTTAGTAAATTACGAGATATCAGGCTGAAATATTACACAAAAATGGAGTAACATTAAACCGTGGTCGGTGTCGAAATTCGCGAGTATTGATAGAGTGGTTCTAATTTTATTGCAATTGGCTTTGAGTTTCGGGAAGCCAAAAGCTTAGCCAAATTGTATCATCCTTCCGCGTATTATCTAAAAATGCAAGCCCAATCCGTGTAGTTATTTGAGAAGAAACAGCTTTTCACATTTTGAAAGTGGTGGAGGTAAGTATCACTGCCTCTTAATTAACCCATTAAGTGCTGAACGGACACTTTTTCATCCCATTTTACAGCGGCTGTTCCTTCCATGAAATCCGTCCAGGGAAAGTTCAAGAACACTCATTTCTGACCCTAAATTTTCTGAGGGTTCAGGATCAGTACTCAAAATTCCCAAAAATGCGATCCGACTGAGTTGTATTTATTTATTTTAAAAAACGCATTATTTGACACGTATATTTTTTTCAATCCATGATTTCTCATCGAAAGATAATGGGAATTTCACCAGGAGGCCAAAATTTCGGGTCTATGAACCGTTATCTTCAAAATGTATGGGTCATATCTACGAAATTTAAGATGGCGACATCCAATATGGCGGCTCGGAGTTGAAAAATTTCTTGTATTTTTCGCTTACCCGCACAAAATTGTCTTTTTTGGTGGGATTCGCATCACTGTAAAAAAAATCTGCTTGAAAATTAAGGTACCGCACGGAGAAAAATTTCTGTGTTGTGACATAAAACGAGGATAACAAAAATAGTTACGTTAGGCTGGCAAATCTTTTGTTTGGCTGACAATTATTTTGTTCGGCTGACAATTTTTTTACTGGGCTGACCAATCTTTTTATTAGCCTAACGAAACGATTTTTCTTGTCACCGTTTTATATTGTCACGACACAGAAATTTCTCTCCAAGTACACCGGGGTTCAAATTTAAGACGTACCTACCTAAGTACCTAACAACGCACGCACGCTACCAACTACGCTATCAACGACTTAGTGATTTTGGATGTCTAGATAGCATAAAGTGTTCAATCCATTGCAATCAGACAGTGTAGTGTGTTTGGAAATATTTTCAAGTAAACATCATTTTTGAAAAGAGCCTCAGGTATCCCGATGGTAATTTATTTATGACTGTACTTGAGAAGATTTGTGAACTTCAACTTCATATTGTATTTATAAAATACCGAAACTTGAATTTACAAGGCGCGTTCTTACTATTTGAATATAAGTACTGAAATTTTCAATCATGTTATTGAAAATTTCAGATATTTTGTCACTTTCAGGTACCAGTTTGAAAGAATTTTCAGTTACTTGCGTTTGTACTTTTTAAACGGAATTGTCTAAAACCTAAGGTATAACGTATACTTAAATTCAACAATATTTTTGGTTAGATTTCAGTTCAGTGCAACAACTTTTCTTATATTTTTCATTTACCCGGACACAACTATCTTTTCCGATGGGATTCGTATAAGCGTGATTACAAATCCATCATCAGATTCTCCGAATTTAAAATGGCAGATCCAAGATGGCAGACTAAAATATCCGAATCCGTATTTTTTCGTGAAAATTGGTAGGTACAGGTTTTTGGGAGCGTTTATTACGAATCCGTTATCAAATTTTACGCATTCAAAATTCGGATGACAATTTCCGAATTCCATACACTGAGAAAAGAGTTTATTTGTGGGTACTAGGATTTGCTAACTATTAAGAAATCATAATGTTAAATACGGCGAAATGAATATTTTGTTATAATTAACAAATCGCTTATTTGACCCTTTCAATTGGCACAAATAGTGATTTATTAACAGTTAATAAACGTATATTTGAACTTCTAAATTGGCCCAAATAATGATTTGTTAATAGTTAATAAATTTATATTTGAATGAATATTTCCCTTATTGGTGTCCACAGAACATTAAGTTGACTCAATATTGGATTGGCTTTTGATTTAAACAATACTTATCAACAGTTACCATTATAATAATTTGAATCAATTAATGCATATCTTGACAGAACTAGTGATGCCCTCAAGAAAGTCGAGACAAGTCGAGGCGCATGAAGTCAATAAACCTCGTATTGAACAATTGAACTTCAATCTATCTCGATATGTGTGAATGCAATCACGAAATACGAGATATTCAGATTGCATCGTAAAATGTGTCGAGATCTTGGGTGACATCACGAGAATTTGACAGTATCGATACGATACAAGATTATTTGAGAAATTCGATAATGAAGGGAAACAAGAAACACATAGACGGCACTCAAAAGCGAAAAAAAAGTAAAATTATGATTTTTATTTGAATCAAAACTCGGAAAAAAACTGTTTGCAAAATGTGCTTCGAAGAATCGAAGGTTCAAAAAATAATCGAAATGAAGAACAACAACACGACTGCAGTGAGAGATCATGTGCAAAAAGCACATCCTCAACATTTTGAAGAACTCAGTGCGACAAACGCGAGCAAGTCCTTTCAGAAACCTCAATTTCAAATAAAAATAAACTTTGATTCTTTGCAAGCTTGTTTATATATTGTATACATCAGCAATATAATAGACACGCAATACAATCGACTATGAGACGAACCTCGAGTCAATTCTCGAGACGAGGCAAGGCGATTTTAACAAAAGGTAAACGCAATATATACGATTCAAGAAAGTATCTTGATTGAGCTCTGTCAAACGAGGAAGCGAGAATTTTAACCTCGTGCGGTATCACTAGACAGAACGGTACATCTCGTTCGATGTGCTTTCCAATCGTATTGGTTCAAGTGAAGGTAAAACTACAAATAAATAAACGTATATTTAATGAGAGATATATTTATTATACATTTTCCTTATAAATAAATAAATATTTTTTGTGATTCGGTTATAACAATATAATCGACGGTTACATTTACATTAATGTAATTATTTTTATGTAATGGTTACACTTCAGATTATGCGTTTACTCGAAGACATGTTACCTCGAAACTTGGAGATTCAATAACAGGCAAGTTGACGTACTCAACGTTTTCGATTAGTAGTTCTACGATGATACGTCCGACATCGATTGAATCGGCAATCCCCATCTCGCTCAAAAGACGATATGTAAGCTGCAATTATAACGTGGCAACGTTAGACTTCCTTACTTGTATCTGCTCGAACCTATACATACGTAAAGTAAGTACATTACTTTTGTACTTACATTCGAAGACTTTTTCCAATCCGTCGTGCAAGTCCCACAAAATGAGGAGGTCATCCATCTTATGCACTGTTTCGCTACTGCCACATACCTCACATGGCCTCACTGCCAAACTACACTGTGGCGTGATTGCGTCGAGGATCCCGGGAGAACGAACGAATCCTCTGAGGGTCAACGGTTGTAAACAAACGTAACAATCACGCCAAACAGACGGTACTTTACTAAAATATAGATTTGTTAACTATTAACAAATCTGCGTAACGGCAAATAATGATTTGTTAAATATTAACAAATTACCGGTGCGGTGGTCTAGTGGTCAGTGTACTAGCCTCTAGTCCAGAGCATCGGTCGGTCGCGGGTTCGATTCCCGGTGCCGTCGATTTTCGTCGAAAATATAAATACGGGCGCGATGAAGCTCCAGATGAGACCCACTTGTGTGGGTCTCATGTGGAGGTCACATGTATACAGCTGTAGTCCGTGTTACGTTCTCTCGACGAAACGTGACGTAGCTCCGGTGCCGGGAGGCGAACTCGAGACCGGCTATATCCGGATAGGTTTTTCGCAGTTTCCCTATGCCCATAGCAGAAATGCTATGACAAGTGCTATATAGAGGGGGAAGTCGGATGCGGCCGCATGGGGGCATGGTTACTGACCCGGACCAGACCCCCAGGGGGGACCGGCTACTGATCCGGGACGACTCTGTAATACACGGAAAGGAATGTTTGGTTGTGGCAACTACGTTTTGGTTTTGCTGTACACAATGTCTAAAAAATTAGTTGCCTCAACCATATCGAATAGTAACCTCAACTATTCACGATTAGTTCTCGCAAGATTAGTTAGGTTAATTAATCCAATCGTTGGGACTACCACTCGAATAGTTGGGACTATCATTTGAATCGTCGGTATTACCATTCGAATCGTTGGTATTACCATTTGAGTTGTAAGGGAAATAGAATAATCGATTGGTTGTGTCAACTCATTTCTTGGTTATGGCAACTAATCTTTTTTTTCCGTGTAGGCATAATGCCTGCAGACGGGGGGAAATGCAACATAAAAAATTTTTTTTTTTAAACTATTAACAAATCCGAAGTTGCCCGTACTATCTTTAATCTTGTTGTCCCAAATCGTTCTTCATTTATATCAAACATCGAACGACTTATGTAAAAAAAATTGTATAAGCTAATCGTTCATTTGACGGAAATACCGTCAGAATAAGAGTTTATTATGAGAACACTTATTTTTATTTGCTGTTAATAAATGTTGTAACTGCTAACAAATATTTCAAGAAATAGCTCAACAAAATATATTTTGTTATAGTGAATAAACTCTTTTCTCAGTGTATTTATACTTTCTTACCTTTCTCGTAATATCCCAGATAAATATTTTACCGTGAACGGTAAAATATTTATCCCGTAGCTGCCAATTGAAGCCCAGTATCGTTGCAAGAAGCCACGGCTTCCATCCAATTGCCTTTCGTCTCGGATTCACTACTTTGCTCACCGTTAGGCGATTGGTTTTCTAGCAAAATTGCCGCAAGCAGGGACCTTCTTAGTACTTCGTCAATTAATTTTCCCCAGATTAATGTTCGTTGAACGACATCCAAACTTTTCGTAGAAAACTTGAACCCACCGAACTGTCAATCCAAAAAACTGACAAAATAGAATAACAAGACTGAAGCTGCTCGTTGGTTAGCACCTAAGCAACTCGACAACCAATCAGAAAACGAATAATCCGACAACAATACTTATATCGAAAATACGAGATATTTTACCCACTGATTTTATTCTCTCTCGGAACGCATTTATTTTGGGAATCTTGAGCACTGTTTCAGAAGCTCAGAAAATTTTGCTTCGCAAATGAGTGTTCTTGAACTTTCCCTGGACGGATTTCATGGAAGGTACAGCTGCTGAAAAATGCAAGGAAAAAGAGTCCGTTCATGACTTAATGAGTTAATTCGTGTAAATTCTGAGATGATTGACTGAAGTTTTCCACCTGAATTCACGATGATTGATTATGAATTATGTATTTAGTCCTAGGAATTTATCTTCATAAAAAATAAAATATTGCTGTCAGAAAGAAAACATTTAATATTTTGTATAGATCCACCTTATAGATAGTTCACATATGGACTACCATAGGACAAGGTTTGAGTACAAATTTGACACATATCGGTCAAGCGGTTCAAATTATGTGGCATTCTGAATTTTTTTGAAAAAATGTCTTTCGAGCATAAACAAGCCTGCAAATTAGAACCTTGCAGATATTGCTTCCTAATAATTTTACACATTTGCTGAAGTTTCCTCTATGCGCAAGCCAAAATTGATAAACATACTTCCTCCCCGAGTAGAAATTTCGTCAGGCATACCTGCTGTCACGCGAGGTCCAGATCAGTTTTAGGTACATACGGTAAAATTATTTGGGGCCGCCGCAAATTCGCCTGCTCAGGTCCATGTAAGACTGAGATATGGCATTCGTACTTAATAATGCCGTCTTTGCACCGGATCAGGCTGATGTCAGGCTAGATATGGTAACCTTATTTAGGGGTCGTCGTAAGTTCACCTGATCAGGTCCATGTAAGGCCGAGATATGGCATTCTACTTTAAAAATGCCGTCTTTCCACCGGATCAGGCCCATGTCAGCACTTTACATACGGTATACCTCATATAGATATGCCATTTACCGACTTTATCCGTTTCGCATAAGGTATTCCTGTGGCATTTGGACCAAGATTTTGTCCAATTTACCTTTACTTTCTCTGGTCAGATCCGCATACGGTCTTCGTATGGCATAGTTTTTTTTTAAACATGCTGTAAATTTACATTATCAGGTTCGTGTAAGGGCTAGATACGGGGTTCGTTAAAAACATTAAAAAATTATTGTTATGCAAAATCAATCTTTTCAGCACCTTGCGTGTGCTGGATTTTTTCACACCTTTATCCCATCGAGAAGTATTCGAAATTTTCGTTGAAACTCACGTTTTACGGGACTGTACCGCTAGAA
Source organism: Ephialtes manifestator (assembly GCA_963970395.1). NCBI lineage: Eukaryota > Metazoa > Arthropoda > Insecta > Hymenoptera > Ichneumonidae > Ephialtes > Ephialtes manifestator. Next base: position 16,344,365 of record OZ019971.1, read on the forward strand.
TTACTTTGAAATCTATCCAGGTACTGACCGTCAAACGCCAGTACCTGGATGGGTGACGGCCCCATTATGTTTGAATTTTGAATATTTCGGTCGTAGTCACAATAAATGGATGTACAGTCTTGGCGTGTTTTCATTTTAAGTATACTTCAAATAGACAATAAATATATAAACTTTCTAAGATATCAATGGCCGAGTGGGCTAAGGCGCAGGACTGTCACCCAGAGGATCAAGGTTCGATTCCCACCAATGGCAAATAAAGTTACATGTGTTTTTTTCAGCAATTGATATGTACTGAAAACTAAATAAGCTCGAATATCGAATAGAAAATGAAAAATAAATCGAATTCGATGAGCGCAGATCATTATTTTGTAATTTATTTCCCGTTTTTATAAGTACGGGCTTAGTAGGGCAGCCTCTATCCGGTCCTTATCTGGAAAACGTAATCTGGCACCTGATCATGCGCTGTGTTACTTTCCTGCAAGGCCCGTATAAGGTTGCCAGGCAGGGGCCTTAGATTTAAATCCGGCTACCACGCTAGGGCCTGATATTCCCCGCAGCTGAGTTTTTACTTGGGTCATAGAGGTGGCTTCGTCTAATGTGTAAAATAATTAGGAAGCAATTTGCAAGGTTTCACTTTGATGGCTTTTGTGACTTGGAAACATTTTTTTCTCGTTTTTTTATTGTACGTCGAATGGGACGTCATCCAAGTCTGTATATGCATTTACATTATTAAGGTGTATCATGATAAGTATAGTGGAATTCACGTAACGCGATTTAAGCGTTTTACGAATATTCGACCTTTTTTGTACTTTGAACTCTCGCGCCTATATTTTCGAAGATTAGTCGATTTCCTGGTGGTACCTCGTGTATAACGCAACCGTATAGAATTAAGATGATGATAAAAGCCTTTAGGATTCCGGGTGATAGATAACGATTAATGAAATGTTCGACAGACAGCTTCGTATCTGCGTTGTTCACTTTGAGATGATCTCCACTTATTGCTTTGGCAAGATATGGTGGCCATTCTCCGTTGCAGATTATTGTCATTGACATTGAATGCAGACGAGGTTGTAAACATACAATAAAAAATAACTTTGTAGAATCACAAGGTTTCGGGATATTGATTTTGTTAGATAAAAAAAAGAATTATCCTGTTTATTCCAAAAATTTAAAAGACATACAATATTTATGAATTTACTGTTAAAATTAACAAAACATTGTCACAGTAATTCTTCGCCAATTTTGAATTTAACAATAAACGTGGATAAGTATTTTCGGCAGCTATAATCCTTTATATCTTTATACTCGTTTTTTATGGTTACAAACAAAACCAACAAAATTAATTGTTTATAATTAGTTATATAACCCTTGGAATATTCGAAAGGTTGGAATGCAAAGAATTCAGGAATTAACATTTTTAGAACTTCTACTTGAGTATGACATGGTATTTAAATTTTCAGTTAATAACAATCGTTATTTGAGTTCATATATCAATTTACGATAATTATTTTGCCAATTGATGATTGTCCAAGGATTTTACATTATGAAGAAAAACAAATTCACCTTCAATTCCACTCTATATAAAAATATTATCAAATTCTTTTATCACAAATCTTTTTTTAAAAGCCGCAATCCAATTTTTCTTTAATTCGATAAAAAAAATTAGATTATCCAGTGCAACAATAAAAAAAAGTAGAACTTTGCACATTGCTTCCTCATATAAAATATGTAAATAGTTGTAAAGAGGGCATTTTTAAATTTCAATTTTTCACAAAGCTTCCTCTATGAGGAAGATATTTATTATTTATTTTGGCTTCCTCATAGAGGAAGCTTTGTGAAAAATTGAAATTTAAAAATGCCCTCTTTACAACTATTTACATATTTTATATGAGGAAGCAATGTGCAAAGTTCTACTTTGCATCTTTTTTTTTGAACATACTAGGCTAATCACACGCACTGGCGCGCGTGTCTGAAAAACTTTTGCGCTGCATCGCTCTTATAAAATGTTACCTCTTCGTCTTATGTCAAATTTCACATCAAACTGATTTTGTTTACAACGGACTTTCCTGACAAACCAATCACAGTTCGAATAGTTTGCTAACAATGCATTCCGTTACTCATCAACTTTTTAAAAGTTAGATCACTGTCATATTGAAATCTCATTATTAAAACAAACATTATTTGATATGCACTTTATGCACAGCATAAAGATTATTTATATTTTATTCATAAGATTTATTGGTTTTTAGTCAAATATGTTTTTGATAAAATATTGATATAATTAGTCAACATTTTATCTTAAACATATTCGTTCGAGATGCACCACGAGAAGGTAAACCAATTCTTTTTATTTTATCTTACTTTCTTAACTTTCGCGGAACTTATGAGCGAAATTCTACATTTATTAAAAAATTCAAAAAGCCGTAAAACCCCAACCACTTTACCGATCATCACTAAATTGCGTACACAGCGGGGCTGTATGTTATTTTCCGACTGTACAACATTTCGGTTCATTTCTCAAGATTCGACGTAATTTAGAGCAAAATGTATTTTTTTCGAAAAATTCAAAATTCTATAAAATCGGAACCGCTTTACCGATTTCGCTGAAATTCAATACCAAACGTCATTTAACGTGTCTTCATTTATAAAGAACTATTTAGCTAAATTGGCGAACTTTTACGAAAGTTAGAGCGATCACGACATTTTTTGAAAAAATTAAAAATTGCATAAAATCTGTTTACATTGATACATTTAATTAAAAATCACGTCAATAACAGAGGAGTCAATACTCTACCTGCGTGCAAAATTTTAGCTAGATCCATCGTGCCGTTCGTGAGTTATGGGCAATTGAATTTTCAGTGTCTGGATACATACACACACACACACACACACACACACACACACACACATACACACATACAGACATATTTTCTAGACCACTTTTCTCGAATTTTTAGGTGATTCTAAGCATACTGACATGAAAATCTCGAAAAAAAAAATTTTCACGAAAACAAAGCTTCCTCTATGAGGAAGCAAAATTAACAAAAATGTTACAGGCAGATGAGAGTAGAATGTTTGCGGCTCCAACCCAGTGGTTAATGCTTCAAGATCTGTTGAATCCTATAAAATCTGAAAACACGTAACGTAAAATATTGCAAATTCGACCGCAGTTAACAATGTTTCGTCGCTTTACAAGATCTTCGGCAATTTAAACATGTTTCCCGACAGTCAATAATCCTCGGTCGAAGGATATCCGAGGATTTGTTTAGTCTATTATCGCCTTATCGCCCGAATTCTTAGCATAACCTCATTGTAGAGGGTTGAGAAAACTGCACTCTAAAAGATGATCTTTTACTCAGAGATCGAGATCTCGCATCGAGGCTTCGTCAACATCTACACCAAACTGCAGTGAAGTCCGTTATAGAGGTAAATATTTTTTACCTTTTCTTGCCTGTTTTCGTGCGTCAATACTTCATCACTATCCTCATCATTGATTAAGAGAGTGGCACAGGTCTCCTCCGGAACGAGCCAACCAGAGACTTAAAAAAAAAAAAAATTATCCTCATCATGATCGAATCGATCAACTTAAGGTAACTATATCAGTACGCTGGCGTCATAGACAGCAGTATCTATATGACATCGAAATTTTATTACATATTGCATTCCAATGTTGCAATGAAGTTGACACAATTATTTGCAAGTAAATTATTATTTCATTGCGAATTTGACTTCGTTTTTAGCACGACATCTTTAAAATCGGATGATAGCTAGGTTAGGTAACGTCATCTGGCCCGGAATCGTGCACTTTAATAGTAGTTTACTTTAACACGTGTCCCGTGACTTCATGTTTTTATGATACGCAAAAATACGCAGATAATTTTCGAATACCCAGTACTTCTTATCTTTTCTCTATCTTTAATCTACGTATGACAACTCGATTGAAAGATTAATTTCGCTAACACTCTTGTAAGCGCCGTGTAAAAAGATCGATTTTCCAGTATTGATTATTTATTCAATTTTTCGGTAAGAAATATTCAAATTTTGGAGAAGTAAAGCTGAATAGCTCAATTACAATAGGCCAAAAGCTCATGAACATCAGTTTGATTGGTCTTCCTGACATAACTACTTTAATTTGTTGATGTTTAGTCGTTCAATTTTGTGCGAGTTGGTAGCGATGCGAAAAAGTGATCGAGGCGCCACTAAAAAATACGTTGTTCAGAGTACAAATAAAGATGACGATGAGTGAGTGTACGAAAATCACTCTCTCAGTTCTCGAGCATATATTCAAAGTTAGTAAAATAAAGTTAATAATACAAGAATAGTTTTATTCTCCTACCCACACAAAGAACGTTGGCACTCGACACAAATAGAAGGACTCACAAAGCTGAGAAGAAGGTTTAATTACTGGAAATGATGCATGCAACAAGTCGACGAAAATACCGAGATTCGACAAGCAGCGGCCGGCATAACGAACATTTCACGCGCGAGACGTTAGTCATCGAAATCGACAGACCGTCGAGGAAAGTGTTTAATACAGTGCAAAGTGACGACACACGGAGAGAATTTTCTGGTAATCACAATTCAAAAAGTTTGACGATGTTTCCCATGCAGCATAGTAAATTCAGTTTATTCGACCAGTCTGGCGATGATTGCCACGCAGTACATTAACGCGAATTTTTCGTGTCTAATATACAGTACGGCAAACGGTGCCAATTGTGTTCACGAGTCACTTATCAACGTTATATATTGCTGATTAAACGTAGCATAGTGAAGATTGCTAGGCCGGTTACGTACTTACTTCTGCATCGTATACCAGTTAATGTCGGGAATTCGTGCAGTTAAAATGATACTTAAATTAATAGAATGTAAAGGTGTGTAAAGGTAGGATAGGGATAGGTTACAAAAATGTAGCATAAAAAAATACACGTTGTTTTGTTGAATTATTAAACATTTATTTATTTTTCTTAAAATGAAATGATATTTAAAAAATAAAAACACCATCACCACTTTTCGTCCCGATCTCGGAGGTCACTAATAAGCAGGTTATGTCACGTTGCAAATAGTGCAGGTTACGCACCGATTTACAACGACGACGACATGTGACGATTTTCTAATAGTATAGACGAAGAATACAAAGATAATATATCTTTAAAAAAGACGTGCACTTGCTTTTTCGTTTTCACAATTCCTTGTTAGTTGCACTACACTACCGAGAATGGGCGCCTAACGCCGCTGACGATATAAACACACTCAGCCACCGCCAAACGTATAGCGGTCACCGCACATCTACCGTTTATAGCTAATAGACTGTCTTGAACTATAGCCTGTAAGAATTTGCTATTTTGTATATGTGAAATGTTCGGATTTCTTTCGGAACCGATCCCGTATCTATAGATTCTATTAATAAATTGAGAGATGGATATCTTCATATATTGCGAATCGTAATCACTGTCTGTTGGAAGTCACGACTATTGTCAAGCTTTAACCTCTTCACTGGTAAAGGATTTAAGAGTGAAGTGGACATTTCTGGTAGACTATTTTTTTCTTATTATCAACTTGAAATTTGGTACTGAAATTCTAAGAAATTTCGTGTATAACGCATTTTTTTCGACAGCCCGCCATATGGCGGGCTCACCAGTTATGGCACAGTTTGTGTTGCCCGCCATATGGCGGGCTCACCAGTCAAGGGGTTAAGATGTCTTCGAGACACTTTTGCGTATACATCCTTACAAACTTTGGATTATTTACAGTAGGGTTTAAAACCCGAAACATAGTAACGATTCTTGTACGGCGTGCAGCACACAATAAAACACGATACAGTACTCTATAGGAAAATATAGAAACAAACGCCGGAAGCGTTTGAGTAAACCGTGTTTACTGTACTAAATCGGGTAATGATTACCAGATTCTTCTCTCCATGCAGAAGGCGTCACCCAGGCCTCTCTCTTTTGCTCACATGTCAATAGACGCAGGATGTCTCCCTTAACCTAAAAACATCGTGCGCTGAACGAAGCAAAGCGTTGCACACATTCCCGTGCAGAGACGATACACACAACGTGAGGTACAATATAAGGTAAGTGGATTGCTAACCCCACCCTTATCCTTCAATATTCCTGTCATTATTGTCAAATAAAATTACGGACTATAGAGCCTTAAAGCAAAAGCGTGCTAGAATAAAATGGCAAGTGACTTCTATCAGGACATTTTTCGATGCACCAGAAAAAAAAAACTAGCAGAAGCTAAAGTCAGACTTAGAGATGCAAAATGATGGTGATTTTGTCAATCGGTCAAAAAAAGACCGTCATTTGATGTCACTTTTATTTCAACCATTTTTCCAAGTGAAAATGACGGTCATTTCGGTACACGTTTTTTGACGGTCTGACATGACCGTCAAATGACCAAAACGCCTATCTAGTTGTAAAATGACGGTCATTAATTTTTTGGTCACAAATTGGTCATACATTTTTTAAATATTGAATTCGAATATGTTCGACGTGTATTTGTATATTTTTAAAATACGAAAACTAAGGTGTATAGGATTAATAATGTGTAATAAAAACATGCAACCACACATTTGTATGTGTATATTGGATGTGACGTAGCACATATTTTATTTTGTTTTTGATCGTTACAGTCATAAATATTTAATAAAGCTATGCTTTGGATATGCCTTAGAAACGATGCCTTATATCTAATCATTATTTGTTAATAATAACGAATATAGTTTCTCCTCTTAGGTTATCCTTATAAATAGATATATCATTTGTTTATATTAGGGCTACCACTTTCGCGGATGTCCGAATCACCCGGACTATCCGGACTAAGCGAACCCAACACTTAAAGCCCGGACGTCCGGATAGTCCGGGTAGACCGGATCCGAAACGGACCGGACCGGACTGACGGGCCGAACCGGACCGGACCGAACCGAAACGGACCGAATCGGACTGTGACGGGCCGAAACAGACCAGACCGGACTGTGACGGGCCGAACCGGACTGTGATGGACCGGACCGGACCAAGCCAAATAATAGAAAATGAAAAAATAAAATGATGCAACTTCCTAATAACACAAATTGACAACTTAAGAGAACGGCCCAAGACAGATTAGTTGGCACTTTATATATTTAATTTTCTTTTAACTTTACAAACATGTTTAGTAACTGCAATCTGTTAAAAATAAATTGAAAAACAGAATTTTCGTGAAAGCTTAGTTCTCAAGAAATAATTGAAAAATTAATATTCTTATAAAATTCGAACTCTTCTACCATCTCTGAATAATGTATCTAGAATCACTGAATATAATTTTATTTGCGGAAAATATTTTAAGTTTTAAATTTTTTGTGAAATTTAAAATCCCAGAAAATCTGAACTTTAGTGATTTCAGCCAAAGTAAACACCAAACGACTTTGAATGTGTATAATACTTTGCATCCTTCTTTAATATAAATTTGAAAAACTGATGTTTCGCAAAATTTTAGTCAAGAAATAATAACGGACCTTTCTACCAATCTGCACTAAATGATGTGGCTATTTAGGCTTAATATTGTTATGAATATAGAGATTATGTCTTATAGGAACACACGGTATGACGATCGACAAACGAATACTTGATATACTTCACAGTAAACGTGACAGAAGAAAGTCTTGACAGGACTTTGACTGCGAGCAGACGTGCGGACAAAAGTGTTGAAAGATAAATAGAACCCTTTGTAATTAATAATATCCGTCCCACAAACAAATACCCGCTTTATTCATTCGCTCGGTCGTAACAATATATACAGTTTTTGAGAACTAAATGCGATAGTGTAAATTTGTAGAAAAATTCAACATTCTATCAAATCTGATCCGCTTTACCGATTCGAGCCAAGTTTAATACCAAATAACATCAAGTGCACCTTAGGGTGTGTCGATTTTTTTTTTTTCATATTGCATGGTCTCAAACCATTGTTTGTGCCTTTAAACAACTCGTCTAAAAATTTGAGCGGGATAAAATTTTTTTTAGAGGTGGCTCAAACGATGTATCGATTTCTCATTTAATTAACACGTAAATGAATACGGCTCTTAATAAATTCATGTCCCCAAATTACGGATACGATATATTGGAGTTTATCTATTTTTTTTCGTCATCTTCATATCATTCGGAAGTGAAAAAGTGCTTACAAATTTTTCGTTTAGATCAATAGTTTTCAAGACATGATTTTTTTAAGGCGCGAGATATTCATTTCGCCTAAATTCGAGAAATTCGGGCAAGAATTGCAAACACTTCCCGATGTTAAAAAAACTTGAAAAAATTCATACTCATTATAGGCACTCAAAAGACTAATTTCGCATAATAATAATTTCAAAATGTTATTAACAAATTGTTAAAAAGAAGATTGTTCATCAAAATATGCGGTGACTCAACTTTTGTTTGAAAGAAAAAGATTCGTTCATTTTTCGGAATACATATGAATTTTTTCAGATTTTTATCTTTATTTTGATTTTTCTTGTTATTTACATGGAAAAATGTGCAAAAATAAAAATAAAGACAAAAATCTGAAAAAATTCATACGTATTCCGAAAAATGAACGAATTATTTTCATAAAAAAAAGCTGAGTTACCGCATATTTCGATGAACAATTTTCTTTTTAACAATTTGTTAATAATATTTTGAAATTATTATTATGCGAAATTAGTCTTTTTAATGCCAATATAAGTATATATATAAGTATGAATCGAGAAATTCGGGCAAGAATTGCAATCACTTCCCGATGTTAAAAAAATGTGAAAAAATTCATACTTATTATTGGCATTGAAAAGACTAATTTCGCATAATAATAATTTCAAAATATTATTAACAAATTGTTAAAAAGAAAATTGTTCATCGAAATATGCGGTAACTCAGCTTTTTTTTTAGTGAAAATAATTCGTTCATTTTTCGGAATACGTATGAATTTTTTCAGATTTTTGTCTTTATTTTTATTTTTGCACATTTTTCCATGTAAATAACAAGAAAAATCAATATAAAGATAAAAATCTGAAAAAATTCATATGTATTCCGAAAATTGAACGAATCTTTTTCATACAAAAAAAAGTTGAGTCACCGCATATTTTGATGAACAATTTTCTTTTTAACAATTTGTTAATAACATTTTGAAATTATTATTATGCGAAATTAGTCTTTTGAGTGCCTATAATGAGTATGAATTTTTTCAAATCTTTTTAACATCGGGAAGTGTTTGCAATTCTTGCCCGAATTTCTCGATTTTAGGCGAAATGAATATCTCGCGCCTTAAAAAAATCATGACTTGAAAACTATTGCTCTAAACGAAAAATTTGTAAGCACTTTTTCACTTCCGAATGATATGAAGATGACGAAAAAAAATAGACAAACTCCAATATATCGTATCCCTAATTTGGGGACATGAATTTATTAAGAGCCGTATTCATTTACGTGTTAATTAAATGAGAAATCGATACATCGTTTGAGCCACCTCTAAAAAAAATTTTATCGCGCTCAAATTTTTAGACGAGTTGTTTAAAGGCACAAACAATGGTTTGAGACCATGCAATATGAAAAAAAAAATAAATTCGACACACCCTAGTGCACCTGCTCTCATAGAGAATTATTTAGCAATATATACTAATTTTTAGACCGACAGCAGTGGACGCGCGGTCGGTGTGTGGCTTCGGCGATCCCCAGAGTTAAGCAGCATTATTTGCGGTCATAACTTGGATGGGTGACCGCTTAGCCTTGCACTGGTTTGCACGCCGACTGCTGAGCGGGAGGCAGTTTTTCTGAGTTTCTAATGTATTCTCATACAGTAGAAACTCGGTAAAAATAAAGCCGACTGTATCGGCCAGGTTTTCCGCAGTTTCCCTGTGCCCTCGTGCAAATGCGATACAGTAGTGCATTAGAATGAGTGGCTGCGGACAACACTCATAGAGGGGTCTCTATGAAGGAACGGGGAAAAGGGGAGAGGGGGAACGTAAAAGCCTGAAGAAGGCATACGGAAGAAACCGATAATAATACTAATTTTTAGGGAAGTTACAGCGAGCACCTTTTTTTTTTAAAAATTCAAAAAGCCAGATAATCTAAATTTTTTCAGCTGGTTATTAAGATTATTATAAAATAAAAAAGTGCGATGCATTAATGCACTTGTATAAACATCTCTAAAATGAAGTATATCACGTCAAAACGTCCGCGCCGGAACATCCGCTCCAAAACGCCCGCGCCGTAACGGCCGCGCCTAATCGTACTACTCCCATCGTGAGTATGTCGTTATAAGCCTTTTATTAGGTTCCTGACAAAAAATTTTGGACCCTCTTCAAAACCGAAATGTGGTAGTCCCGCGGGGTAAACGGAGGTTCCTCCATTCCTTTGACACTCCTCAAAACCTCCGAAAACGTTAGATATTACCCAATTGGAGTTAACGGGAATTACTGTGGATTGAAATTCATATATTTGGACCTCCAATTAGGTTGTACAGAGTGAGATGCGGTTCACAGGCCCTTGAATATTTAGCCTTAATTTATATAGTGCAAAGCAAAACAAGGGGTCGCTCGAAAAATAGTAAGAACTAAGGTATATGCGGATCCTGAAAAAGTTCACGGAACGTCGTTTTCAATACGTGCCATAAAATTGTGTGTCGACGTTAAATTACGAACACACGTAAAAAACATGGAGCAGTTGCGAGGACAAGAGAAGACCGGTAACTGGCAGATCGGGATCCTCCAATTTTAATGGGAATATATTGAAAGCAGATACAAAATAAACTGTAATACGTAAAAAAAAAAGTAGAATATGTAAAAATAATAGACACGCTGATATGTTTACATGTACATTTATGTACACACATTTATTTTTTCGTCCCCCCCCCCCTCCCCCGTTGCGGCAGCATTCGACTTCTCCCACTGCATCGCATTTGCCTCTGGAAACTACCTACAGGAAGCGCCTAGAGAACACAGGAAAACGGTAGAAAACCTGTGTCGCCACAGTCGTCATATACATATATGTTGTGACGTGCCCCTCGTGGAAGTATTTCGGCGACTTCACGAGGAGCGCCGACCAAATATAACGACGCCCAGAATTTTACGCACTTTTATTCTCTCCGCACTTTCCACACTATCTACTTGTTTTTGCTGGACGCCAGGCTCTCTATTATTTTCCCGAAAGCCAGGGAAACTTACTATTCTTCTTTAGTTCTTCACCGGTTGACCGGCTAGCTGGAAAGGGGTGCAGTTCGAGCTCGATTTTCCACAAATAACAAAACAATAATTTATTCAACCATAATAAGGAAATTATCATGCAACAAATGTAGTACAGAATGTGACTCGAGTCCGAACAAAGATTCGCGGATTTATCTCGCACGCGACGCTTCGAATTTTCAATAAACTATTTTTCTTTATTCGGGGAAGCCGACAGAACAGAGGATGATTCTACAGACGCGGATAATACAAATGGTGCACCACGTGCGCCTACCTTTTCCTTCGCTTCTGGCCTCGATCCTCGCTACGATGCCGGTCCTCTCGAGTCTCTGCTTCTCACGAAAATTCTAGCGAAGCGGCTTCCACGCGGACAATTATTCTTTCGATCACTATTCCTACCGTCGGCACGCGCACGGTTCGCTAATACTCGCGGAAACACGTTGCAACACGCTCGACGCGGTAACAAAATCTATTGAAGATGCGCGAGTACTGCTCGAGCGCGATCTTCTTTCTTTTCTCTATCGATACTTCGGCTAACGGTCCTATTCGAGGTTCCTCGCTAGCTTACTAACTCTTCCGGGGTCTCTCATGGGACGCTTCCGGGCTAACTTGAGTTATTCACTCTCAAAAGCTAACTTAAACTCTTCCGGGGTCTCTCGTGGGATGCTCCCGGGCTAACTGAAATCTTTTCGGTAATTATCGCACGCAATGCCGGGTTACGCGTGCCTCGGACGTCCGGGGTGGGGGTCACGGCCTGCCATCGATCGACTTCGTCGATCATCGCGTTGTTCCGCTGTCTCTCTCCTTCCATCCTCCGACGTCGCGAGCGTCTTCCCGGCCCTTTGCTCTAATTCCGAGAATCCTGTAAACGTAATATTCACGGCAGTCAAACGTTCGCATAACGCTACGAGTTTACCATGACGAGGAACGATTCGGTTGCTACGCTGGCTTTCGTGAGGCCTCGGTGCACGATCACCCTAGGCCCAGCGCGTTGATGCGAGCGTGTACTAACGCCTCGTCACATCCCCCCACTAGGCCAGACTACCCGCTCTAACGCGAGGTAGGCTCACGCCGATACACCTTTGCAACGCGCTTCGCTACAGAATCGATCCTCAATCATGTCTCGCACTTTCTCCACCGTAATTAGATATTCAATAAATTTCCAACACCAATACAACAGTTAAATCCAATTCCAATTCCCTCGGTCGTGTCGTCCGTCGCGGTCCACGCCGGTACAAAATTAAACTAAGAAAATGGCAATCAACAAAAAAAAACATTTCTTTCCGCAGAGACTTCGTCTCGTGCGTTTTTTCCAACTAAACCGAAAATCAAATTTATTTCTCTTTCGCTTTCCTCGCGCGTGCGTGTCCTCACGTCGGCAGCACGCGACGGCGGGTCATACAAAAAAAATAAATAATATCTTAACTCATTAGTCCTTACTCATTAATAGGAAAATTCTTTACGCTCCTTTCGAGCGTCTCCAGAGCAACACAATAAAAAAATAAAAAATAACATTGGAATCAGTAAAAAAAAATTAAACAGTTCTTTTCCCTTTTTTCAACTCAAAATTAAATCAATCTTTTTCTTTTTTCCGTTACGCATTATTTTCGCGAACATGCTATAAACTATGTCTCAAACACTACTGAGCAGTCGAGCGCTCCGGGGTTGGCACATTACTCACCGATTTCAGGTCCTTCACATGCCATCTCCCTGCAGGACGGCCGTCTGGATCGGTCAACTCTACCACGCTTGGCAACACGACTCTCACGACTTCGTACGGACTGGCGGATTTCTTCGCGAATTTTGGAGAGCGCCGATACCTTCGCTGTTTCGCGGCTCTATCGTTCGGCGCGTCTATCACATGCTGCGTTAATGTTACCGCGATCTCGAAGTCTTGTGGCGTGGTCGGTATTCTCTCCGCAAGCAGCTCTTTTAAGCGATTCGGCTGTGTGCCGACAAGCTCTTGTAAACCAAAACAAACATCGAGTGTCGCGAGCTCGTCGCTCGAGCGTACGATCGGGTGTTCTACCCTTACCTCTTCCAACGACCACGTGCTACGACCGCCGTGCACGTTAACTCCAAAGACGTAAATAAAATCCATTCCCAATAAGCAACTCGATTTCAAATTTTTAACGATTATTGATGGAAACCATTTTTGCACGCCGTCAAGCTCGATCGGGAACAATGCCTCTCCGATCACGCGCTCGGGCGTACCGTTAGCCATCGTCACATAGTCGTTTCGACTCGGCGGATATTCTCGGTGCGGCAAGCTTAAATCGCGTACTATTTCTCCTCCCACGCGACCGAAAACCGAAGTAGTAGCACCCGTGTCTATCAACGCTTCGAGCACTTTCCCACCGATAAGCAACTCAACGAAAATTCGAATTCGTCCCCGACTCGCGCTGCCACTTCTCTGGTGGTGGGGGAAACGATTCGAAGAAATTCGCGTGCTCGGGCTGACTTGTCTCGATCACGATCTCGTTCTCACGATGCTCTATTTTTTCCCCGTCTTCGCGCGCGGCGTCACGTACGTTATTTGCGCGAGTCGCGGCCACATCTCTACCGGTCTCTAGCGCGTCATCTATCGCGACAATTTCATTTTCAATTTCTAATTCATTCTCGGATTCATCCGAACTATACCGATCCAGCGTCCAGATACCAGTCGACCTGCAAGGAGACTCACCTGTTTCGACTTCCTCGACTCGTGCTGAAAAAGAAGTACCCGGAGTGCTCGACGTACTCGCGCTTACATTTATGCGGTTATTTACAATCGGGCTCTCGACGTGAACTGCACCCTGGAAGGAATTAGGGAGGGCATTGGTTCTGAAAGGTACTGCGCTGAATCCTCTTCGCATTTCTTGCGGGTCTTCTTCTACTCGGTTCGCTGGCTGTCCCGCTGTTGCCAGTTCCGGTTCGCGTTTTTTGACAACGCACAGCCGCATGTCGCACTGTTGACATCTCCGCGGCCGCATGCTGTACACAATTGCGCTCGGGGATTTCTGCAATCTCTCCCGAAGTGGCCCGCTTCACCACAATTCCAGCAAAAGGGTGGGGGTCTTCTGTAGAAGCTCTGTGGTCCTCGAGGGAAGGCTTGGCGATTTTCTTCAGCCTGTTCGGTACGGCCCGCTTGCATGCGTGCGTTACCGTTGCTTCCCTCACTCGGCGGCTGTCTCGCTGGTGGCTGCTGCGGCACGTTGCTTCGGTTTGCCGGCGGTGCGGCGGCTCTTGGTGGCTGCTGCGCGGCGGCTCGAGCGTACGTTGGTGGTGCGGCTGGCTCGATTTCGGCCGCTTCATTGCCCCCACTCTTTCGTCTCGTTCGCCGTCGACGCTTTTTCGATGCTGCAGGCTCCACAGAATCAGCTGACTCGCTTTCCACTGCATCGATCCTCGGCGCAGGCGCGTTATACTGTGTGCGCGCTGCCGGTTTCGGTGTATAGCCATTTTTCGTCGCTGCTGAGGATTTTCCGATCCACGCGAACTCTTTCGCGAGCGACTCCTCGCGACTCGGCGGAGGGCGTCGCGCCTTTGCTCTGGCCCATCTCTGCTCGACCCACGTCGTCTGCTTCACGAACTCTGCGTATGATCGGAAATCGCTTCGATCAATTCTGTCCCAGTACACAGGACGGAGACCAGCGTATGCCTGATCTAGTTGATGGCTAACGCTCTTTCGCCTTCGCAGGCGGTTGTAGACTCCTTGGATGCAAATTAAGTAATCTTTCGCAGACTCATCGGCTCCTTGCGTCCTTTTCCTGATGTCTTCCTTGAGTCCTTGTTGGTTTCGATTCAAACTGAACCATGCACGGAAATCTTTCACAAACTCGCGCCATGATCGCCAATATATTCTATTCGATCGATACCACTGAATAGCGCGTCCCTTTAATACTTCCGGAAGTACTTGCAATCGATCTTCGCACTGGATGTCGGAGGCAAGGATTTTCTCTCGCATTTGTTCCAGAAATTCTTCACAGCCGAAGTCGTCTTCTCCCGTGAAAGTAAGTCGCCATTTCCTCGCGACGTCGCCAATGTCGCGCTTGCGGCGAGGTCTTCGATTCCGTCGTTGAGGCCTCGGTGCTGCGCGCTCGCCGCGCCGTCGTCTCCGACGGTCTCCGCGGCTCTCGACTGTGTGCCACGTGTCGGCCGTCTCACTCGCACTACTTGACTGAGTATCGATCGATGTTTCGCTGTGATCCGACGCGGTCGCTTCGCTGAGTGATTCCTCGGTCGGCTCGTGCTTTCTTCGACTCCTCGGTGCATTACGGGATCGACAGCTCACCTCACTCACTGATTTACGATATTTCCTCGTTTTCCTATTGTTCCTCCTCGGATCGGGATCGCTGTCTGTCTGCGTGCCAGCGTCTTGGCATCTCGGACCAATAGATTTCCTCCGATCAGCTGTACCGGTTTGCGTCTCCTCTGGTACGTCCTTGCGGACTCTTCGCGAGGTCTCGCTTCGGCGCAGCATCACGTTCGCACTCTTTTCTTTAAAGTGCTGGTAACCTAGGTCGGCGACGCTGTCCCAATCTGCCGGAATTAATCGTCTTTTCGTTTTGTTTGGAGAAATCCTGCTGTCACTCGGCGGGTGGGCTTTCATCTCCACGTGCTTCCCCGGGCTGGCACCTCGAGACGGATCAGATAGGCTCACTGGTCGCGAGCTACTCAGCTTTCCAAACGCAGCACCCACAAATTGTCGAAGTCGGTTCCGCACGACAGCCGGAGCACCAACAGGGTTCAACAGCAGCGCGCGGAGGGTGTCACGCACTCGCGGAACTGTCATTTCGTCGACGATTGCGAGCTCGGGGGCCATAGATTCATTCACTTCTAGTACCTCATTTTCGGCAGTCCACTTGATTCCCGAAATTCCACTTTCGCGAAGTTCTAACCTCTGCAACTGATCGCGTATTACGTCATCGTCCCCATCCTCACACACGTTTGCTTCTCTCAACAATAGTCGGATCTGTCGTCTTGGCAATATATCGATCCACGTCGCGCGATCTAACACACGTCTTCGTCGTTCACGCGTGTCGTCACTCGTCCCATCGTCGTGTTCACTTGAGTGGGGGGTCGATTTTACCGAATAATCTCCTTCCGCCATTGTCTACTGTAAATTTCACTTTCGAGAATTCGGGACTGTTCACTCGAACAATAGTTTTTTTTCCTTCACTCTTCACTGTTCTCGGGCTTCAAGCCGGTTCGGCCGAGCGTCGACGCGCGATGTCTACGATTCGTTGTTTACGCGCGGACCCTCGAGGCTCGCACACACACTTCCCGAAAATGTAGTCACTTCAATCTCGATATTTTCTCACGCGTTCGCCGAGAATCGAGAAATATTCAACACGAAATATTTTTTTCGTGTGCTTTCTCGTTCGAGCGCTTCGAGCTGGCTCTACCGAGCGCCTTCACGCGGTGTTTACAACTTTTTCTAACACTTGTTGACACGCGGGCACTCGTGAGACTCTCGCTCGACTCGGCGATATTCGACGCGCACGAATATTATTCCAAATATTTCGAGACAAGGGAATTCCTCACTTCACTGTTCGAATAATTAATTTCGCCCGAATTAGGTCCGAAATTTAATGCACTGCCCCACGTTGGACGCCAAAAATTGTGACGTGCCCCTCGTGGAAGTATTTCGGCGACTTCACGAGGAGCGCCGACCAAATATAACGACGCCCAGAATTTTACGCACTTTTATTCTCTCCGCACTTTCCACACTATTTACTTGTTTTTGCTGGGCGCCAGGCTCTCTATTATTTTCCCGAAAGCCAGGGAAACTTACTATTCTTCTTTAGTTCTTCACCGGTTGACCGGCTAGCTGGAAAGGGGTGCAGTTCGAGGCAAATGCAAAATTAATTAAGCGAACGCGAGCTCGATTTTCCACAAATAACAAAACAATAATTTATTCAACCATAATAAGGAAATTATCATGCAACAAATGTAGTACAGAATGTGACTCGAGTCCGAACAAAGATTCGCGGATTTATCTCGCACGTGACGCTTCGAATTTTCAATAAACTATTTTTCTATATTCGGGGAAGCCGACAGAACAGAGGATGATTCTACAGACGCGGATAATACAAATGGTGCACCACGTGCGCCTACCTTTTCCTTCGCTTCTGGCCTCGATCCTCGCTACGATGCCGGTCCTCTCGAGTCTCTGCTTCTCACGAAAATTCTAGCGAAGCGGCTACCACGCGGACAATTATTCTTTCGATCACTATTCCTACCGTCGGCACGCGCACGGTTCGCTAATACTCGCGGAAACACGTTGCAACACGCTCGACGCGGTAACAAAATCTATTGAAGATGCGCGAGTACTGCTCGAGCGCGATCTTCTTTCTTTTCTCTATCGATACTTCGGCTAACGGTCCTATTCGAGGTTCCTCGCTAGCTTACTAACTCTTCCGGGGTCTCTCGTGGGACGCTCCCGGGCTAACTTGAGTTATTCACTCTCAAAAGCTAACTTAAACTCTTCCGAGGTCTCTCATGGAACGTTCCCGGGCTAACTGAAATCTTTTCGGTAATTATCGCACGCAATGCCGAGTTACGCGTGCCTCGGACGTCCGGGGTGGGGGTCACGGCCTGCCATCGATCGACTTCGTCGATCATCGCCTTTTTCCGCTGTCTCTCTCCTTCCATCCTCCGACGTCGCGAGCGTCTTCCCGGCCCTTTGCTCTAATTCCGAGAATCCTGTAAACGTAATATTCACGGCAGTCAAACGTTCGCATAACGCTACGAGCTTACCATGACGAGGAACGATTCGGTTGCTACGCTGGCTTTCGTGAGGCCTCGGTGCACGAGCACCCTAGGCCCAGCGCGTTGATGCGAGCGTGTACTAACGCCTCGTCACAATGTACAGTGATATTTACAGATATTTACAGATATTTACGTCTCTATATACATATTTATAGATATTTACATTTTGTAATATATATTTACAGCTATTTACATTTATATATGGGTCATTCCACGGGATTTCGCACAAAAAAAAACCCGACCGACTCCAATTTTCGCTTAATTTCTTTATATTGTTGACCATGTCAAACGGAGCATCTGTGAATTTTTTGAGAATTTTATTCTTATATTTCGACGAGCCATGAAATAAAAGGTGAAAAAAATGAAAAAAATCTGACGTCAAGTGGAATATCGACAAAAATAACTAGGTCAAAATTTTCGTAATTCAACACAGTTTACGGTAAAAATAATCAAGATAAAAAATAAACATAACTTCTATTTTATTTATGTCTTTTACCAAGAAAAGGTACCATTTCGCTAATTTGGCCCCCTCCGATTTCAATACAAAAAATCACGAATATACTACATGGGGTCCCAAACATTTTGAGCACAAGCCCAAGATGGAGAACGCATTTTACCCATTTTTAAAAAAATATTTCGGGTAATTGATTTTTTAAATTTTCTTCCAATCTTCTGCGTATTTTTTAATGTAATTGGTAATATTAAAAGGAGCTTATGTGATTTTTTTCATAATTTTATATGTAGATGTATTTGATTCATTAAATGTAATCGAATTACAAATTTTTAAAATTGTATTTTCGTTGCGTCTTTTACAAAAGAAGGTGCCATTTCACTTAAGGTAAACTTACCAATGGTGGGACAGGTCCCAATTGAGGGACACTAAAGGGATATTTGTAGATACTAAGAGTTTAATGGATAAAATATTAAAAAATAACTCTTCCAATTGTATCTGTTATATATAATTAACATACGTGAAAAAATTTCATGTTTTTCATCGTAAATTGAAAATGTAAATAATAAGTATATTAGCGGATCTATGGTGTTCGAGCTTTTTCAGCAAATCCCTAAACCAATTAGCTAAGGAGAGCCCAATAATCATTAATATGATACCCCGGAGATGATAGTTCGTTCGAGACTTTCCATAGGTATTTCAAATTCAGAAATTCTTAAAGTTTAAGATTACACTGTCAAATGTTACGTACAATATCTTAAAACTCGTAATTTTTGTGTCCCGTTATTGGAGCTGACCGAATATACATTGGCACCACTGTCCAACGTATGTTCCGCGACTGGGGCAAGTAGTAAGAAATCTCGCCGCGACCCAGAGCCGGGACACAATCGCACGATTGACATTTTGACGCGGATGTTGGGTTATGCGGTAGCAAAAACTTCATTGATAATTTACTAAAATATATATATGTATTTTATAAACTGTAGTGTAAATTTCCCCAAAAATGCCAAACGCACTACAAAGCTAAAGTCCCGAGCTTTTCCCTTTATTTTTACCCAGGGCGCCAGGCGCGAAAAATATTACGCGCCGGAAAAAACTCGCGATGTTCAGGGACCAAGCTGCTTTGCCGGACTAGCCGCAGCCGTCAAGAAATGTAGAGTGGCGGGATTCTGATAGCTCTTCTCGTGCAGAAAATAAAACAACCATTAGTCAATCTTTTCGAGGGAGTTCCAAAATAATAAAAGATATTCTTTATTTTAATTTAACAAATTAAGAGGGAGAAAGGAAATAATTCTCCCACGACTTTATCAATAGACCTCGATGACCTTTGTGAGGTACCGCACGGCGCGGCTCTCAGCACTCGCACCAACACGCTATGACACACACACGAGAGAGAGCGGGAATTATATTTTGCAAATAGTCAAAACGATTAATAGCTTCTAATTCTTTCAGGATGGTTCCGCGGATCCACCTGACTTGTTAAATAAGCAATAAAATGAAAAACCCCAAGTACCCTCTCTCCAAAACGAGGGAATAACGAGGGAAATCCGTTTTAAGACAATATATTTTACTTGAAGGAAAAGAGATCGCGCGCTTCTCTCTCATTCTCGCTAAGCGACGCGCTCTCGACCGTCTCTCTCTCTCTCTCACACACTTACAGCGTGCCACGGGAACGATTCTTACACTCGCGTCAAACAACTTTACATACTTTTCGCGACACGCACGCTCTCCCCGATAAAAATGCAGCTACTCAGTCCACTGCTTACAACAGAAAGATGTTACGCGAAGCACCCTCACTCGGACAAAATAATCGTTCCCGCGCACAGTAACTATTCCCAAATATACGAGGGAAATAACAAAAGAAACACGAAAATGGCATGTTCCGGGCAGTACTCCCGACAGTAAGATCATTTATAATTAATTTAACCCTCGCGAGAACAACAAATTCGCCGTAAAGCCACGCGGGACTTAAACAATACAAAATCACGAACAAAATAAGCTCGCGGGCTCGATCACGCGCGAAGTATCGTCGTCCCCGATATTTATTTATTAGAGAAATATCATAGAGACGGGGCTTACCTCGACAATAATTTTTCCCAATAATACCCTAGGTCGCAGGCTCCTCTCGTCACGAAGGTTTTCTCGGAACAGCCTCGAGAAGCGTCGCTCACGGAAGCACGAGCCTTCTCATCCCTACTCTAATTATTTTGCCGGCGAAAAGTCAATCGGCCAACCCTGATTTTTCGGAACCTAAATTATCGCAATAGTTGGCGCTTCTGGTGCGCGAATTCCAAAACGGGAAATCGCAACGCAGCGCAATAGGCGATGACGTAGACAGGCGATCCAGCGATGGTATTGCACCGTCTGTGCTCGGCGACTCCCCACATATTTTCGGGAGTGAATGACATCTCGTAAGCGTTAATAAACGCCTCGCAAGCGTACTTGATCTCGATGTTTTTAGGGAATCCGGCGGAGAAAGATCGAAGAGTGCTCGTCGATAACCCCTCGTCTCTCGTACATGAATAAAAAAAAAAAATAAGCGGGAATTAGTAAAACATTCGATGTTCTTGCGAGGCCCTGCGGATCTGTCGAGAGTTGTCGCATCGCGAGGAGCTGGCGTGAAGCATGAAAATTTTACCACGTTACAAAACATATATGTTTTATTTATTGCATCATAGGTGTATATATGTGTACCGCACATTTTTGGCATTTCTTTTCAAGCAGATGCATTAAAATTTGTAGATGTCCACCGATACGCACATTTGGTGTCCCGGCAGCGGGACATGCACAAAAATACCCGTCCCGGCACTGGTACATCTGCACTTTTCAGCGTTTTAATCAATAACTATTTATCAAACAATCAGAAATATTTTTATTTTATAGTTTTTGGAAACTAGAAACTCTAATCTTGCAATTCGTTACCACCATTTGCAAAATAATTAATATATGCATGCGGAAATTGGCATACAAAACAGACACCGCCTTAAACGTCCCGCCATTGGTACGTTTACCTTATATGGACCTCTCCGATTAAGTTTAAAAAATAACAAAATTACTATACGCCTCAGGCGTATCTCGCGACGCTAGCGCTCGAGCGGCCACTGCGTGCGTAACGAGAGGATCAGCTGATCGCACGCCCCAGGCGTACCCCAGGCGAATCTCGCGACGCCAGCGCTCGAGCGGCCACTGAGTGAGTAAGAAAGCGATCAGCTGATCGCTTTCTTTTTTAAAAATTTTTAAAATTTGTAATTCGATTACATTGAGACAGCTTTATTTTATTTTACTAATTATCTTCGTCTAAATAAAGCTAACACTCGGCGCGGCCTGGGTCAATGGCTGCCGAGGCTCTAAATTTACTCTTTGTCTAACTGAAAATTGTTTTAGGGCGCCAATTAGTTTTAAAGATCTAATAACTTGTCTTGACTAGCTCTTATAGAGATGGATATCCACAGGGAGGGTAATGGAAAGACCCAAGGAAATAAAGTTTCAGAATCAGAATAGAGATCTGTTCGGAAGCATGAAATATAAATAATGGTACTCACGGAATCTTATCCAATCTGAATTTATTGATTATTTGACAACAATTTCGTCTCCTTGTCTCTTGTCAAATTTCCTCAGTCCTTTTGTCTTTAGTGCACAATTACCACCAATACTTTTGTCTATTTGTCTATTTTAACACTACTTTGACTATTTCGTCAAAGTGGAGTTTTACTGAGAGGTGCTGCAATAAGCCTAGGAATTTATGTCCTTTAACCTCGAGCGCTGACTTCCTTCCGCTCTCGTGACGAAACGTGAAGTGTCGTGGATCTCGCTCGATACGTCCCTTCGGCCGGCTCGTAGAAAAATTAATAAGTTGACGCGTGCGCTGTGTCCTTCTATTGTCTCCGTTGAATGAGATTGTGTGTCGATGTTTCGCTCATTTGAACCGAGACATGGATGATTCAAAGTATTATAATGTTTGACAATTATTCCAGTTACTATTAACAATAATCGCAGAATCGTAGGTTCTTATATAATATGCGCTATCCAATTCTAATTCTATTTCGCGGTTAGCCCTCGAGGTGCAAATCTGGCGTGTGACGTCGAGGAAAGTTGTCAATATAAATTCTCCTGTCACAACATTTAATGAATCGAATACATCTACATATAAAATTATGAAAAAAATCACATAAGCTCCTTTTAATATTACCAATTACATTAAAAAATACGCAGAAGATTGGAAGAAAATTTAAAAAATCAATTACCCGAAATATTTTTTTAAAAATGGGTAAAATGCGTTCTCCATCTTGGGCTTGTGCTTAAAATGTTTGGGACTCCATGTAGTATATTCGTGATTTTTTGTATTGAAATCGGAGGGGGCCAAATTAGCGAAATGGTACCTTTTCTTGGTAGAAGACATAAATAAAATAGAAGTTATGTTTATTTTTTATTTTGATTATTTTTACCGTAAACTGTGTTGAATTACGAAAATTTTGACCTAGTTATTTTTGTCGATATCATTATTCCACTTGACGTCAGATTTTTTTTTCATTTTTTTTCACCTTTTATTTTATGGCTCGTCGAAATATAAGAATAAAATTCTCAAAAAATTCACAGATGCTCCGTTTGACATAGTCAACAATATAAAGAAATTAAGCGAAAATTGGAGTCGGTCGGGTTTTTTTTTGTGCGAAATCCCGTGGAATGACCCATATACATATTTACAGATGGTTTGATGTATTTTCTTTTATTTTTTTCACATTAAGTCTGTCCCATCAATTCTCGGTTTTGATACAAAAACTCTAAACGATTGACGTTCGCAGGCAATAAGCTGCTTCTTTTTGGACAAACGACATTACCTGCTGTCGAGAAGTGGCTGAAGTTGCGGGAATACAAAGATATTATCTTGCGAGCTCAGCTAGAGTAGGGTATCTTGCCTCTCTACTGGTCCACCATTCAAACGCATCAAAATTATGCCCGAGCTGCGGTTCATTGAAGTACGCCTCATATTGTGATACCGCTGTGTTGCGTTTTGCGACCGTTTGGAACAAAAAGTCCGCGCCGTCTTCATCCATAGCATCATCGTCCATGAAATGGCCAAGTACATAAGAGCGGATAGCTTGGCGTGCCTCCAGAGTTTCGACCATCAAGTCCTTGTGCCGTGGGTCCAGAAAACTTGCCACTTGTCTTGGATTGACATTTGATAGAGCGTCCCACAGCAGCTTAAAGCGATTGACCAATTCCGAACGTAGCGTATGCTTTGTATCGGCAATTGCATCCGAGTCATCGATGGATCGAGCTAAATGATTGTTGTGTAGGCTATAAACAATAGGGCGCACGATCGAGATAGGTGTGTAAGTGTCACTACACATTACAGTAGTCGCCATCTGTAGAGGCTTCAAGATCACCGCAACATTTTCCATCATGGTCCACTGGCGTTCCGATATCTCAAGTTCCTCGGCGATCGTGAAACTGGTTACAGTTCGGTCCGAGAAAACATTAACCACCGCATTGCGATTTTCAATCAACCTCGTCAACATAAAGTACGTGCTGTCCCACCTCGTCTTACAATACTGAATTAATTTCAATTCCTTTAAACCCAGCTGCTGTTGCTTTTCCTTAAGTGCCGCACTTGCAACGGTGGAATGCCGAAAGTGAGCAATAACAGTGGAAGCAGAGCGACACGCCTCTTTAACGAGCGTCTTTTTAAGAGCTTCCAATACACAGAGCTGCAGTGTGTGTGCTGCACAAGTAACACCGTCGTTAATTAGAAGAGTATCTAAATCGCGTACTGCTTTTTTGGCATTTGCTGCATTATCAGTCACAATAGCGGTCACTTTGCCGTCTAACTTCCACTTCGTCATTGCTTCCTGCACTCTTGACGTCATGTTAACGGCTGTGTGGCGTTCACTCATTTCATCAGTAAGTAAGGTGATATTTTTGGCACACCATTTGTCGTAAAAAAATATGCTGTTATGGTGATGTACGACGTCTGCGTAGTAGATGTCCAAGCATCAGAAGTCCATGCGACAGCCGTCGCAGCCTGAAGCAGGACCATTATTTTTTCTGCAACTACATCGTAGAGAAGCCCCAATCTGTTTTTCACCGTTTGTATACATGGGCCTCGATAACTTGGCTCTAAAATCTCCATGAATTTACGGAAACCTTCACTCGTGAAGAAGGATAAAGGCAATAGACGGTAACGATCAGTTTAATCAAGGCTTGACTTATCAGTTCCGATCGATCTCTGTTACAGGGGCGATCGAGGCTGGATCCGTGGGCCGCTGATCGAACACGACCGCGAAACGCAATTTCTGCAGCTGTCGAAGGTACCGCTAAGGTACTCGTCTCGGTAACACTGGAACTCTCCATCGTATTTTCCGTGCCCATGATAACGGCCTGGGCGCTTCCATCCTGTAACCTGCCCGAACGCGAAAATATGATTGATCATAAGACATGTACATTTTATACAAATTACGAGATAGCGGTTTCAAAATTGTTTCACATACAGACTAACATAAAACAAAGTTTAGGTGCAAATGTGACATGATTCAGTCGAGCGGTTCAAATTTTCTGAGTCTTCGAATTTTTAGAGAGAAGTCTTTCCAGCTAAAACAAGCTTGCGAAGTAGAATCTCGCGAATCGCTTCCACAATGTTTTTTGTCCTTTACAAAGCTTTCTTGGTGAGGAAGCCAAAATCGATCAACATATTTTCTTATAGACGTAGCTTGGTACAATGCAAAAAATAAAGAGAAAGCAGTTTGCAAGGTTCTACTTTTCAGGCTTCTTCACTATTATTTTTGCAAATCTACTTACCGAGAAAATAAGTTCATCGATTTAGGCTTCCTCATGGATGAAGCTTAGAAAAAAGTAAATAATAATGAAAAAACAATATGCAGGGATCTACTTTGCATCCCCCTGGTTTATATATGTAAATTCAGAAAACTGAAAGATAGAACAATTTTCGTCGATAAGAAATAATAAGGAAAAATTCAAGTTCTCGTGATATCCAAAACCGTTTACCGATCGTCACTAAATTTTAGATATATAGTATCACTGCATATTATTTCATTTAGGTACAAAATTTGGGTTCAATATCTCATCTTTTAAACAAATTAATGCAATAACGTACATTTTTTGCAAATTTTAGAACTCCACAAAATCTGAACCGATATTCCGATTTCAATACAAAGCAACATAAAATGTACCTGCACTTATGTAGAACTATTTCGCAAGATATCCAAAATTTTACGGAAGTGGAGCGGACATCTTTTAAAAAATATTAAAGACAGAATCCAATTTTGTGGACAGAATTTGTCAAAAATTAATGTAATCAAAGAGAGTCTGCTGCTTCACTTATGTGCTAAATTTCAGTTCTATAGCTAGAACGATTCTTCAGTTGTAAACGATTGAATTTTTGCAGCAGTATCATAGATACACAGATTAAATTTGCTAAATCTTGATTAGCAATTAAGTTAAAATAAAAATTGTTTGTTTAGAGGGATCGTTGTACTGAAAACTTAAAAAGAGTTTTTTATTATACAAACTACAAAAACATTAGCACGACGGCAAATTCATATCTTCGACACGTTTAGTAAGGTTTATCACTAATAAAATGAACTCGATCTAAAACTCATAATTAGAAAAGTAGTTCTCTGTATTTTACGGGGCTGAGAATATCTGAAAAAATTTGAAACTTTTTTTATTTTTATATGAAGCCCCATTACATTTATTTTAATGTTTTAACTCGGATTTTGGGAAAATAATTAATTTCATAGATTCCCTATTTTTATTTATTTTCGTTTACATTTAGATTAATTAAACTTTTTGAATATGTATATTAGATATTGATAAGATGTTAGATTTTGTATGTGCCTTCTAATTTAAAAAAAATCATCCCGCGTATATGACGCATATTTAATAAACACGCGTACTTGTTTCTGAGCAAGTATGACAAAAACGTATAAACATTCAAAAAAGTTTAATTAACTTAAATTAAGACAAAAATGAAAGTTAAAAAAGGAAATCTCAAAAAATATTTATATTGCCAAAATAAAAGTTAAAACATTCATGATATAGACAATTTTAGCTACGTGAAAAGCAAAGAGCTAATTCTAAAATTTACTAAAGTATTCATTATTATTAGATCAACAAATTTTTTTTACCATCAACCCGAATTAACCGATTAACGAATTTGCCATCGTGTCAATTTTTTCATAGTTTGTACTCATAATAACATAAATTTTGTCAAATTTTCATCAAAATACCAATTGACCCTCACAACAAAAAAAAAAAAATACTTTATTGCTCTCAAAAATGCATGATATTTGTTCTGCAAAGCTCTGACATTTTTTCAATGGGAACTACATACAAAGATCTCCATTTTGTGTTACAAGGTTTTGGGTGTACAGTAGATCATTTTCTATATAGAATGAATCGAAAAAACACAAATATCGATATTTAGTTCTTGGTGAAACTCAAGATTAAAAAATGTGAAATGGTATGTACCAGATATTCTACAGCACTATCAAAATAATTATGGACTTTTTTCGTAACATCCTGAAACAGGGGTGGCTCACTTCGTACGGAATGCCGCATATAGGTCATATGATAATCATAAATTCACGGTTATCGATTCATTGTATTTAAATTGTAAAGTAAGCGGATATTAAAAAACTAATTATTTTGGAATCTGCAGTAGGCGTCTAAGTAAGAGATCTTGCTCCGCGGCAGTTTTTTGTTATAGATTTTTTAAGATTAATTTCCCTTTAATAATTAAAGTAGTATTAGTCACTTAATCTGTTAATTATTAATTGACTTACCTTCGTCTTCTACTTGCTCCTTGCTCCTTGCTCCACATCGTTTACACTCTCCAAACCGTGTACGTTGTTCAGGTGTTTACTGAGAGATGAAGTAGATCCTCTAAGTTGAAAAAAATCCTTGCATATGTTGCAAGGTGCTTCACTACCATCAGTGGATCTAATGCAATGCACCCAAACCCAACTAGAAAGTCGACGCATTGTAACTCACAATTGGACGATCTATAATAACTGATTAGTCGGTATCAACAATGCGTACGCTTTAAGACGCTTGCATGGGTCGCTGACAATAAGACTTGTAGCGCTCAAGGTGAATGAGCTGCCAACCTCCCCCGAACCCAACTTATTATTTACCAAAAGAAGACGAACTTCTTCGTGCGATATACATAGACAAAGACCGAAAGAAGACGAACGTCTTCGGTCGCCAAACGAGCACAAAGACCGAATTCAATCCGAATGAAGACGAGACTCTTCGTTTAAAAAAAAAATGATTTACTGAATTGCAGGGTTGGACAAAATTGCAATGAAAAATTACAAAATACAAATTACTGGAAGTAATTGTAATTAATTTAAAATCCAATACAATTACTGGAAGTTAAATACGATTACAAAATGTAATTGTATTTAATTTGAAATCCAATACAATTACAAAATGTAATTGTATTTAATTTGAAATCGAATACAATCACAAAATGTAATTGTAATTAATTTGAAAACCAATACAATTCCTGAAAGTCATTGTAATTAAAGCAGTAATTTCTGACTCAAGTAATTTTTGCTGCCCAATTCTGCTGAATTGGCGGTATAGGGTAATTTTTTAAATGTCTGAACTGAAAATACGCACAAGAAATGATATTTAAAAAATATATACACGCACTGATTTGTACGGATATGTAGAGGTTTTTTCTTGTAATTATTTGTAATACTTTAAATGCTTTTTCGATGTACGGATATGGAAGAGGACTTAATCACTTCGGAATAATGTCATATTTAATATTATGATGGTGCGTACGTGTGCGTGCGTGCGCGCGCGCGCGTGTGTGTGTGTGTGTGTGTGTGTGTGTGTGTGTGTGTGTGTGTGTGTGTGTGTGTGTGTGTGTGTGTGTGTGTGCGTGTGTGCGTGTGTGTGTGTGTGTGTGTGTGTGTGTGTGTGTGTGTGTGCGTGTGTGCGTGCGTGCGTGCGTGCGTACGTGCGTGCGTGCGTGCGTGCGTGCGTGCGTGCGTGCGTGCGTGCGTGCGTGCGTGCGTGCGTGCGTGCGTGCGTGCGTGCGTGCGTGCGTGCGTGCGTGCGTGCGTGCGTGCGTGCGTGCGTGCGTGCGTGCGTGCGTGCGTGCGTGCGTGCGTGCGTGCGTGCGTGCGTGCGTGCGTGCGTGCGTGCGTGCGTGCGTGCGTGCGTGCGTTTCGGTCCGTTTCGGTCCGGTCCGGTCCGGTTCGGTTCGGTTCGGTCCGGTATGGTCTG